>JAYESA010000014.1:5793721-6201221 GCA_036927795.1 Iris macrosiphon
AGGTCGTATCCCAATAATTTGATGATACGTGTTATTTTGGGGGGTTTTCCTCCGACACGAAACTTTGTATATGTCGTATTTTGACACGGACACATAGATCTATATTTGACACTTTATTTTGTTCATAAATAATATATGTGACTTGTTTGTGTTCTTCAGGGTGCAATTGGATGTGTGGTGGACTCGTGTCGCATGCGTATCCTAGATCTAGTGGGTTACGGTGTGATACTCTCCATTTGTTGTGTATTTATGTGTAGATCTAATTAATTGTGCTTTAATTCTTGAATTATAATTTTATATATATATATATATATATATATATATATATATATATATATATATATATATATATATATATATATATATATATATATATATATATATATATATATTATATGTATTATGATATATTTATTATAGTGTTTATTGCATCATAGATCTATGTATTATATATGTATTAATAGAATAAATATTATGTAGCTTTCTTCTACATACATTAATATATATGTTATAATATATGTTAGGGATGTAAATATATGAATATGTTTTTATAAAATATATGTGTATGTTTAATTAAGTAATTAGATTATTTATAGTTATTATATGATTATATGATTATATATATATATATATATATATATATATATATATATATATATATATATATGTATGTATGTATGTATGTATGTATGTATGTATGTATGTATGTATGTATTGATGTATATTTATTATATATGTTGTATGTGTGTGTTGTTGCTATATTATTATGTACATAATAATAGGAGTGGGTGTATAGTTATTATATATATATATTATATTTAATTGGTTGATATATATATATATATATATATATATATATATATATATATATATATATATATATATATATATATATATATATATATATATATATATTTACAGGTTTTTAGCGACGGAGTTTTGGCGACAGCAGCCGCTGTCATTAATGAGGGACAACAGCGACGGGGAAATGCAGCAGCAGTGACAGCAGGATCGGTGACGGTTGAAAACCGTCACCAAAGCAGCAGCAGTGCAGTTTCAAACAGCAGCAGCGACGGTGGCTTCAGTGACAGCCAAAACTGTCACTAAAAGTTTTGTTTCAGCGTATCAATATTTTTCAACACTGTTTTCAGCGACAGTTAGGCAGATTATTATATATTTGTGTTTATATACTATATTTATATATATGTATGTATTGATATTGAGATAATATACTATTATTGCTATATTCCTTATTTATATAATATTAGTATATATTTATATATTATATATGAGGGTATTTAGTATATCAAGGTATTGAGTATTACCTTGTGGAAACTAAGATAAGTGGGATACTCAAGATACGGGGTTTGGGTATCAAGATTGTAATTTTGTTGAGATACCAAATTGGTTCAAAACCATGGTACATATTTGATGTGTAAATTAATATTCTATATTATTATACATGATTTTTTGATATATATGTATTGTGATGTTTACCTTGGAATTTACGTATCCGGAGACACGGTATCCTAATATTTTAGGATGTGGTTTTTATGACTTAGATTTTAATATCTTGACCCAAGATTTTTGTATTAGACTTGTGCAACCTAGAAATAGATAGTTGACCTTGGTTTGACCATAGTTGACCATAGTTGACTTAGAGTTTACCATAGTTGACTTTTGACTTAGAATTGACTTATTGACCTAGAAGTTGACTAGTTTAACTTATTCTATTTTCGGAACTTTATAATGATGTTGTATTCCATATCTAGGTCTTCGAGGCACCGAGTTAGACATCTGTGAGACTATTCTTTGGAATTCAGGCGAGTACATTCTTTGATAGTTTCTCATTTATGATATCCTCTATGTTCAGTGTATCTAGTATAGATATCCATGTTCTCTTGACACTATAGTTACACGGATTGGTATATCCGGATCTCGTCATGAGATGTTATTCCTTGGTATATGGTGTATATGGTTCAAGTATTGTTTCATTGGTTATCTTGTACATGTACAGACACCGATTCTCGGGAAGAGTCGTTATCTTCTTGGGGAATCTCGTGCCATAGCATACCGTGGTTGGATCTATTATACCAGTCGGGGTGGGGAGTATTAGTATATATATGTGATCAATATCCCTATTGTATCAAGTACTGATTACTGAATAGTGTTGATCATACACTGCACGTATGATTAGCCAGGCCGCATTGCATCTTGCCCAAGCCGATCACATGTTAAGCTAGTACTCACACACTTAGTCATTAGTATTCTTGTTTCATTGGCATATTGTTCATTATTGTATTTATTCCAGTATTTCTTTATTGTATATATCTCTTGTATCTATTGTACATCTTGTTTATCCACATCTATTTACTGCTACATAGTTTTTATCATTGATTAGAACTGTTGTTAGAGATGTACTCTGCTCCTTTCCTGACTGGATATATTTTTCCAGATGATACTGAGGAGTGGTACCCTACCTATTATGGACCCCGGGATGTTGTGGGTTTAGATTCTGAGACCCTGGCTCAGGAGGGACTTATTCCAACTGAGACAGTTGACCCTGGAGTTATAGCTTCGTAGTATTCTTTGTACTAGATTTGTCTTCAGCTTATTTCTATATTTCTTCAGACTCATTGATGTATTATTTTAGACTCATGAGTTGTATTGTGACTATTCTATTTTTTATCTGATTCGTGCTCATTTCTATCTTAGTTTTGTGATTGAGTATACTATCATTATTGGTGGTTCATTATATTGTTAGATAGATTATCTAGACATCGTTCTACCGCCAATTCTGTGGCATAGGCTGGGCGTTGTTTCCGACTTGTACCCTTACATCGGGTGCGGGTCATGACAGGGAGTACGACACCTCCGACCGTACAGAGCTTCAAAAGGTGACATCTTTATACTAGCCTGGTAGTTGTTGTTGTAAGCAAACTCTACCAGATGGGGATGGTCCTCCCAAGAACCCCCGAAATATAGTACACAAGTGCGCAACATATCCTCAAGAGTCTGAATAGTCCTCTCTGACTGCCCATCTGTCTGGGGATGATATGCTGTACTGAACACTAGCTGAGTGTCCAAACTCTCCTGCAAACTCCTCCAGAAATGAGAAGTAAAATGACTATCCCGATCCGAGACTATGCTGACGGAAACTCCACGTATCCTAACGGTTTGCCTCATATATATCTCTGCCAGCTTTTCCATAGACAAACCCACCTTGAAAGGCAAAAAGTGGGCCGACTTGGTTAACCTATCAACGATGACCCAAATCGCGTCTTTCTTTTCTGGAGATCGTGGAAGTTGGGACACAAAATCCATAGTAATATGCTCTCACTTCCACTCTGAAATGGGTAATGACTGAAGTAAACCTCCTGGCCTCTGCCTCTCGGCTTTCACCTGCTGGCACACTAAGCATCTGGATACAAACTGTGCCACTTCCCTCTTCATGCCATACCATCAAACACTCTCTCGCATATCCTGATGCATCTTGTTGGCACCTGGATGCATGGAATACTGAGAGCGATGCGCTTCCTACAATACCTTCTCACGCAGTTCCCCACTAGGCACACATAATCTAACTCCATGCCTCAAAGATCTATCCTCGGCAATGGTAAAATCATCCTCCAATCATACTCTCACCTGAGCTATGATATTCCTCAGAGATGCATCCTCATACTGTGCTGCCTTGATCCTGTCCATCAAATCTGAATGTATCTGTAATCCCCACATCTGCATAGCATAACCAGGAACTATCACCTCGATGCCCAAGCTCTCCAAGTCCTCCAACAAATACCGATCCTGCGTCAAGAACATAGCTACCGGATACCTGTTCAAAGCATCGGCAACTACATTAGCTTTCCCAGGATGATATTGCAAAGATATATCAAAATCCTTCATCAGTTCCAACCACCGCCGTTGCCTCATGTTTAACTCCTTCTGCATGAAAACGTACATCAAGCTCTTGTGGTCTGTGAAGATCTCCACACGCTCTCCGTACAAATAATGTTTCTACAACTTCAGGGCGAATATGACTGCTGCCAACTATAAATCATGGGTAGGATAGTTCTTTTCATGAGGACGCAATTGCCTGGATGCATAGGTAATCACTTTCCCATTCTGCTGAAGAACACAACCCAAACCTTTCCCCGATGCATCACTATAAATAGTGAAACCTCCAGACCATGATGGCAACGTCAAAATAGGAGCAAATGTCAACCTCATCTTTAATTCCTCAAAAGCAACCTGGCAATCCTCCTTCCAAACAAACTCTATATCCTTCCTTGTGAGTCTGGTCATCGGCTCGACAATCCTCAAAAAATCTTGCACAAACATCCTGTAGTAGCCTGCCAATCCCAAGAAACTCCGGATCTCTGCTACCGAACTCGGGGTCTTCCAAAGTTCCACTGCTGCGATCTTCTTCGAATCCATTGAAATACCATCACCAGTCATAACATGCCCCAAGAACTCCACTTTGTCCAGGAAAAAGTCATATTTGGACAACTTTCCATACAGCTTCTCCTTCCTCAGCACATCCAACACAATCCTCAAATGCTCCTCATGCTCCTCCGGTGTCTTCGAGTATATGAGTATGTTGTCGATGAATACCACCACGAACTTGTCAAGGTACTGATGGAATACCTTGTTCATCAAATTCATAAATACTGCTGGTGCAGTAGTCAACCCAAACGACATTACCATAAAATCGTACTAACCATACCGAGTTCTAAAAGCAGTCTTCGGTATGTCCACCGGCTTCACCTTTACTTAATGGTAACCTGATCTCAAATCTATCTTAGAAAATACCTTCATACCACTCAACTGATCAAACAGATCATCAATCCATGGCAAAGGATATTTATTCTTGATAGTGAGATTATTCAAAGCTCTGTAATCAATGCACATGCGTACCGATCCATTATTCTTCGGTACAAACAATACCGGGGCTCCCCACGGTGAAGAACTCGATCTGATAAATCCCTTATCCTGTAATTCATCCACCTGCTTCTTCAGCTCGACCAGCTCACTGTTATTTACTCTATAGACATGCTGCAAAATTGGTTCTGCACCTGGCACCAAGTCTATAGAGAATTCAACATCTCGATCTGGCAGCAACCCTGGCAATTCCTCAAAAATACATCCAAGAACTCTACTATCAATGGATGCGGCAACTCCTTGTCTTCCACCATAGCTCCAAAAATAATGCCTTCTCCCTGCTCTGCAGCTTCTCTAGCAAACTCGAACTCTGGCTCTCCTGGCGGACCAAACAAAACTCTGTCTCATCTACAATCTATGCTAGCACGGTGCCTACTCAACCAATCCATCCTGAGTACAATGTCGTAGCTCGGAAGTGGCATTACAAGCAAAGACTCAGCTACCAAACCATGCTTTAGAGCAAAAGAAACAGATACAAAGCTATGGGAAGCACCACTATCAAACAAAGAAAAAGCTGAAATAGAATCAAGAAGAATAGAACATGCGATGACATCTCCGGTGGGTTTGTCCACCTCAACGGTCATAGCAAACGCTCGTCCCTAACATGCACCTCCCTGCTGCTGATGCTGGACATAACGCTGCTGCTGTGTCGGAAGCGGTCCCTTTGGCTGTACTGTAGGTGGTCTCGTCTGTGCCCTCGAAGCTGAAGCTGCGCCCTGAAATGTACGACGAGGACACTCCCTCGATTGATGCCCTTCAGTACCACAATACAAACAAACTCCTAGCCTCCTCCTGTAAACTTCCCAGATATGGCCAGACTTCTTACAGTAGTGGCAGAAAGCTTGTTGTAACTGTCTCTGCTGTTGTGGAGCCTGGTGGAAAGGTGCCCTAGCTGGAGTTTGGTTCTGTTGTGGCTACTGGAAAGGTCTGGACTAGAAATGAGGACATTTTGCAGATACTGCACTGATGTTGGCCCCCAGAAAAGAATTACGGTCTCTCTTGGACTTCAAACCCAACTCCCGCTCAACCTTGCGTGCCTTCGCAAGTATCTCCGAGTATGTCTCATAAAAAGACGGAATAAGGATCTTTAATTTCCAATTTAGACCCTCACAGAAACGAATAGCTCAAACTGTGGCTCTCTCACCAAATACTCTGCAAATCGGCTCAACCTGCCAAAATTCGCAGCGTACTCCTCCACAGATATGCTTCCCTGAATGAGACTCTCAAACTGCCTCCCCAAGTCTAGCCTGTCTGCCCGAGCGAAGAACTTCTTCTTGAAGAGGTCCTTGAATATCTCCCAACACTATCCTGCGTCAACCAGAATCGGCTCATTTCTGAACCAAGTACGGGCGACGTCGAACAGTTGAAGTCATACCGCCTCAATGTTCAGATCCTCAGAAAGACGGGACACCCTTATAAGATGCTCAATGTCCTCAAGCCAATCATCAGCATAGACGATGCCCTCTGTCCCCTTGAAGACCCTAGGCTCCAGCTTTTTGAAGTCCTGAATGTTGCCTGGCCGAAGCTGAGCAACCTGAGGAACAACTTGCTGGTGGACCAGAACTCCTCTCTCGACTATGGCACGAGCAAGCTGATGAGCACTCTCGATGCCCTGCCGTAGAACATCGGTCTGCCTCTAATGTGCCTCTGACTGAGCCCTCTGTGCCTAGAGCATCTCACAAAATAGTATAAACATTTGTGTCGCCTCTGCTGGCACATGAGGTGGAGGTGGAAGCCCCTCAGATACAGCTGGCACAGTCCTCTGAGTAGGTGGTGGACTTCCAAAAGTAGCTGACATTCCAATCACCGGAGAAGTGACTGGTGCAGGCCCTCGGGATATCACAGACCTCTCAGAAGCTGCTCTCCCCTACTGCAATCTAGTCTTAGGCGGCATCCTGAGATAAAGCGAAAGAAAGAATCAATATGGCACACGATATAAGATACTCAAGGAAAGGACAGTTTAAGAGATCAAGTATGAATATCAAAGGAGAATAGTTGAATCAAAAGAATTTTTCTAGATGTGATTGAGTATCTCAGCCTATATTCTATATCCTATCGCAGGCTCGCAGTAGTACAACTAAATTGTCGCACTACTACAATATCGCATAACTTGCGAAGCTAGGCCTACATGGGCCACCACTAAAAATGTGTCACGACCCGCACTCGGTGTAAGGGTACAAGTTGGAAACAACGCCCAGCCTACGCCACAGAATCGACGGTAGAACGCTGTCTGGGTAATCTATTTAACAATATAATAAACCACCAACAATAATAATTTACTCAATCACAGATCTAAGATGGAAATGGGCACGAATCAGATAAAGAATAAAAGTAGTCACATACAACTCATGAGTCTAAAATAATACATCAATGAGTCTGAAAGAAATAACAAAATAAGCTGGAGACAAATCCAGTACAAAAGAATACTAAAAAACTACCAAACTCAGGTCAACTGTCTCAGTTGGGATAAGTCCCTCATGAGCTAGGGCCTCAGACTCTAGACCCACAACATCCTGAGGTCCATAATAGGTAAGGTACCACTCCTCAGTGTCATCTGAAAAAATATATCCAGTCAGGAAAGGAGCAGAGTATATCTCTAACAGCAGTTCTAATCAATGATAAAAACTATGTAACAGTAAATAGATGTGAATATACAAGATGCATAATAGATACGAGAGATATATACAATAAGAAAATACTGGAATAAATACAATAATGAACAATATGCCAATGAACAAGAATACTAATAACTAAGGGTGTGAGTACTAGCTTTAATATGTGATCGACTTGGGAACATGATACAATATATATGGCCTGGCTAATCATACGTGCAGTGTATGATCAACACTATTCAATAACAGTACTTGATACAATAGGGGTAATGATCACATATCTACACTAAAGTACTCCCCACCCTCGACTGGTATAATAGATCCAACCACGATATGTTGTGGCACAAGATTCCCCAAGAAGATAGCGACTCTTCTCGAGAATCAGTGTCTGTACATGTACAAGATAACCAATAAAATAATACTTGCACCATATATACCATATACCAAGGAATAATATCTCATAACGAGATCCGGATATACCAATCCGTGTAACCATAGTGTCAAGAGAACATGGATATCTACACTAGATACAATGAAAATAGAGGATATCATAAATAAGAAACTATCATAGAATGTACTCGTCTGAAGTCCAAAGAATAGTCTCACAGATGTCTGAAATGGTGCCTCGAAGACCTAGATATGGAATACAACATCAATACAAGGTTCTGGAAAGAAAATAAGTTAAACTAGTCAATTTCTAGGTCAATAAGTTAATTCTAAGTTAAAAGTCAAACTAGGTCAACTATGGTCAACTATAGTCAAACTATGGTCAACTACCTATTTCTAGGTTGCTCAAGTCTAACACAAAAATATTGGTTTCAAGATACTAAGTCCAAACTATAAAAACCATATCTTAATTATTAGGATACCGTATCTCCGGATACGTAATCCCATAGGTAAAACATCCCAAATATAAGCCAAACCATTATTAATAATATAGAAGCCAAATTATAAACATTAATTATGTACCGTGGTTTTGAACCAACTTGGTATCTCAACAATAATTCAAAACTTGATACCCAAACCCAATATCTTGGGTATCCCCAATTACCTTGGTTCCTCAAGGTAATATCCAATACCTTGTTATATTAACTAAGCGTAATATATATATACATATATATATATATATATATATATATAAACTGCCAAACTATCGCTAAAACTATTCCTGCTGTCACTGAAAGCTGCTGTTAATATTGATATACTGTTGTTTTAGTGACAGTTTCTTGTACTATCGCTAAAAACTGTCACTAAAGTCCCTGATACGCTGATGTTTCAGCGACAGATTTTCTGAAACTGTCGCTGGTTGCTGTCACTGCTTCCTGCTGCCGTTGCTGGTGCTTTTCCGCGACAGATTGCTATCGCTGTTGCCTCCGCTACTGCTGTTGCTGTGCTATTTTGCTGCTGTCGCTGTTTTCAAAAGTTGTTGTCGCTATATATATATATATATATATATAATAACATATATATATATAACCCACATAGTATATATATATCTATATACATAATTACTACTAATAACTATGCATACACCCTCACCTAGTATTATGTACATAATAACTATATAGTAACATACATACACATACATAGTAATATATATAGATAACTATACATGTATGTATATGTATATATAATCATATAACATACATATATAATATAAATATAACAATATATAAATATCCATTTTAAACATATGTATATATCTATACATGATCCAATATATATATACTTACACAATAATACATATAACAATATAGTATCATATATATACATAGTTACAACTATATAGAATATATGTACATAATAAATATATATAATAATAGTATCATACATATTTATAGTAACATATATATAAAACAACATATATACATATTTACACATACTATATATGTATACTACAATATATATATATATATATATATATATATATATATATATATATATATATATATATATATATATACAATATAATTACATCACAATGACAAGAGAAATAGATCTAAGATTTAAATTATACCAACACATAAATCATATCACTCCGTATCCCACTAGATCTAGGATACGCTTGCGATATGAGTCCACCACACATCCAAACGTACCCCGAAGGACACGAACAATTCATATATATTATTTATGAATAATACGAAGAGTCAAATATAAATCTACATGTCCGTGTCAAAATATGACATGTACAAAGTTCCGTGTCGGAGGGAAACCCCCAAATCAACACGTATCACCAAATTGTTGGGATACGACCTACACGTACCCAATTCTGGACACGACACTAGCCCCAAACACATAAGCACATGCCAAATTGATTTATAGGACCAATTGACACACACAACAAATATCAATCTCGAAATTCCCCCAAAATTGACACAAAAAGTGCCATAACTTTCTCAATAGGCCTCCTATGAACACAAAACCAAATCCTATGGGTAGCCTATGCATATGGGTTGATTTTCTATGGTTAAATCTCAGATTTAGAATCTAAATAAAGTAAAAAAATTGAATTATACCTATTGGGAGATGGATTCTCAATGTAACCTCCAATTGTGATAAAATTATCTCCAACTTGTAGATCCTTGCTCTTCTTTGTAGATCCTTGCTTCCTCCTTCTAGATCCTTGCCCCACTAGCCTTCAATGGTGATTTGTGAAGGAATTGAATAAAATTTGGTAGGGAACTAAAGTGAGAATGAAGGAATTTGGTTGAGGAAAATTCTAGATCTAGTTTTGAAATGAAAAGATGAGAGAGAATTCCCCCCCCTCTTTTAATATAGGCCGGCCCCTTTTCCCCTCCCTCAAGTTATTAGGAAATGTCCAATATACCCCTTGGTGCCTCTCATTAAGAAATAATTAAGGAGGGAAGCTTCTAGTCTAAAGGTTTAATTAATTTAATCCATCTCCTTAACAATGGGCTTTCTAAATGGGCTAAATTCTAACCAATTAATTCATGTTGGTCCATGAGTCTAAACTAAACTAGTTAGGTCCACTAATACAAGTCCAAAATAAATAATTAACATCTAACAATAATTAAATAATACAACAAATAATTATTTATCATGCACAAAATTTAATTAAATATAAAATTACTAAAATATTATTTCCTAGAAAATGTGGTAGTGACATTAAGTTCTTATTTAGGATCTTTTATATGTTTCTTTCTTTTAATAGTTTGTAATACAAAGTTCATATAGCTTTTGTTCATCGCAAACAATGATGTGTACGTGTTTACGTTCTCAGTTTCACTTTACATCAGCAATTTATTTCTATATTTCACAGTGCATTTACTTTAGCAGTTTATTTTCATGTTTCATGGTACTTTTATATGTTGGTAGTTACATGTTACTTAGCTTATTGTCTTTACTCTTCTCGAGACAAGTGCAGTGGTAGCACACGAGTCTCGATATGTATTTACTAATTCCTGGCTCTATCTGTTGTTGTGTTAAGTTAGTATTGGTTTTATTTTATAGCTTTTGGCCTTCCATTGTGGTACTTGTTATTGGGGGTCTGACCCAACTAGTTTTGCATGGCAAGATCTTGTAACGGAACCAGAGGACTTTTCGTACCTTCCGCTGGATGGTGACCACCCGAAGCACCAGACTACCTGAGTGGGTTCCTACTTATTCACCCACTAGATCTAGTACTTGTATATTCATTTGCGGCATTTAGCCATTGAGCATGTGTTAGCTCGTATTTTGGACTTGACATTCTACCTATGGGCATAACATAATTTTGTTTTATCTAGACTGCAGCTAGTTGTTTTATCTATTACTATCTTGCTCTTGATGATCATATCTCTTGTATATTGCTTATTTATCTATGATTGAGACACCAATGATCGATTGACCTAGGATTGACTAATAATTTATAGTATTAACCCCCCATGTATTTCATAGCCGTGACCGTATATTGGGGTACTGGAGTACTCTGATAAACGTAGATGGCTTTGTCATACCCCCCGCTCTCCAGTATTCTAGTTCTGGGGTTTGACAGTGGGAGTAGCGGTTATAAGGTATTTTTAGAGTATCGATTATGAACGGTTATGAGGGGTCCAGTTTTGAGAGGTTTTAAGTAGCGGCTTTTAAACGAATACAATCCATGCTTGGTAACGAGCTGTTCTGAAAGTTTTTTACAAGAATAAATAAAATAAAATAATAAAATCCTTCAAAATCAATCGATTTGGGGTGTTTATAAAGCCATCCAAAATTATATTACACCAATTTTGGAAAAAAATTTAGCCGACCAAAACCAGTGTCTCATAAAAATTACCAAGCAAAGGTTTTCATAAACGATCAGTTCAAAAATACTCCAAAACCGATGAAAACACCATTACCAAGCATACCCTCAGAGTTTATATGAAACATAAGTCTCATGTTCATACAATATACTTCAAATATACCTCGATTAGGAATTTGACTCCAGACTAGAGGGTTGACATCGTGTCAACACCCACCATAAGTGTCACATCCCGATCCCGCAGGGGACCGTTCGTCCTCGCTTGGGTCCTTGCGGGACCGGTCGTCCTCGCTTGGGGCATAATGTCGTGCAAGCCTAAGTTGCACTTGCACAAGACAAAAACTTTAAACAAGGGCAAGTAAGCTATTCAAGACGGGAGCAGCGGCACAATATTGCAGAAAAGTAAAGAACACAATGGCATAAGGAAACAAGCTCTTTATTGATAATCAAGATGTTTAACAAGCGGCGCTTGGCCGAGATTATAATTCGCTCAAGCTCTCTTTCGCTCAATTAAAATGATATCGTTCCATACATTATATCCCTTTATACAAAAGCAGCTCAAAGTAATCTCGATACGGCTCAAGACATCGACTATATATTTTCGGGTCCTGGGGATGAGGCACGGCTATCGCTTCCTCGGATGATCCAACACCTGCGAACATACAAACTGTTGGTAGGTCAGAACTTTAGAGAAAGTATTGGTGAGTATAAATCAACGAACAGAAGCAACATTCACTAAAACAACACTAAATAATTATGTTATAAAATATTACATTGCTAGTGATCTTTCTAGTTATACCTAGGTTCGTTACATACAGTACATGAATGGAGTCATATTACTTCTTTTGGAAACATATTTGAAAACAGAGTTTGTAACACCCCAGTCCCAAAATACGTAGGACCAGAAATACATAACATGACAGCTACGCATTCGACCAGACTCTGGTCCTACTCGAATACGTATAAGCTGTATAATAAGGGTAAATAAATACTGAAATCTTCATGTCTCAATCCACATAAAGAACAAAATATCAATAATGAACTACATGTGCTAAAGTCGGCCGCCAGTAACACATAAGCTCGAATAGACTCGAGAAAGGAATATGAGTCTATAAAACTAGGCTACAACAGCAGATGAATAGACAACAATAATAAATAACCATAACTCGGTAGAAATGATATAAGTACCTGGCACCAATGCTTGCAAAACAAAGCAACACACATCAGCAACTCCAGGCAAGCTCCACAATGGTCTATGCTGCAAAACTGGCAAGGGACCAGGTCTTTAGAATACATTGGGTTGACCTAGAATTAGGGCTTGGGCAAACCCTTGGGAAAAGCACTTGTTATGGATATTTTCAAGGGCTAGGAGTCAAATGGATTTAAAATAAATGGCTATGATGCATTTGGTTCAAAGTTTGGAGGGCTATGGTTTAAGGAGGTGGATATTGAATTACACACTCCCAAAAATTATGAAAAAATATATATGAAGGAGAAATGGGTTTATTTACGTGTCGTATCCAACGGGGTTGACACCTTAATGCACTTTTACATAAAAGTGCCCAATAATTAGAAAATTACACAAAGTTAGGTTTATGGTTTAATTTAATTAAAAAATAAATATAATAGGTGTTCTAAAATTAATTAGAAATATAAGGGATTAAAATTAGGTGGGACAGAAGTGTCATGGACATAGAAGACTCAGAGTAGAATATTATCATAAATTGGGTTGCACAAAACGGATCAAGCTTGTATCTTCAATTTTGATTGGAACGCACAAGGATACAAAGTTAGAATTATTTAGAATTAAATAATAACGTCTGCGATGAATATTGTGCAACTAAAATGACGCACAAGAAAGCATAATTATGAGTTACACAAAGGTCAGAATGAAAGGCGGGCACGACTAGGACAAGATTGTGAAATTTGTTGGAAGGCAAAAGCTAGGGTAGCGTCCTAAGTATCGAAGCAACGGTAAGGTGCAATAAGTGATAGAAATATTATAAAATTAATTAAAATGCCGTGTTCTTTTTCTAATTGGGATCAAACTAGCCCTAGTCTCTCTATCTAAGCCAAGTAGGCCTAATTTTGGTCGAGGGAGTTTACAATCTACCCAACTTAAAATAATTTTATCCTCGAAATTAAAATAAGGCATAATTTGTTAATTTCTTCACATTCGTACATAAGGCAAGTCAATTGCGATCTCTTCCAAAAATTTAAAACTTATTCAAATCCATCGCAATCACTTTTAAATTAGATTACCATTGTTTAAATTGAACTTCAACACATCGCACTATCTTCTCGATTTTCAAATTAAATAATCCACATCCAATCTAATTCAAATCTATATGACATCCCACATCAAAATTTATATCACAATCTCCAACTATCATAATCTCCTCTAGAAAATAATTATAATTAAATATTATTTCTATTTTCAACTTGTGAATTTTGTACTCTTTAAATTTTAAATTCAATTTATATCCTTAATATTTCAAATAGGTGATCCAACAATCAAAATTTAATTTTTAATTCAATCATCAGATTTGGAATTCAATTCGTCCATGTTCATGTTTAGAGTTCTATTTATTTTTCTCAAGATTTAAATCGATGATTCAACCTTCAATATTTAAATTTTAAATCATGTGCTCAAAGTATAAATATTTGGTCCGGAATAGCAAGATTTCTAAAATTTATTAAATACTCATCTTTTCTAAAATTCTTCCACATTAGAATGACTTAAACTCTCAATCTAATCTTACTTGATCACAATCTAAAAGAAATTCACCTCAAGTTAACAATGCAATTTTTACCCAACTTAGATTTTACCTATCTATCACAATAGGCTATCCATTTAAGAAAATTATTCCTCAAATTATTTAATCGTGTTATTTAATCCTCAAAGTTTTTAATATCAAAATATATCACCTATGATATGCCCTTATTTACGAAAAATAGTCACCAAATAATGTGATTGGCCTATGGGGTATTTCTAGTACTCTCCGTGTATCAAACCTATACCAAGCACGAGCGTTTATCTTTCCGAAATATGGGAAGATGGAGAACAATAATAAGGAATTCAATGAGGAGGTGATAGAGTATAAGTACAAAATTCAAAGCGATTAAGAATTTAAAGAGAATTGTCAAGGCAAGTGTGGATTGAATCCTATTTTGGTAAATTCCTATTCATATGGTCATATCAGTACAGTTATGTAACTGATATGATATGCTCAGACATGTCTAAGGGCAAGTATATTCGTCTACTAGTCAACTATATATCTCAATCCACGTAAAGTAGTCATGCGAAGAGCGAACCCAGCGCACTAAGGTTAGCTAGACCTTAATACACTGATTCTGATTTAGACAATGTATTAGTGTGGGCCCCCCAATAATACATATGTCATGAACAAGCTCGATAAAAGAATAAGCTTGCAAAACTAGGCTGTAATAGCAGCATAAGTCGAGGTAGTACAAAAAATATAAGTGCGCTAGATTATGATGAGAGAAGTTATAACATAATTCAAGTTCACAAAGAAGATAAGACTCTACAATCTCTACAGTTATCATACTAACTCCTTGTCTAAGTCGCTAGTCGACCAAATAGGGGTATGGGCCTCTAAGTTCTACAGTCTGAATAAATACTATCATTTTATGCTAGTATACAGTTAATGTCATTCAGTTACACTTCAATAAAAGGTCAAAGGACTATGGGATACTAGGTTGTGAGGCATAATACCCAACTTAAAATAATTAACTAATACTATAACTGCATTTAGGGCTTCTACAAGATAATATTGTCCATGTAAATAAAGTATAAACTCTTATTGGGGTATATGCGGAAAATGTCTTGGTACTTATTAGGGTATCCTATTGCATTATGTAGGTAATGGTCATCTTAAGTCTTAATCATAATATATCTAATTTGATTTCAAAAGCTATACTTTATTACTCGAGTTATCTAATTACTCAAACATTAGGTCTAGCAATCTACCTATCTATTTAGTTCATACTTAATCCAGACCTATAGTCATCAATAATTTAAGGGTTCATAAGTTTTGATACTAAAAGTCACAAGACAACTAGAGATTTAACCACTATGGCTAGCTACGTAAACTTTCAATTTTTTAAGGTCGTAATATAATTCCTTGTATCACAATCATGAGCCACATCTGATCCCTAGCATCTAGCTATGTATTCAATAAAGTATTCCAAATCATCTTTCTAACTTCTAATACTTCCAAATTACGGCTCCCTTAAGCAAGGGTAAGGTTTTATTAGTTCTAGGCCTCTAATACTATATTCAATTCTTATGCTAACAATCTATACTAGCTCTAGCATATAGGAATAACCTATCTACCTATCCTACTAAGGGTAACTATCTTCTCAAAAAATTATATCCAGCATGTCTTCTTCCGACTTGACAAGGATCTGCTTCTGGAGGAAACACCACGCACAAATATTCATCTCTCTAAAATAGGGAGAGATGATAAATAATAATAAGGATGTCAAGGGAAATAAAAGAGTACAATTATGAAGTCCAAGGACGATAATCAAATACTAAGGAATTTTCAAATCAATTGTGGATTGAGATACTAATACTATTAATCCTGATTACAGGCTCGCTCGGTCCTGGAAAGTAACCAAAATGATTTAATCAAGACCTGCATGAGCCACCACAAAAATATGTAATGCCCCAGTCCCAAAATAAGTAGGACTAGGAATACGTAACATGCCAGCTACGCATTCAACCAGACTCTGGTCCGACTCGAATACGTATAAGCTGTATAATAAGGGTAAATAAATACTGAAATCTCTATGTCTCAATCCACATAAAGAATAAAATATCAATAATGAACTACATGTGCTAAAGTCGGCCGCCAGTAACACACAAGCTCGAATAGACTCAAGAAAGGAATATGAGTCTATAAAACTAGGCTACAACAGCAGATGAATAGACAACAAGAATAAATAACCATAACTCCGGTAGAAATGATATAA
This sequence comes from Iris macrosiphon, assembly GCA_036927795.1. Taxonomy (NCBI): domain Eukaryota; kingdom Viridiplantae; phylum Streptophyta; class Magnoliopsida; order Asparagales; family Iridaceae; genus Iris; species Iris macrosiphon. The sequence goes on from JAYESA010000014.1 coordinate 5,810,510, forward strand.
GTACCTGGCACCAATGCCTGCAAGATAAAGCAACACACATCAGCAACTCCAGGCAAGCTCCACAACGGTCTATGCTACAAAACTGGCAAGGGACCAGGTCCTTAGAGGGACGTAACAAGGTACAATAAACAGCATATCAAAGTAAAACAGTATAATGCCACATACTCAAGGGTAAACTAATATAACCATCTAGGTAAAATACAAGTGAGAGCATCACTAGTACTCAGGCTGAAACTACTATAAGCTCTGTGTCGGGGAGCCCGTAGCAACAAGAATATCACGTAATGGGCCAAGCTCTGATATAGAGACTAAAGCACCTCAATAATAAAGTATATATATGTAATCAGCCTGTAGCATGTGTGTCTCTTCCCATCCAATGTAATCATACGTCTCATGCCCATAACACGCAAGATCATGACCTCTAATTAGTACAATGAGTCATAATGATATCTATGTATATGCAAGTCTCATGTCACGAATCATGTAAGCCTATATAGAATCACCATGAATAACTCAGGAAAGATTATGTCACATGAATAGTGTTAAGTGTCCTATGGTATGACATACTTGATAAAGCAAGCACGAAAAAATATATAGGATCATGGTATCAACTCTCTAAGTGACGTTACACGACTCTGTGTATGACATCGACACCCAAATCTTATTCGGATGTTAAGCAACATCTCACGGTCCTAGGTTGAACAGGTACATCATAGAAATATATATATATAAATAACTCAAAAAAAAATCAAAGAAACTACTGCAAGTTTGGCAAGGTATACTTGCCTGGAACTCCAAGCTGATAATACAAAGAACCTGCTCTCAAATTCATGCTCGTGCGATCCCAAGAGCCTAAATATATAATATTATAAAATCAGTCACTATGACACGGTTCACTAAGCATGCACAAGAGTACAACTACTCTACGTCATTAATTATTAGACAATTAGGGTCTAAATTAATCAAGGATACAACTTATACAATGCCATCAATTATTTAGAGTCTAAAATAATTATGGGTTCTAACAAAGTAGGTTGGCTAAGGTTCACTAGTCAAGGACCAAGAAAGTGTGTAAACACCAAGCCTACTAGTCACATAACATTATCAAGCCTCATAAATATGGTTATAATGAAGGTTCATATAGGTACTAGGTGTTCTCACACTAGATTTTCATATAAAACATATCATCAACCTTGGTATTCACTAAGTGTCAAACTATGTTAACCAACATAGGATTAGTTTTGTCTATTAAAACATGCACATGAGCATTAACAATAGGTCAAGTTAGGATCATTACAAATAATCACATATTGTATTTCTCAAGTATATCCATTCATCCAACTATATACAACTCTCATTCTACTACAAAATGTCAAGTATACATAGACAAGTCAAATCTGAATTTTTAATAAGATCATGGCAGATACCTCATTTCTAACTTGTATTTGTCATAAAATATGTGTGAAAATACTACTACAACTATTGAATAACCTTAGCATAGCATCTTCTATATTCCAACATAGTATTTATAAACAATAAAACTAGCTATCACAAAACCTAGGCAAAGTGCACTACTAGTTGCACAACATATAATCATGTCTCAACCATGCTTTATTTATATATAACACCCTAAACAAAACTTATATATTCTGAAATTTAGTGAAAATTAGAGTAAAAATTATGTTTTACAAGTGGTTTCTTGGAATTTAGATCACAAAAAAGTGAATAGGACAACAAGTGCATAAATAACATTCAAGTCTAGACATGAGAAGTAATAAGTGTTCTTGGTGTAATATCATAAAAATATGAATAGAAAGTTAGTAAAATTTAATAGGGATATGAAGTACATGTATAAAGGGTTGATTAGGAGGAATTGGAGCTCTTACCAAAATGAAATGGGAAGGCAAAAGAGGGTTGTGCACTGCTTGTACAAATCTGTCCACGTTTGGACACTTTGTCTCGTAGCTGCTGTCTAGGGCTTCAAAATATTTCTCCAAGTACTTTGGGGCTTAGAGATATTAGGGGAGAGGTAGAGGATGAAGATAAGATTGTTGTTGAAGGGGTTTTGGTGCTAGAAGTAGTGGCAACAAGGTGTTGAAGTGGTGTTATTGCTGGCAGGTTCAGCAGGTTGTCTTTATTTTATCGGGGGTATTTGGAGGAGTTATGGGATAATTTAGGTGCTGAGTTATAAAAAAACCTTGCTAAGGAGAGGTAGTATAAGGATATTTGGGTGTTATGGTGGTGTTTTGGATGCTACGGAGGTGGTAGAGTAGCCTGAGAAGAGGATACACTAAATTCAGATTCAGCCTGGACACCTCCGATGGAGGGCTATTTTGAGGAACATTGAATAAATTTTGATGGAAGATTTGTGAAAAGAAAGTGATAAGGACAGGGAAAGAAAGAAGCATACAAAATTTGAGAGAAAGATACTTACTGTGAAGGGATATAGGGCCGGATTGGTGGGAGTGTTGCTGAATTCGGATTCAGCCTGGGTAGGGTTAGATAGATGGAGGTGTGGAGGAAGATAAAGAAGGAATTTGGAGATGGTTTGTGAAGAGAAAACATGAGGAAGAGAGTTAGGAAGAAGTTTGCTTCAAGTGGTTTGAATGGGGGAGGTGAAGAGAGGGGGTTATGAACAGCCTAGTGGGCAGGGGAAGGGTTTGGAGTTACCAATGGGGTAAGGAAAGGTCACAAGTTATAACCCCTTCCCTTTCACAATCCACCCTAATGATTTAATAAACCCATGGCTGTCCAAAACTGAAATAATATTTAATATAGATGGTCAAACCTAGCTTAGTCAACCTAGGTTAAGTCCAACTACTTCTAGTTGAGTCAGGTTCGGGTCGTTGCGGTTTAGTTTGACTAGGTTGGTCTGATTCACTAGAAAATTGATCATTTGTGACTATTGAGGGTAGGTAGCACATAGAGGTTCAATAGAGTGGAACACATGTATCATGTGTGTCTTAGACCTAGTTTAGATTATGATCATGCATTAGGTCGAAAGAATTGATCAAAATTTGATCTCCAATTTAAATTGGAATGGTCAATGGTTGCACTGTAGGTGCTAAAAATTGAGTTTTTGACCCAAATATTTTATATTAAAAATATAGCATAAGGAGATGTGTTTGAGTGGGATATGATAATCATAAATTAAGGTGGGCTCGTCTAGATCATGCATATAAAATTTGTTTGAAGATAATGGCTAATGTTGTGCTCCTAAAAATTAAAGCCACAAAAAATATTTTTAAAGTATACTTTTATTTTAATAATAAAAATAATAATTATAAATATTATATTAAATTAAATTAAAATAGCTAAATCTCTGGTTGAGGGGGTTTACAGAGTTCATGTTCGATATATAGGCAAGCAGGCAAGGCAAGCAGTTCATGCATGATATGCAAGATCAATTACTATCTCTGGTTCACAGCGTATCTCGTGAGTCATATTAATTCGCTAAAGACTATTGCATGCATATAGTGGACTATCTTCTTAACATCTCTCCATTTCTCTTATCATAAGTTAACATCTTATCGTGGGCACGAGATAGAAGCATATACGAAAAATAAGACTTCTTTATGAAAGTATTTTATACAAGAGAGCATGTTCGATAGCATGAATATCACTTATTCATTGATTCTTACCCTTTTGCCGAACGGTTATCCCTGCAACAGACATAAAAGTTAGCAACAATTACATATATATAAATAAGATTTTATTTTCCTGTCCATCTCTGCACCAAACAGTTAGGTATGCAAGAAGGCTAACCTAGCATACGATCTAACTACATGATGGTCCATGGGAAACCCATGCTCTATAGACGTGAACACCCCCTGATCGCGAGGACTTCATTGCCACAGGGTGTTCCTCTGATCCCCCCTAGGGCGAACGATCCCCAGTACCCCAAAAACTGTCCGTGGGCTTATCCTTGTGCACAAGTTGTCTAAAGAACGATGCATGAAATACATCTCTATCATATAAACTCTTACTATGCAGCAGTTCAATAAACAAGCATCTAGTTAATCTCTTCTCTCTTCTATCTCTGTCTCTGTCTTTGTCTCTGTGCAAACAGGCTGCCATCTCTATATCTTATGCAAACTGGCCGCCATCTCTCTAATATCGTTCAAGTATTTCAATAACTTCTATGGAAACATGTAACAGTCTCTATTTAAGCAAGCATGGAAGCAGTTCAAACCGTTCTATCTTTCAAGTATCAATGACAAGCAAAAACATGGCACGAGGTTAAAGAAAGGGACAGTTCGCGGGCCGAATGCTACAAGTGCAGCAGTAAAGGCCACTATGCCGTCGTCTGCCCTACCCACAATCTGACCCTTTGTGAAGAACAAGCAGCTGAAGCAAGATTCAGAGCCTGAACCAGACCCGAAAAATAACCAAGATTACAAGAATTCGATGGCTATGTCAGCAACTCTTCTCTAGTCATTCGGCCAATGCTCATTGCGCCTAGAGTTGAGGAGAAGGGAGACTGGAAGCGGACCTCCCTCCGGTCGCCTGCTATGGCAAGAAGTGTGATCTTTTAGCTAAGCATGCAGTTCTACTCTTTCTTTAGCATACGATGGAAATATATGAATATTATTTTACTCTTTTTATTAGCATGGCAATGATTTGTTCGATAGCGGTATCCGTGTAACTAAGCATGCAACATTCTATTCTTTAACTAGCATGGCAATAGTTCTATCTCTTTTAAACAAGCATACAAGTTCTCTAGTTAGACAAGCAGGTTCGTTTCATTTATGCTATTTTTTCGAGCATATTTTCAAGTAGCAACCAGTATAGATTAGCTAATCTGTCAATATATTTATGTAGAGAACTCAACGTCATTTTAGAAACTGCGAGACCCGTCTCACAGTATCTGTATTGGTATATAGAAACATATTTTATAATATGTACTGTGTTTTATTGGATCTCGTGAAATCTTGGAATTTTCTCAAATTTAAAACTTTACTACCCGACCGGCATACCGGCGGTATACTCCGACAAACCGGCGGTATACTCTGGCATACCGGGGGCATACTGTTCAACAGATATTTGTTTTACTTTTGAGATATTTTAAGATATTTTTGAGATATTTTCTTGAGATATTTTCAAAAGATATTTTCGTAAATAGTATTCGATACTTTCTATTATCCATTAGTTTTTTGGTTTTGTTTTGGGTGGTCGAGATTGATTTAATTTCTTGACGTGGATCACTGACGAGGCAGTTCGGACGGTCACGATTAAATCACCTCTTCTATATATATGAGTTGATTTTCTCTCTCCTCTTTCTTTTCTTTCTTCACTTCTTAATTTCCTTTCTATTTCCTGCGGGAGCTAGGAGCTTGGTCTTGAGGCTAAAAGTGTCATTTTTGAACCCCTCTTGGTGGTGGAGTTGAAGGTTAAGGCAGGGAGCTTGACTTAAGGCAAGTACATCTTGCCAAAATCTTGAACGACTTTACTTGACTGCAGTTTTCAATTTTTTGGTAGTTTATACTTGAATTACATGTTAGTGGTTTTGTTAAATATGTTTCTCTAGTAAATTTTTGTCATGGGCTAGTTTCAAGAATTAGTTTTGAGCCTGTTTTGACATTTCCGGTAGAAATCCTAATATTTACTGGTTAGGTAACTCGGTGTCGGAAACGATAACAAGAGTGGTTGCCATGAGACTTAGTATATATGTTAAATGAGACTTACCATTCGAATTGAAATCTTACTGGACCATTTTTTGTTAAGTTTTGGAACGTGATTTCGGTTCCAAAATACCTGTCTAGATTTGACTTTCCCTAAAATTGCCTATGGGAACCGATATACCGATGGTATACTGGTGTATACCGACAGTATACCGATTTGGCCTGACTTGAAATCCTAGAACCTGCTGTAACTTGGACTGGCATACCGACGGTATACCGATTTATTAGAATCCAAACTTGCTGTGATTTTGCTATCATTAGTCCGACATACTGATGGTATACTGTAGTATATCGACGGTATACCGATTGCCATGTCTCGTTCTTCCTGTCTTCCTAGAATTGCCCTGGATGGCATATCGACGACATACCGGTCGTGTACCCTTTTGTATGTGTTTATTTTTTTTTATTGTCCATTAGCTGCTTTTCGCTTGGCGCTTGTGCGCATATTACATGTATTATTTTCTTGAACTATTTCCCGGCTCTATTTGTCTATTGTGTTGACCCAATCCGATCTGACATTTTGTATAGTTTGGGGCCACTTAACCATTATACACATGACGTATTTAGTTTTGGGGACACATAACCATTATACATTTGTCCAGACTAGTCCCCACTCCATAAATAGTTTGGGGCACCTACCCATTATACCCTCATCCCGGCTTGCGTATTGTTTGGGGACACTTACCCATTATACACATGTTCAGTACCAGTCCCGGAAGTGATCCGTCGTGGTGCACTCCCGTTCATTGATTGTACCAGTCTTGGCTTGACATCATGTATAGTTTTAGGGACATATATCCATTATACATATGTCTCGTACCAGTCCTGTTATAGTTTGGGTCTCCTACCCATTATACACCTGTCTCGTATATTACTTGTTGTGGCTTGTTATAGTGCATGCTCATCATGCCTATAATCGTTTATTTGTATTCCTGTATAGTCTTGTGCTTATGCTTGCCAAAATATTGTCTAGTTCATCCCTGCGGTGAGCATAATGTCTAGGATAAATTCTGCAGAATGCCACACCCAGAATCCTAAAACATACTGTTAAGGTTAATAACTAGCTTAAATGATTAGAGCATTGGGAGAGGATCTCCTGGTTGCATGCAGTCACGTGCCCCGACAATATTTTACTGATAGATGGACTTGTAGCATGTCGTCGAGTAGTGCACATTTCCAGCTAACCGTCGTATGGAGCATACTGAATTGACATACTCAGGTTCACCTTTGTATGACTTGGATTTAGGTGCACATCTCTCATGGGGATGGCGTATCCACTAGGATTTACTTTACTGTCGTCCGACGTTTGGATAGTTTGTACGGTCTATGTCACGTCCTGAATTTTGTGGAATCGATAGTCATCCCCCGGGCGTGACGCCGTCTGGGCCTAGGTTGCGCACCGCACAAGGCTAAGATATTTTGCATAGCGAGCACATATTCAGAGTACGCAGATAAATTGAAACACAAGTTGTAACATGAAAAAGTTTTCTTTTATTGATAATTAACATCTATTACAAACTCTTGAACGAGTCAGAAGGTTGCCGCACGGGCTTACAAAATATTGACACAAAATGAGATAGATGTCATGTACGTTACATCCTTTACTAAAACTCAAAATAAGGGACCTCCAAACGGGATGATGGCTTTTCCTTTGCATTTGAGTTAAGTTTTGCTAGCTCCTGGGCTTCAAAATGCTTCAAAAGATGGCATGATCTGGATACGCCGACAGCTGGACTGGATTTGGAAAAATGACTTCAGCTCCTTGCTCGGATCTCCTTAGTGTGGGAAACATGTTTCAACGAGGGTCAGTACATCGAAATGTACTGGTGAAGACAAGTTAACCCAACTATACCAATTAACACGTTGTTTAGATGAAGCATGCTTATTATTTGTGGTCTTTATATCTTGCCTTAGCTTATTTTACAAGCAAGCAATATATAGAAATTTACTAAAATAAACTTGTCACTGTTCGGTAACTTTTACCTGCCCGTCTGAACTACCTGCACAATATTACCATGTCTTTTCCTGCCACGAAGACACAAGTTAGCTTGCACAGGTTTAAATATACATGGTGATCACTGGCTCGATGCCATAATGGACGAGTTATAGTCTTGAACGAGGATGGTATGCAACAAAATTATGTGAGGCGCTGCACGTCATTCCGTCCAGCACGTGAGACTATCGTGAAGTTTCGTCCAGAACGAATCGGCGCCAGTGCCCCAGCGACCGTCCGCAGGAACCATTGACCTTGTGCACAAGTTATCCATGATCAAACGACATGTTTGCTAAGTTTATCATTTGATGCAGTTGAGGCAACATGAGTACAAGACAAGTGACATGGCATGATTCATTTTGTATAGTCTTCCTGAATAATTTATTGCATGACAAGGTCTATTCCATACTTAGCATAATTTATAGAAGAAATATGCATTCTAACTAAAATTAAAGCATGTATAGAATATTCTCAACGAACTAGCACATAATAAGATAACCGTTCACAAGTTGATTAACAAGCATAATAATCCAAGTCTATTCTTTTTTATCTTGATATCTTTTAGTTATTACTTGGTATCGTTTGATCGGGGCAAGCAAGAATACAAGATTTTAGATGTGAAGACTTGGAAGAAGGGTCAACTGAATTGAATATAAGCCACTCACAAGTCGGTTGGGGAAGGAAAGGAAAGATGTGCTTCAGGACTCCGCTCGCGCGTTGCCTACTGTCCGTTCACCTGTATTTGCCACGAACAGTTGATCAATACTTTTTCCACTTTTTCTAATCTCGAAATTGAAGTGCAGTTCAATGAACAAAAATAATAAAATCCATCAAAATCGTTCAAGAAAACTCAAGCAAATCCGAAAAGTAACTCAAAGCACGAAAGCAACAAAGTTACAGCGAAAACTAGGCAAGAAAACTTGCAGCGGAGAGGTCCCTCCTGACTCTGCCGCTAAGTCGATCCTGGTGGCATGGTCCACTGACTATGGGAATCGATTCCGAAGAAGCAAATCCATAATGAGGATGGGTTCTTGTTTCAATCTATCCCGATCGAACGATATCGTCTTGTATTTCTTAGCCGCGCTCCCCGAATAGGGGGGACGCGACACCACAGTCTACAGAGCATACGATCGTATGGAAATCCTATATTGCATTTCTTAGTAATTAGGACTTATGATAACCCTAGTTAGCTAACATAGAAAGTCATACTTTTTGCTTGGCCGTGATTGTTGGATGGAGTTCATGTATTGATATACTCTTGTACTAGATCTTGCCTCATTTTATTTACATATTCTTGCTCTTGCCATGATCCAAACACTATACTAGCTATGTTCTCGTTACTTTTCTTGCCTAGTTCACTGTATATGCTTCATGTACCAGTTTATTTTATGTCACTGTTCATTTTGCATGATCACGTATATGCTCACCTTGTATGATCCCGTACATGTGACCCGACTAGTTTTCTTTATATATTTTTCGTTTTATTTTCTTATTTTTTGGTGCACCTTACACTATTCCTGGTGGTTACATATTGCTTAGGATATTGTATCTCTTTGTTATATTGCTGGTTTTAGTTCATTAGTTTGGCCTCCTTTGTGGTACTTGCTATTTGGGGTCTGACCCCACTGGTTTTGCTCGACCAGATCCAGTAGTAGAGCCAGAGGATGTTTCGATTCTTCCTAAGGATGGTGACCACGCGGAGCACCAGACCGATTGAAGGGTTCCTATCTTGTTCTCCAACTTAATGTACATATTCTTTTGTGGCGTTTAGCCTCGAGCACCTGTTAGCTCGTATTTTGGACTTGTTATATCTCCTACTGGACATGACATGATTAGTATATTCTAGACTATAGCTACAGTTGATCATGTATGACTTACACTCTTGCTAGTTCTTCATTTTGTATTACTAGCTTTATGATCAACTATGTATATATGTTTGGGATGCTTTACTATTTTGCTTCTGATGATCATATTTCTTGTATATTGTGATTTTCTGCTTGTGATTGAGACACTAGGATTGCTTGACCTAGGTTGACTGATGGCTTATAGCATTAACCCCCTCATATATATTCACAGCTGTGACCGTATTTCGGGGTATTGGCGTACTCAGGTATACGTAGCTGACTTTGTCAGCCCTCGTTTTCCAGTATTCTGGGCCCGGGGCCTGAAAAAAACATTTATAACATCAGGATATTTACATCTAAGAGTTATACCCAGTTAAACATAGGTGTCAAGATGGAATTGTGTTGGAATTTAGTGTAGTTTTGTTTCGAGCCATTTTCTGTATAATGAACAACATAGTTTAGGTAATCTAAAAATTTGTTCATGTAGAAAATTTGTTATCATTTCTAAAAATATATTATACCATAGTATTTTTAACTTCAGACCTAAGAGTTATGTTATGTTGAACCCACATGTCTTGGGCTGAATTCTGTTTCATATCATAATAGTTGCAGATTGGTAGGATTGTCGTGTAGGCCAAATTGTATATCCGATTGACCTAAAAAAATTTGTGTCTTCTCCTAACAGATGTCAAATTGTTATGATTTTGTAATAACACCTAGAATTGTTCTTAATCTTCAAATATTCATATTTAAGCTGTTTTTGTGCATTCTAAATCGTGAGACAATTTAAAGTGTCTAAGACGTGTTGTAATACCGAATTAACCGAAACTTATTGAAGACTTTTTTTAAACTGACCTAATAACAATAACATGCTTACTTCTAGTTATACTCATGATATTTCAATTGACAAGCACAACAATGTCAACAAGTTAACATTGATAATGTTGTTATTACATAGAGGCTACCTTCAAAGGTATGTCAAGCTTCTATGCCACCATGTTGAGTCTCTCTTCGGAGGTACGTCGGGATTTTATGTCATCATAGAGGTTCTCTTCAGAGGTATGTCAAGCTTTCATGCCGCCATGTTCAGGCTATATTCGGAGGTAAGCCAGGCTTTTATGTCGTCGTAGAGGCTTTCTGCGGAGGTATGTCGGGCTTTCATACCATCATATTGAGGTTCTCTTTGGAGTGCTAGGCTTTCATGTCGTCATGTTGAGGCTCCCTACGGGGGTATGTCGGGCTTTCATGCCCATAAACCTATCTTAAATAATCATGAAGTCTTACATGAATTAATTATCCTATCCTAAGACTTGAGTTGAACAACGTTGTCTAGGGACTTTACACATACTTAGTAAGGTACAACTTGTAATTAAAAACAAGTGTCAGACTAGAATAAGACTTCGAGTTTTTATCGCACACGATCACTTGTACATGAGACGGTTGCCAAAGATTAAACTTTGTAACCGATGGTTGCTTTCAAAAAAAATGTATTCATGAAGATCTAAATGGATATCTATATATGTATATACTATAATTGTTTACCTTTGCATGTAATTATATTGTATATGTTCGGGTTCTTTTTGACCTCCCCTTTTTCTTTAAGCACTTGTTAGTCTGTCTTCACAGACCTAGATTTCTTTTCTCCCCAGGTATTGATGCTAAAGTTGAATATGATTTATCCTTGTACGAAGAACATGAGGCTGAAGACCAAGATTATAATGCTTATGTTAGTTATATCTTTTGAATATATTGCTTATGTATAATTTAGATGTATAATAGTGTGATCTAGAATCCTTTTGTAATTAGACTTATATTGTGTAATATTATGTATAGAAGAGTAGTTATTTGAAGACTTGTGTACCTATATCTTATGCTTAGAAATTTAGTATGTTGTAGATAAGATGTATTCTATTTCATGTCGTTATTAGACTTACTTGCCTCTATCTTGGAACTTTAAGATGGCAATCGCGGATACGGTTACTGATTTATTCGTAGGTCGCGTAGCCTAAGATATTTTTACGCACTCAGCTCGTTGTATTGAAGACTTGTGTACCTATATCTTATGCTTAGAAATTTATTTTGCCAATAAGCAATTCAACTGTTGTTCAGTTCCGCAGAGGAATCCTTCCACCGGTAGCTTCGCTACAGTTTCATCAATTTTAATCGCTTTTATTTCTCCTAGCAAGCTTGACTTTCGTTTACGGGTTCAATCATTATTTGACTTGTACATATTTCTCCGAAAATTCAACTATACTTAACACTAGTTTAATTTTGGGAAACTATTATAAAGTAGGTAGTAGAATGCTTTTTTTTATGTTGAGTGGATACTAGTTTTGAAAATACCATGAGTTCATGCATTAGACAAAACTTACATGATAAATGCGTGATATCAGAGCCAGGTTCTGGAATTCAGAGGCTGTCAAGAGTTGACAGTTAAACCAGAAAGAAAAGATCGACGCGAAGCCGGTGCGCCTAGTAAACCTGAATGGTTCCAACTATCATTATTGGCGAAGCAAGCATAAGGACTTTTTGTTTATCAAGAAGCTGCATCTTCCAGTATTTGCGTCTGATAAGTCTAGTGACAAATTCGATAAGGATTGGAACTTCGACCATATATAGGTGTATGCGTACATATGTGTCCCGACTGTGAAGGTATATCCTGGATTAGAGTCATGTCCTCGATATAGTCGTTGGTACCGACTTACCTCCAGGCTTGGCTCTTGTCCATTTGTGTAAGTCAGCATAGGCAAGCGAGGACGAGTTCCTATTAGACTGACTCAGCAGTATATGTATTAGACTGACTCAGCAGTATATGTATCCATATGCCTCCATTTTTGTGTGTGCTTTTGTACAGTCATTTATTAGTTACTTCTGCAGCTATCTCTTCTATTTTTAGTTACTTGCTTAATATACTCATTTGGATTGTGATGTTATTTCTTGAGCTTTCTCATGTGTTCCAGCTCGACTAGCCTTGGTAAAATTTTGAGGAAAGAATTTTTCTAAGGAGGGTAGAGATGTCACACCCGATTCCAGATTTGGTATTTCTTAAATTTTTAGAATTTTATTTTTTCTGATAATGTATTCCAGCTGTATTTTTCATATTGGTTCCTATCATTTTATTTATTATTTTTCCTGTTATTGAGAGAGACTACCCGGGACCAGTAGAATATCCATTGGCATTGCCATAGACCCGGTATAGGATCTGCATGTAGAATGGACACCCGGCTCGGTTCATTTGACTGAACCCATGACTAACCCATTTTTCCTCTCCTTTTAGTATATATGACCTTTTCTCTCTCTTCTCTATTTCTTCTTCTTCATTTTTATTTCCTTCTTCCTTGCTCCCTTCTCCCTCACCCCCGTGCACCTCCCCTAGCCGAATCCTAGCACCAGACCTAGCTAGGAAGAGGTCATTAGACTCTTAGGCAAGTACATCTTGCTCCATGATGAACCTCAATTTTTGGATTCTTCATATATATATTGTTTTAAAAATATATTTTATGAAAAATGTTCTCCTTGAGTTGTTGATCATATTTAGTTCTTGAAGTTTTGGATTTTAATGTATAGATTTTTGTAGATCTGAGTTTTAAGTTTAGGATTTTTATGGGTTCCATGAGTTTTTCTTGGTTTTGATATATTAAAACATAGTATTTTTAGAAACTAGTTAGTCCTTATGTTAGAGCATTTTATTTCGTACAATTTGGCTTTTATTTCACTTAATTTGGAGTTAAAATAAAGTTTTTATGAAGGAAACATTTTTTTAGTTTTTGGAGCTTTCGACCATGGCTGAACCTGCTGTTGGAAAAGACGAAGTCTTCATGCGGCCTGCGACCAAAGCGGTAGAGAGTGTTATGCGGCCCGAGAGGGTTATGCGGCCCGAGAGGGTTATGCGGCCCGAATTCCGTGTCGTATACTGACAGCATACATCCATCTTGTTGGATGCATGACTTTACATTACACAAAGTATTCTGGAGCTATCCTTGAACTGCTACTGTTTTCACTCGCTGAACGAATAAAAAATTTGCTAAGTCCAAGAGGGGCGTTCATGCGGCAGGCAGTTATGCGGCAGGCAGTTTATGCGGCCACGAGCTGTTTTGTCATGACCCGCACCTGATGTAAGGATGCAAGTCGGAAACAAAACCCAGCCTACGCCGCAGAATCGACGGTAGAACAATGTCTGGGTAATCTATCTAGCAATATAATGAACCACCAACAACGATAATATACTCAATCACAGATCTAAGTTAGAAACGAGCACGAATATAATAAAGAATCAAAATAGTCACATACAACTCATGCGTCTAAAATAATACATCAATGAGTCTGAAGAATGCTAACAAATAAGTTGGAGACAAATCCAGTACAAGAAATGCTAAGAAGGTACTAATCCCGGGCCATTTGTCTCAGTCGGGATAAGTTCCTCCTGAGCCAGGGTCTCTGATTCTAAACCCACAACATCCTGGGGTCCATAATGTGTAGGGTACCACTCCTCAGTGTCATCTGAAAAAAAAATATCCAGTCAGGAAAGGATCATAGTACATCTCTAACAGCAGTTCTAATCAATGATAAAAATTATGTCATAGTAAATAGATGTGAATATACAAGATTCACAATAGATACGAGAGATATACATTAAGGAAATATTAGAATGAATACAATAATGAACAATATATCAATGAACAAGAATACTAATGACTAAGTGTGTGAGTACTAGCTTTAACATATGATCGGCTTGGGAACATGATACAATATATATGACCTGGCTAATTATACGTGCGGTATATGATTAACACTATTCAATGAACAATACTTGATACAATGAGGGTATGATCACATATGTACACTAAAGTACTCTCCACCCTCGACTGGTATAATAGATCAAACCACGATACGCTATGGTACGAGATTCCCCAAGAAGATAGCGACTCTTCCCGAGAATCAGTGTCTGTACATGTACAAGATAATTAATAAAATAATGCTTATACAAGATACACCATATACCAAGGAATAACATCTCATGACAAGATCCGGATATACCAATCTGTGTAACCATCGTGTCAAGAGAACATGGATATCTACACCAGATACAATGAACATAGAGGATATCATAAATGAGAAACTATCAAAGAATGTAATCGCCTGAAGTCCAAAGAATAGTCTCACAGATGTCTGATACGGTGCCTCGAAGACCTATATATGGAATACAACATCAATACAAGGTTCCGGAAAGAAAATAAGTTAAACTAGTCAACTTCTAGGTCAACTAGTCAACTATAGTCAAACTATGGTCAACTATGGTCAAACTATGGTCAACTACCTAATTTTAGGTTGCATGAGTCTAATACAAAGATATTGGGTTCAATTACTAAAGTCTAGGTCACAAAACTATATCTTAGGATACTAGGATACCGTATCTCTGGATACGTAAATTAATAGGTAAATCATTACATATAAATATCAAACAATTATTAATTAAATATAATCCTAATTACAAATATTAAATAGATATCTTGGTTTTGAACCAACTTGTTATCACAACGCTAAACCATAAACTTGATACCCAAACCCAATACCTTAGGTATCATAAAATACCTTGATACTTACCTTGGTATCTCAAGGTAATACCCAATACCTTGTTTATACTAACTACCCATAAATAATATATGCTACAACTAATTATTATACATATAGTATACTAAAATACAATTAGGAACTTAGGAACATATTTACATATATATATTAATTACCATATATATATATATATATATATATACATATATATATATATATCTATATATTTAAATATCTAATATTAATAAAAACTGTCAAACTGTCATTAAAAGCCGCTGCCCACTGTCGCTGATACTACCGATATCGCTGATACTCTGTTGTTTCTGCGACAATTTATGTTGCTGTCGCTAAACTGATGTCGCTGCTGCTGTATGCTATTACTTATGCTGCTGTTTAGCGACGCTGATGTTGTCGCTATTGCGGCTGCTGCTGCTGTTTGTTATTGCTGTTGCTGCTTTGGCGACGCTGTTGTTGTCGTTATTGCTCTCTCCCTCTATCTCCAATATATTTATATATCCAATATATATATAATATATATATATATATAACACATAATATAAATAGATACTAATATACATATAACTACAATATATATAACTATGACTATATAAATACATACTTACACCTCTACAACGTATATATGTACATAATAACTACATAGTAATATACACAACACACATACGTATACGTATATATAATCATACATAATATATAACAGACATTATATAAATATAAATAAAATAACATATAATTATCTATTTAACATATACATATCTATACATACTACAATATATAAATACACTTACATGTAGAAGAATAGCTACATAGAAAATATACACAATATATTATATACATAGATACATAGATCTAAGACACAATATTACATAAATATATATACACAACAATATATATATATATATATATATAATTATAACTCTCCATGAATAAGAACACAAGAGAAATAGATCTGCAATTAAATTGCACAAACACATAGATCGTATCACTCTGTATCCCACTGGATCTAGGATACGCTTGCGATATGAGTCCACCATACATCCAAACGTACCCCGAAGGACACGAACAAGTCATATATATTATTTATGAACAGTAGAAGAGTCAAATATTAATCTACGTGTCCGTGTCAAAATATGACATGTACAAAGTCCCGTGTCGGAGGAAAACCCCCAAATCAATACGTATCACCAATTTGTTGGGATACGACCTACACGTACCCAATTGTGGACACGAAACTAGCTCCAAACACACAAGCACATGCCAAATTGATCTATAGGACCAATTGACACACACAACAATTGTCAATCTCGAAATTCCTCCAAAATTGACACAAAAAGCACCATAACTTTCTCAATAGGCCTCCTATGAACACAAAACTAAATCCTATGGGTAGCCTATGCATATGGGTTGATTTCTCATGGTTAAATCTCAGATTTAGAACCTAAATTAAGGAGAAAAACTGAATTATAACCTATTGGGAGATGGATTCCCAATGCAACCTCCAAATATGATAAAATTGGCCTCCAACTTGTAGATTCTTGCTCCTCTTTGTAGATCCTTGCTTCCTCCTTCTAGATCTTTGCTCCACTAGTCTTCAATAGTGATTTGGGAAGGAATTAAGATAAAATTTGGTAGATAAATAAAGTGGGAATGAAGGAATTTGGTTGAGAGAGATTCTAGATCTAGTTTTCAAATGAAAAGAAGAGAGAGAAACATATCCCCCCTATTATCGGCCAGCCCCCTTTCTCCTTTCTCAAGTCACTATGAATTATCCAATATACCCCTTGGGGCCTCTCATGAAGAAATAATTAAGGAGGGAAGCTTCTAGTCTAATGGTTTAATTAATTTTAATCATCCTCCTAATCAATGGGCTTTCTAAATGGGCTAAATTCTAACAATTAATACATGTTGGTCCATGAGTCTAAACTAAACTAGTTAGGTCCACTAACACAAGTCCAAATAAATAAATAACATATAACAATAATTAAATAATATAACAAATAATTATTTATCATGCACAATATTTAATTAAATATGAAATTACTAAAATATCCTTTCCTAGAAATATGGTAGTGACATGTTTCCCTTGAACGCGTGACTCTGAACTATTTGGCACATTTATTTTTTTAATTATTGTCTTTTCTTCCTGACAAACTTTTTGTCCTGTCACATCAATCACTTTATGTCACTTCACTGACACTTCATTTGTTAACCCACCACTCAACACTTGCCCCAAGGAGTAGAATTTAACCCTGAGCATGCGCCTAGTGAGTCCATGCGACAATTGGGTACATGCGGCCAGTGAGTCCATGCGGCAAGTGAGTGCATGCGGCCAGTGGGTGCATGCGGCCAGTAGGTGCATGCGATAAGTGAGTGCATGCAGCTAGTGGGTGCATGCGACAAGTGAGTCTATGCGGCAAGTGGACGCATGCGGCCAGGAATTCTTGTGTGCATTTTATTTTCCCTTTAATTATGTTTATTTAGTAATTTATTTTAGTGATTATTATTGTATGCTTTCTTATGTTGATACAAGTTTATGTTACCAAACAAGTTTTGCATGTAAGTTCACGAGATAAGTTTATGTACAAGTTCACAATCCTCATGACACCGTAGAAATTTTTGTGTACGAAAATCTATTGCATTTGGCATCGAAAAATTGAGTGTGAGTATTGTCCAATGTATCGTGTGTCGCAAATATAATAACTCGTAAAAAGCTCATACTCGTGACTCGTCATTCTAGGCAGTTCTCAAGTGTCCACGACTCGAGAACTTGAAATAACTTAGTAATGATTAAACAAGATAAGATTTACCTAGACCATTGGGAGGGAAGAATATTGCACTATCGGCTACCCGATCTCTAAGGGCCCCATGCAGGATGGAACAACCCTGCTAGGCAAGGGCTCCATGACTGACCAAGTTTACGCGTGCTACGACACTTACAAGACAAGTTTATATACAAGTTTATATTACAAGACAAGTTTAAGTTTATAAAGCAAGTTTATGATTACAAGTTTAAGTTTATGCTTATAAGTTCAATTTTTGTTAGTAAAAATTTATGTTTATTGTATAGTTGAATGTTCATTTAAGTTTACTAGACAAGCGTACCCTTGGTCATCCGGGTTAATTGCAGTGTCGGTAGTAGCAATATTCTTAAAATATGCATTTAGTAATTAATGTATGTGACAATCCTAGCTGTTTGGCCGTACGATGAATGATGTTACTTTTATTATAGCTCGCTCTTCTAGTTTTATTTTCTTCCGGCACGTGGTTAGGGTACTAAGTTCTGCTCGGATGAAGGTTTGTAACCCCGATCCTTGTTTGGTTTAAGGGTTGTGGTCTGATCCAGAGTAGTACCTATGCTATCTTGCCACTCGTCATCTTACTTTTATTTTTGCACTTATTATCAGTTCTTCCAGTATTATTCTTGAGACAAGTACATTGGTACCGTACAAGTCTCGATCAGAATTTATTTCCTATATTTCTATTTTTGCTTATGTTGTGATGTGTTTGGTCTATCATCTCAAGCTCCTTTGTGGTACTTGTTGCTTGGGGTTCTGACCCCACTGGCTTTGCCTGGCTAGGTTACCCCAAAGAGAACCATGATCCACCATACTTCCAGCAAGATGGCTCGCACTCGTAGAGCTGCGGACGAAACTTGCGAGTGGGTTTTCCTTCTTCCACCCCTTATCTTGATCACTTTATTTTGTGGTGTTTAGCAAGGGACAGAGTTAGCTCCTTATATTTTTGAGATTACGGTCATCATAATGTATATATTAGACTATGGCTGGTATATTTGATCATTTATTATTATACACTGCTAGTGCAGCATTTTGTATTTACTAGCTTCATGATCATATGCGGTATGTAATTTGGGATACCTTTTTACTTTTATACATGATATACTCTTGCAATTGATCTTGTTGGATTAAGATAATAGGATTTGTTGGCCTTAGGACTGACGTCATAATATGCTAGAGTTCACTCATATGTCTTATAAACAACCTTAACACATTGCGGCTTACTTCGGTATTCTACAAGGTATGGTTGGCCATGTCAGTCCCTATGTTTACCCAGTATTCTGGGAGCGGGGCGTGATAATAGGGTATCTTTCCAAAGTCACCCAAGTTCAAGGAAGTCGACATTGCTCGAGTTGATTCACTCGGATGTCTGCGGTCCTATGAAGCTAAAATTTATTGGTGGTGCTTCTTATTTTGTGATTTTTATTGATTATTATTCCAGAAAGATTTGGGTCTATATCTTAAAGACCAAGGATCAGGTGTTGTCCACTTTCAAAGAGTTTTAAGCGTCCGTTGAAATAGATACAGACATGAAGCTGCTATATGTTCGGTTCGACAACGACGACGAGTACATTGGTCCCTTTGATGCTTATTGCAGAGAGTAAAAGATACGACACCAGAAGACTCTGTCAAAGATACCACAGCTTAACGGTGTAGCAGAGTGCATGAACACGACGCTGATGGAGAGGGTACGGTATTTGTTGTCAGAAGCAAACTTGTTAAGCCGCTATTAGGGTGAGGCACTTTACACAACTGCTTATGTTATTAATTTATCTCCTAGTACTTCTTTGCAGGATGATGTGCCTAACAAAGTATGGTATGATAAAGAGCCGTCATACAATCACCTACGCGTGTTTGGTTGTAAGGCCTTCCTGCATGTACCAAAGGACAAGAGATCCAAACTTGTGCCGAAGACGAGGCGGTGCGTCTTTGTCAGCTACGGTCAGGATGAGTTTGGCTATAGACTTTACGACCCAGTGGAAAGAAAGCTCTACAGAAGCAGGGGTATAGTATTTGTCGAGGATCAAACCTTGACCAATACTCAGGATTCTGAGATGTATTCTGAGGCTGAGGAATTGCCTGAGTTAGAGTCATTTTGCTTCAAGCAGTTTCCAGAGGACATCGCAAAGGATCCAGTTATGGGGGAGCCAGTACATGGAGTTGGTCCTAACCTTGATCATCAGCCTGTTGATGGTGGTCAGGGTAACCCTCAGGAGGATGAGCATGCTGGGGAGGTAGCTCCTAAAAAGGAGGAGGCTATTGACATACAGCCAATATTAGAGCCTCAGTTGAGGAGGAGCACGAGAGATCGTCGATCATCTACTAGATACTCACCAGATGAGTATGTACTACTGATTAACGGGAGAGAGCCTCAAAGCTTCGTATAGGCGATGAAAGATGAACACAAATAGGAGTGGATGTAGGCTATGTAGGAGAAGATGATTTCCTTACATCCAATTCTACTTATGAGCTAGTGTGATTGCCAAAGGGCAAGAAGGCTTTGAAGAATCGATGGGTGTTCAGAGTAAAGCAGACGGATGATGCTACTCGCCTCGATATAAATCGAGGCTGGTAGTTAAAGGCCACAGACAGTAGAAGAACATAGATTACGATTAGATCTTTTCGCCAGTCGTCAAGCAATCTTCAATTCAGGTGGTGCTAGCATTGGCGGCCAGTTTCGACTTGGAGATCGAGCGGATGGACATAAAGACGATATTCTTCCACGGTAATCCTGATGAAGAGTTGTACATGGAGCAGCCAGAGGGATTCTGTGAGAAGGACAAGTCACACTTAGTCTGCCGATTGAGGAAGAGCTTATATGGTCTGAAGCAGGATCCGTACAAGAAGTTTGAGTCATTTATGGGGAGCATGGTTATGCACGAACGATGTCGAATTAATGTGTATTTGTGAGGTACTTTGCCGAGGAAGATTTTATCATTTTACTGCTCTATGTTAATGATATGTTTCTGGTATATCGGAATGCCACTAGAATAGCAGAGTTAAAGTGTCAATTGGGCGCGGCCTTCTCTATGAAGGATCTGGGTGCAGTGAAGGATATTCTTGGGATTGAGATCAGCCGAGAAAGAGAGTCCAAGTTGCTAAACTTATTCCAAAAAAGTACATTCACCGGGTACTTCAGCGTTTCTGGATGGAAAGATCGAAGAAAGTGAATAACCCCCTTGCGGCTCACTTTAAGTTCACTGAGAAGAAGTGTCCATCTGCCGAGGAAGAGAAGGAAGATATGGAGAGAGTTCTATATGCCTTAGTTGTGGGAAGTCTCATGTATGATATGGTGTGTACGAGACCAGACATCGCTCACGTAGTTGGCACATTTAGCATGAATCTTTCCAATCCTGGAAGGATACGTTAGAGTGTGGTCAAGTAAATTCTACGATACCTTCAGGGCAATGCCGATTGGAGACTTTCTTTTGGTGGTGACGGGCCAAAGCTGGTTGGGTATAACGACGCTAATAGGGCTGGAGATGTAGACACGAGGCGATCGACTTCGGGCTATGTGATAATATTTTCTGGTGGAGAGATATTATGGCAGTCGCAGTTGTAGAAGTGTGTTGCCTTATCAATGACAGAGACATAGTACATTATGACGACGGAGGCTTGCAAGGAGCTACTGTGGCTGAAGAAGCTGTTGTAGAAAATGGGGCTAAAGCAAGAGCAGTACACTTTACTTTGCGATAGCTAGAGTACAATTCACCTTGGGAAGAATCAGTTATTTCATAACCGGTCCAAATATATTGATACCCAGTATCATTGGATGCGAGATGTGGTTGAAAAGAATGAAGCAACGCTTGAAAAGGTTCATACAGATGACAACGGAGGAGACATATTCACAAAGATTCTTCCAAGGAAAAAGTTTGAGTACTGCAGGCGGATCATCGGGATTATGACCCCCTCCACATAGTTGTGAAGGGAAAGATTTGTTGGAGTATGTAGGGTTCCCAACCTATGTAAAGAAGATCTCAGAGTGCGACGAGCGTCGTATGTGTGTCAGAGAATCTCGGGGAGATGACGAGGGCCATTCGAGAAGTCGAAGAAGCTCGGGAGTAGTGAGGAGGGGTTGTTGGAAGGTGTCACGCCCCAGTCCCAAAATACTGAGGGACCAGCCACATGGCAATGGCTAGCAACACAACTCCAATGGGCAAACCCAATTTAAGGGACCCGTTAGAGTGCACTTAAGCTGTAATAAATATAAATGCAAGTCTATACCATCTATGTCCGTAAAATTCTAATCTCATCCACATAAAGAAACACAATACAATATGATAGACCAATCAAGATAATAGATAAAAATAAATAGTCCATCATCAAATCAACATAAGTAGTGTCTCGGAGAACAACTCGGCAAAATAAAGGAAAGAAAATAACATTAATACATATGTCCACGAGTCAGATATGAAATAACAATAAGCATAAATAACTGAGTATGTAATTGAATACTTAGGAGAAATCCTCTGGCACAACCTCGTCCTCTGGTGCCAGTACTGCTCCACTGTCAGCTCATGTCTCGTATATCTCGGGGTAATCCTCCTTTGCTATACCTGGGGACATAATCCGGATCCAGGTCCTCAGGGGACATAGCAAGGTACAATAAACACTAAAGTCAAATAAAATGCAGTAAATATAAAACAGATCCTCAGGGCAAGTTATGTAACCAGCTATATGAAATACAAATGAGAGCATCACTAGTACTCAGGCTGAGACCACTACAAGCTCTGTGTCGAGGAGCCCGTAGCAGCAAGTAATATCATGTAATGGGACAAGCTCTGATACAGAGACTAAAGAACCTCCAGTAGTAAAGTATATATATATATATATATATAATCAGCCTGTAGCTTGTGTGTCTCTCACCACCCAATGTAACCTCATGTCTCATGTCCATAACACGCAAGATCATGACCTCAAGCTAGTACAATGAGTCATAATGATATCTCTATATAACATG
This sequence comes from Iris macrosiphon, assembly GCA_036927795.1. NCBI lineage: Eukaryota > Viridiplantae > Streptophyta > Magnoliopsida > Asparagales > Iridaceae > Iris > Iris macrosiphon. Next base: position 5,833,372 of record JAYESA010000014.1, read on the forward strand.
CAAGTCTCATATCACGAATCCTGTAAGCCTATACATAATCACCATGAATAAGTTATGATGGCATGACGTACTTGGTAAAGCAAGCACGTAAAAATAAATGATCGTGGAATCAATTCTTTAAATGATGTTACACGACTCCGCGTACGGCGTCGACACCCGAATCTTGTTTGGACGTTAAGCAATGTCTATGGTCCTAGGTTGAACAGGTACATCACAGAAGTATATATATATATATATATATATATATATATATATATATATATATATATATATATATATATAAGAACACAACAAATAATATAACATGAACTTTACAGGTTTGACAAGGTACACTTGCTTGGGCTCTGAAATCCGTTAATTGCTCTTGTAAAAGTGGAATCTCCAAGTACGTCTCCAGTTGCTGAAACAAACATAACAATTGCTTTTAGAATACTTGAAATATCTAGGATTGACTACCCATAAGTCCAATTTGGACACAGAGGCAGAATTGATAGTTTTTTGTCAATACGGGATCCACATGTGGCCTACTTTGCACCAAAAAATGTACCAAAGATAAAATTTTCCAAATTTGTCAAACTTAGTATCTATGAGTCCAGAACGATGATACGAATCCAATAGAACGTACAGAACTGGATTTTAATGAACCGGTCACAAAATCACCCGTCAAGTGGAACCGTAGGGCCCACGAAACAGTATTTTCTCAACGTTCTCAAATTCGAACCAAACTTGGGTCGTAGGACCAGCGTAACGCTGCGAATCTGATGGCGCAAATTTTATTATGAAACGACAAGCACACACGAAATTATAACGAGTGTCAGAACATGTCGATAGGGTACTTTTCGACGGATACGCGTTGATTTCGGTATGCATGCACATCCAAATCAAGTTTCGCAAAATCTCACATATCCGCATTGACGATACGCGCCTTTTGGTGTAATTCGCATACGACAAAGTTACCTCGTTTAGCGGAACGCACCCCGTATCGAAAAAATTTAGGTTAAGAAAATCAAGTTTTATAACGGATTTCAACAGCAAATAAATCAGAGCATAAATCAAAATAAAAGAAAGTGTTTAAAGGGATTAAAACTAGATTATGTTGTCTAAATTACTGTTTAAGTAAAATTTTAACATCGTGTGCCATTATGAAGATAACAAAATTCAAACACGCGCACCTGGGGCAGTTTTTGTTCTCACAACTCGGTCATTTTTTCTGTTTTGTGTCGCAATTTGCGATCGACACATGATGCGAAAGTTAAACTAATTATATAGGGTTTAAGGGGGTTATGTGGTCTTCATATAGGAGTCGACGGTTCGATATTTGGATTACTATGCAGGAAGATACATGGGCGAGAAGAAGAGTACCTCATGTAGTCTCTGTTGTTCGAGATTTTTGGCGGACTGTTCACGACTGCGGCGCGCGGCGGTCGGCAGCGTGCTTCAGAGTTAGGGGAGATGCTGGCAGTTGTGGTCGGCTATGATAGGGTTTATATAGGGTGAAGGGGGGAAGGTTTCAGGGAGAGGAAATGAGGGGGTTCGGCCGGTTGTGGGGAGAGGAAGAGAGAGGGACACGGGGGTTGTGGGGGTTACTGTAGCGGGGGATTGGTTTTGGGTTGATTCGGGTGCGGGTATAAGTGGGTTTTGGGTCAAGTATAGGGTGTAGAGTCCAGTTTTAGGGTTTAATAATAAATCTCTCTCTCTCTCTCTCTCTCTCTCTCTCTCTCTCTCTCTCTCTCTCTCTCTCTCTATATATATATATATATATATATATATATATATATATATATATATATATATATATATATATATATATATTTATATATTTATATATTTATATATATATATGGCTATTTAAAAATAGTTTTGTACCTCAATAAAATCCAAAAAAATTCTACAATACTCTAATATTAGTTGTACACCCAAAAATATATTTTATGTACAATAATAGTAATTAATTACATATACATAATTATCAATCCATGAATATATATATATATATATATATTATAATTAGCTAACATTATTGAAAAATCTCCCTTAATCTTGATAATTTTATAATACCAATATTAAATAAATTTAAAATTAAATCTAAAAATTAGGGGGTTTACAATCTACCCAACTTATAAGAATTGCGTCCTCACAATTAAAAAAATAAAACGTAACCGGTCAGGAAATGTTTGCTCCAAAAGAAATGACGCGGTTGTATGACATTTGTTGAAGCACGACACAAAAGATAAGGTGTAACACCCCGTTCCGCTCAAGCGGACTGCCGATTCAAACGATAATATTGTAATATCCCGACCCGCTTTGCTCAGGCGAGAATACTCATTTGAGGCAAAGGATACCCAGACTTGTCCCTACATGTTTTCAGCTTAGGCTTACAAAGGCTCGCTTGACGTATCGCTCAACCGAGGCGAATCATCGCTAAGGTGGGTGGCTACGGTGAACTTGTATTTGCTTAGCCAGCACACATAAAATATGGAATGATACATGCTAGTCGCTAGGTGAATCACCCCCTGCATGCTAATAAGAATCCAACGCACCTAGCTAAGGGAATAATCTCAACTTGTATTACTTACGCTAGAACATGGAAATTAAACATTGCTTATATATATTCAGACCCTCGAATGCTACCCTAGAACATGTTGCTCGGGAAGTCCCCTAACGATCTCACTCCTCGGCTTACCTTCGGGCCCGAGCTAACGTGAATGTTGTGTTTATATAAATGCATGCTTGTCTGCTTGTATGTTGCCTTGTTTTCATTTAAACCCCAGGAGACTACTAAGTAGTCGTTCCGTGCCTGAATGAACCTGCAAGTATCCGGGACCGTTAGGTCACCAGGGCAATCTCCGCCCCAGGGGAAATGCATCAAGGCAAAAGTCATTCACTGAACAAAATGAATCATGCAATACTGCTTGTCGTGTACTCGTGTTGCCTCAACTGTATGAATTGTTAACTTAATAATCGTGTTCGATCATGGATAACTTGTGCACAAGGGTATAAGTTCTGCAGACGGTCGCTGGGGCACTGGCACCGATCCGATTCGGGCGAAACTTCGTGTATAGTCAATCGTGTGCGGACTGGATAGCTTGCAACGCATCATGTGTTTATCGTGTGTTCTCGTTGCATGCTATCCTTGTCCTTGATTAGTCCATTATGGCATCAAGCCAGTGATCCTCGTGTGTTTATCGTGTGTATATGGCTTGCAACGCCTCGTGTGTTTATCGTGTGTATTTAAACCTGTTGCAAACTAACTTGTGTCTTTATGGCTATGCTAGTGACCCAATGTTCATATAAATAAGTCATCCTTGCTTAGCGGCTATCCGCGTGCGAGTCATTGCATCGCATCAAGAAACAATTGAACACCTAAACGATCATGATACAAAAATACTCGTATTGCATATGCTATTGCCCCTGAATGTTTATACGTGCTCGTGCTCAAATTAACAATATTTTCCTTGGACAGGGAAGGTAAAATGGTAAGTTGGTAAGTCTCGCCGTATTTTCTCTCATGTCGCACGGCGCACTACCACACGAGTTAGGCTATTCAAATCTTGCATGAAACTGATCCTAAGGCAACTAGAAATATAACATAATAGTTGGTGCACGGAACCTATATTTCGTGTTTAGATTTGTCGAGCGGGCGAGTAGCCTCCCCACCAGTGCATTCAATGTACTGATAATCCACCAGATCGTTTGCAGGGTGCGGGAGAACCTCGTTCGGTATGGATGCCTCCTTCGTGCGTGCTAAGGCCAGGAGATCACTCTGAAGCCTTGGAGCGCTACGTCCGGAACTGAAGAACATATATAAGACACAATGTTGTGAACATCGCCTGTACAATTATCCCACAATTGTAGCCACTTGGCACGCTTTTACTGTTTCAGAGAGAGAGGCTTGAGCGACTTGTAATCTCGGCTATACGCCGCTTGTAACACTTATTTATATCAATAAAAGAGCTTGCTTTACTTTAACTTGTGTTATTCAATGCTTCCGCTATATTGTCGACTCAGTGAACTTGTTACCGATTGCCTATGCGTTCATAACTCTGCTGCACTCGGACAATCTGTGCGAATCTGTGGCTTAGAACTCTTACCGCCAGCCAATGGACCACGGCCTTGCACGGGCGTGGCTCACGCTCGTGCGGCATCACGCCCGGATGGGTCAAAGCGATCGTTCCGCGGAAGCGCTGGCGCGGTGATTCTCGCCTAGCGGGAACGGCCGATTTTGCCTGCGGAAGATCGGGGCGTGACATAAGGGACCATGAATAATAAAAAAATTGAGAAGAAGGGTGAGGATTTTATTCAAGAAAAACACGTAGGAAAGCAATAAAAACTTTTTTTTAGGCAATGAGAGATAAGTAACTTAAGAGTAAATGAGTCTGATTAGAGCGAGGATCAACTACAGCTTCTGAAAACTTTGGTACCACTTACTTATTACTACTCTAGACCAACAAGTTCATGCTAACATAATAATAGGTATAGGCTAGGGAATGGAACTAACATGCATATGCTAAAGTATTACTAGGAATATTAGTTACTATAGCAAGCTATGATAAATCTAAATCTTACTCATATTCATTACTCCTCGAGTCCGTGCTTCCTCTACCGTCATCGCAAAAGCCAGTCCATGTCCCTGTGGTGGTGCCCTCTGCTGTTGCTGGGCCTGCTGGAAGAGTGATGTCTGTGCTGCCAAGGGTGGCCTCGGCCAATATCCTCCCGGTGCTAGTGGTCTGAATCCTCCATCTTCTGCCTGTGGTGCTCCTGGTGCTGGATAAGCTGGTCGATGTGGCTGCTGGACTGGCTCTGATGCTGGTAAAGCGGGTTGATGAACCATCGGTGTTCCTCCCCGGCGCTCAGGGCAATCCTTGGCTGAATGTTGTCTGGATACGCAAACCAAGCATAGTCCCAACTTGCGTCTACACTCGCTCTCGTAATGACCCCGCTTGCCACAATATTGATATGTAGGCAGTGTCTACAGAGTTGCTCTGGGTGGCTGGTGCATGTGAGGTCTCTTTGTAGCTTCTTCTTGTGGTGCTCTGGCTGGTGCTGATATAAACGGCCATTTCTGACTGGACTCTCTCCTAGTGATGCGCTCTATGCGTCGGGCTGCATCAAGGATGTTCATAAATGAAGTAGGTGCAACATAGCCGATTAATCTTTGTAGCTCAAAGCTAAGTCCGTTAAAGAACTTTTTTGCCTTCTCTTCTTCTGTCGGGAATAGTGTACGGTCGAACAGTTGAATCAAGCATGATGCAAGTCAAAAATTTAATTCGAATCCGATATAGAGGTCAAGAACATGTCAACATGTGGATGAGATCCTATAAATTTATCCTATCCTAATTTGTAGGCTTGCTTGGTTCCTTAGTTGAAACCAAAGTAATATATTCGTAGACCTGCATGGACCACCACAAAAATTATGTCACGCTCCAGTCCCAAAATACCGAGGGACTAGCCATGTGGCAATGACCAGCAACACAACTCCAATAGACAAACCTAATTTAATGGACCCGTTAGAGTGCACTTAAGCTGTAATAAATATAAATACAAGTCTACACCATCTATCTCAGTAAAATTCTAGTCTCATCCATAGAAAGAAACATAATACAATATGATAGACCACTCAAGATAATAGATAAAAAGAAATAGTCCATCATCAAATCAACATAAGTAGTGTCTCAGGGAACAACCCGACAAAATAAAGGAAAGAAAATAACATCAATACATATGTCCACGAGTCAGATATGAAATAACAATAAGTATAAATAACTTAGTATATAACTGAATACTCAGAAAAAATCCTCTGGCACAACCTCGTCCTCTGGTGCCAGTACTGCTCCAGTGTCAGCTCATGTCCCGTATATCTCGGGGTAATCCTCCTCTGCTGTACCTGGGGACATAATTCGGATCCAGGTCCTCAGGGGACATAACAAGGTACAATAAACACTCAAGCCAAATGAAATACAGTAAATATAAAACAGATCCTCAGGACAAGCTATGTAACCAGCTATGTGAAATGCAAATGAGAGCATCACTAGTACTCAGGCTGAAACCACTACAAGCTCTCTGTCGGGGAGCCAGTAGCAGCAAGTAATATCACGTAATGGGCCAAGCTCTAATACAGAGACTAAAGCACCTCCAGTAGTAAAGTATATATATATAACTAGCATGTAGCATGTGTGTCTCTCCCCACCCAATGTAACCTCATGTCTCATGTCCACGACGTCTCATGTCCATAACACGCAAGATCATGACCTCTAGCCAGTACAACGAGTCATAATGATATCTCTATATAACATCCAAGTCTCATATCACGAATCATGTAAGCCTATACAGAATCACCATGAATAACTCAGGAAAGATTATGTCACATGAAATAGTGTCAAGTGTCCTATGACATGACGTACTTGGTAAAGCAAGCACATAAAAATATAAGATCGTGTAATCAATTCTCTAAATGACGTTACACGACTCCGCGTACGACGTCGACACCCGAATCTTGTTCGGACGCTAAGCAACGTCTCACGGTCCTAGGTTGAACAGGTACATCACAAAAGTATATATATATAAGAACACAACAAATAATATAACATGATCTCTGCAGGTTTGGCAAGGTACACTTGCATGGGCTCTGAACTTCATCAATTGCTCCTGTAAAAGTGGAATCTCCAAGTACGCCTCCGGTTGCTGAAACAAACATCATCATTGCTCTCAGAATACTTAAAATAGCTAAGATTGACTACCCATAAGTCCATTTTGGACACATGGACAGAATTGACAGTTTCTGGTCAAAGCGGGGTCCACATGTGGCCCACTTCGCACCGAAAAATGTGCCAAAGATAAAGTTCTCCAAATTCGTCAAACTTAGTGTCTAACCCTAATCCCAAAACAACAAGAGAGAAAAGGAGGCAAGAGTGCTTGTGCAACTTTGGAGAGGAGAAAGAAGTATTGAAGGTCGTTTCAGAGAAGGAGATCAATTTGGGGTATTTCTTGTTGTCTTCTATCTTCGTGGTTGTAATCTATTTTCTGTTCTAGTGAGTTGTGGTAATCGTTTGGATCAGTGAGGAGCTTGTAGAGGGTGTAATCTTTTTATTCCATTAGTGGAGGTTCTTCAGGGTTGGACTCCGGTCGTCCCGTGATTTTTCTCTCAAGAGTTTTCCACGTCAAAATTCTCCGTATCTGTGGTTTGGGTTTCTGTGCTGTAGTGTTGGACAAATTGCTTTGTTTTGTTGTATTGTTTGGTTCTCTTGCAGTTTTTTTTGTTCAATTTTTTTTTTTTTGCGATTCTTTCTCAACAGTAAAATGGTAATTTGTTTTCGTTAAAATATATAAAAATAAAGATAGATTATGGTCAAACATAGAAAATATATTAAATGGCTACGATTGTGACTTGTGTGGATTAATTTTACAAAAAATTATAATTAATAAAAAAATCGTTATAGATACTAGAAAGATGTGAAGTCATGTGATAATGATTGCCTCCATGTATTTTAAGTTTGAAATCTGCCATACTTCTCAATGGACTGCCAAAGCAATCCCATATGTACACGCCAAGTTGGATGGAATGGTTTTGTCATGACTTTATGGTGTTCGATCACATTATTGCCATAGCTTTTACTAAAATGTGATGATAGTGATGGTGATCTCGAAAGTTATGGTTACATGTTTCAATCTTTTCATTAAGCTTATGATAAGAGTCCATATATTATACGTTCAATAAGAAGATGTGCACAAGCCCAACTTTTTTTCCAAAAAGAATGTCAAATGTCATTTTCTTATTTTCTAAAGGAAGGAAAGTTGTATGAAAAAAACTTAGTACCGGATTCTCCAAATATAATATTGAAAAATGGGGACAAATTTCGCGGTGGATCAATGTCATGTGGATGTCGGGTTGCTATCGTTTCGATAATGCCAACTCAAATGAGATTTCGTAATTCGTACTCAAATGAAATTCCGTAATTCACACAAAGTATGTCCAAGTTTTCGATCAAATTATAATTTATTAAGTATATTTGGTCACAAAATTATAACTTAATATTTTTAACTATTTAAAATGTTCAATTTGATATCATCAACTGTTTAATAATTTTTATATCAATTGAAGAAAAAGATAAAACTATCCTTTTTTTTCAAACTCCCCCCCCCCCCCCCCCCCCCCCCCCCTTTCTCTGGAAGCACCTCCCTCTGACTGTCCTATTTCTAAGTCGCCTCTTGATCTTCTCCTTCTCACTGAAAATTTCTCTCACCGAAAAAATGAAACTGTCTCTCCCTCCCTCAACACGTGTCCATGCAAAAAAAAAAAATCTTTTGAAATGTTGGAGTATATCAGAAATTTGCTATTCGTTTTCCTAATGCTTGGATAGATTATAGAATAATATTGACTATTGTACCAGTTACAGTAGCTACTGCCGAAAGGAAAAAAAAAGGAAATCTCTGATCAACTATATCACATGATAGATTGAATGGTTTGACCATGTTATTTATTGAGAAAAAATGGCAGCTAAACTTGATCACAACGATTTAATTGACAATTTTGTACATAAAAAAGTGAAAAGAGTATGAACTTTTTCTTCTTAGATTTAGTTTACTGTTATTTGGTTTCATTTAATGTAATAAATTTAGAACTTGGAGTTGCTTAATTTATTGGATCTTGGTGATAATTTATGTGTATTCGAAGACTAATTATATTGAATTTGCTGGATTTTGAATTTATAAAAAAGAAAAATAATGGCCTAATTTTTTGGACTTGTCTAGAATCTCAAAATTGTTAGCATGTCCAATTCCACTAATCACAACAACAATCCTTACTATGTATCGACAAACACAACAAAATTATCGTACTTGGTTTGAAATTATTGCTGCTATAGTATAATTGAAGCAACTTTAAAAAACAGACTTATAGTTGCTTTCATAAATTGAAAAAAAAAATTAGTATTACTTATATTTTTTATACATAAATTGTGAGTTAAAATTAATTTTTTTTCTTACAATGATTTTTCAGATAAGTATATGTAAGTAAAAAAAAAAAACTTTTAAAACAATAGATAAATTTTGACTTATCTCCAACTTTTTTATCATATTTAATGGTGCACCCACAGTTTTTCTATAATGTACAAGTCCTCAACTTTTGACGAAATTCGTCAATAAAAACGGTCAACCCATTTGACATTTTTTTTATACAAAAATATCCTTGTCTTCTTCATCTTTCCTCTCACCCCCTTTCCTTTTCCCTCCCCACCGCGGGCAACCAGTTGCCATCACCGTCCATCCCTGCCATCGCTCGCCACTGCTCCTCCCACTCCTCGCAACTGTTCCCTCGGCGGCCGCTCGCCACTGCCCCCATACCGCTCGCCACTGCTCCCCCCTCCTCGCTCTCCACCGCCGTCCCCTCCCCACCGCCCCCCCGGTCGCATCTCGACACAGATGATCCGGAGCTGCTGTTGGTGCTGGGAGGAGGGGGGGTCGAGCGTGGGGAGGTGGCGGCGGGGAGATGGGGGGCGAGCTCGGGGAGGTGGTAGACGGTGGTGGGTAGGTGTAAACCCCCTCGACCAGATTCCAGCATTTTAGGATTATTTTTAACGATTTAGGATTTATGGCAATATTTCAAATTATTTTGCTTACATATCCTATTGACTTGTGCACCTGTCCATCACCTAATTATTTGGAGCTTTACCTTGACTGTTATCCCCGAACAAAGTTCACATACCTGTCCTAGACATGCCAGCCTATTATTCTGAACCTTGTGCAACTCCCAGATACTCTGTTTTGTGCCTCATTTTAGACGCACAAATATCGTTACAAAACGTCCGTATTTAAATTCCTAAACCTGTACCCATCCCTGTTCCAACAGACATTAGAGGCCCAACATGCATCCGTTGTGCCCAAACAAAAATACGTTATTTTTCTACACTGGGTATACTACATTTAGTGTATTCACACCGTAGAAAAATTATGACCCTACCTGCCTCTAAATAATTAGAGAACACCGTGCGCAGTATTTATTAATTAATAAATACGATGGCCCGTATCACCCTAGAAAACCAGGCCCGGTCCCTGTCCAGACTCACCCCTACCCCCTCGGGACCCTCGCACAGCAATTTCCCTCAATTCTGTGAATTTTAGTATTTTCAGGAATCGGGTGTTTTTCCCAGACAATTTCGTAATTGCGTAATTTACCAAAATAGGGCCTTTACGCAATTTATGAAATTATAGTGACTTATCTGCAAATTACAGTGCGAGGTGTCACCCCCTCATTGGTCGGTGAACCTGCGCCGTCCATTTGGAGGCGGGACCCCCCCCCCCCGAAAATATCTCGAAAATATCCCGAAAATATCCCAAAAATATCTCTAGATATTTTTACTTAAAATATTATTACTATTTTCTATAAAAGAAAATAAAAGAAAATAAAAATGAAAAACCCTAAAACTAACCTGGCCGCAGCCAACCCCCCTAGTCGTCGGCTCCCCCCCCCCCCCCGCCGGAGTAGTCCCCCCCCCCCCCCCCGCGCGGCGAGTCCTCCCTCGCCCGCGGCGAGCCCCCTTCTCCCCGCGGCGAGTCCTCCCTCGCCTGAGCGGCGAGCCCCCGCCTGGAACGCCACCACCACCGCAACCATCCTCCTCCTCCTCTTCTCCTCCACCGCCCGCCCTTCCCGACGAGCTCCACCCGACTTCCCAGCTCCTCCTCCCAGCCGACAAGCCGCCCTCCCCTTCTTTTTCTTCTTCTTCCCTGTTCTCCACCACCCTCTCCCCCGAGCCCATCTCCCCTCCTCCGCCCTCAGCCACCCGTCGGCCCCGACCTCCCCCTCCTCCCCGAGCTCCGCCCTCCGCCACCCGACCCTCTCCCAGTCCCAGCTCCTCCTCCTCCTCTTCGGCTGCCACCACCACCATCCATCATCAGCATCTTCTCCTCCTCCTCTTCTCCTTCTCGACCTCCTTCTGTTCACCTCCTTCTCCCCAAGCTGACCTCGCCGGAGTCCAGTCTCGCCGGAGACTCCTCGACCAGCTCCCCTGACCCGCATCGACTGCCACCACCCCCCACTCGAGACACTCCTCCGCCTCCCCATGACCGGAACCGACCTCCACGACGACCCAGCTCCTCCGTCGACGAGCCGACGACCCTGGAGCCCTGGCCGCAGCAGCTCCGGACCACCCCGCGATGACCCTGACTCGAGCAGAACCGGACACAGCAGCATTTCAGAGCCCGGACTCAGCCCGGACACGATCAACGTCGTATCGAATCTCTTCCCGGACACGGAAATTTTAATCCACAGAGCCCTGTTCAGGTAACCCATTCTATCTCCTCGTAATTCCGTTTTTAATTCCGTCAGTTGTGACACGTAGGATATGTGACCCTCTCGGTGCCCGTGCAACCCGCTCGGTGCATCGCGTCCTGTGGCGATCGCAAACCGCGATCCAAATACAGGAAAAACAATGACCCAATTCACACCGGAACTGAGTACGTCCCGCCAAACGGGACGACTTGGTCGCACGCGGTCTTTACCGAAACGTGCGCGCCGTTGATACGGAAGTACGGGATTTCGCAGAAGTTGATTTGGATGTGCGTGCACACCGGAATCAACGCGTATCCGCCGACAACGTCCCGTATCCGCCTGTTCTGGAACACGCTGCAACTTTGTGTACACACGTCGGATCGAGACGAAACTTGCGCCATCGGACTCGTAGCAATACGCTGGTCCTGTGATCCAAGTTTGGTTCGATTCTGAGAACGTTGGCAAAATTCCGTATCGTGGGCCCCACAGGCTCCACTTGACGGGCGATTTTGTGATCGGCACATCCGAATCCAGTTCTGGACATTCCGTTGGGTTCGTATCGATGTTCTGGACTTGTTGACACTAAGTTTAGCGAATTTAGAGACCTTTGACCCTGACACGTTTTTCGGTGCAAAGCGACCCACATGTGGACCCCGCTTTGACCGGAAACTGTCATTTTTGCCCCCGTGTCCAAATTGGACGAAAGGACAAGCGTTTTTAGCTATTTGATATTTTCTGAGACTGTTAGTGATATTTATTTCAGTATCCGGAGACATTCATTCTGAGGTCATAGTTCTGACACTTGGTACTTGACATCGGGACGTTACATATTTGCAGCTCTCTTGCCAGGCAAATATACCTTGCCTTGTTGTATTGTTTAAATTCAGTTATTGTTAGTTACATATTTATCTATTTTAAATATAAATGTGCGCGTCCGAGAAAACTCGGGTGCAGTCAACGAAGGCGTTGACGTTAGGACTTGTGTCTGACCTAGTGTCTAGTAGACCCACCTAAAAGTTGTGAAGTTATTGATATAACTTCCCAGGCCTTGACACGTATCATTACACTTCACAGAGTGAGTTCATGTAGGGACGCGTGCGTCATGCGCGACTGGCCATCAGTGTGAGCAACATGTGTAACGATATTTAGCTTAGTTAATTATTTTATTGAGACTTGCATCATAGTAGGAGGTGTCCATGTCGTTTTCACGACTTGTACATCTATATTGGGCGGGAAAGATACTAGTAGACGTATGGGACACCCCCCTCCTTGAGTTTTTATCCTTCGTACCATGCTCCTCGGAGATGGTCGATTGCAGAGCTACCCGTGTGTCCGGGGGCATATGACACATATACTAGCCGGTCATGACGATTGGTGAATTACGTCAGCATATGTCAAGCCTACACATTCCCATGCGTACTATCAGGTCTTCAAATTGCATTCACTTAGATGGTTAGCACACCCTATTTATTTATTCAGTATTTACATACATGGCATGTTGTTTTTCTGTATCTTGTTATGTCCCTCTGAGGACCTGGTCCCTTGCCAGGTGTAGATGTTCTTGAGTATTCGCAGGAGCGCAGATCCGGACATGTTACGTGTATTCCGAGGAGGTCTTCTCTTCGAGCCTCGTGATTGTCAGACGTTGTTCTTATATGGTGTGTATCTGGTTCCTTTTTATATTCTATTTCGGCAGTAGATTTGTTTTCATCCGACTGTCATTCTTTAGATATTTGTTATTGAGTTCTAGTTATATGGTTATTGGTTATTCATGTTTATTTGATTTCTGTGGATGAGATTTAGATATTACCCTGTGACTTGTAATTAGTTTTACCACTTATGAATTATTGTTTATTATACAGCGTACGCTCGTATATATGGTTTCCATATATTGGAGTTGCCATATATACAGGCGGCTGGCATGCTTACGTGTCCTAGTCCTACGTATTTTGGGACTGGGGCGTGACATGTTTTTAGTGGTGGTCCATGCAGGTCAGAGCATATTGTCTCGGTTACGTTACTGTACCGAGCAAGCCTGCACCTAGGATTAAAGTATAGGATCTCATCCATAATTGACTATGACTTATCATCTTTCCAGTCTGTCCTACTTACAAAATTGCATCCTGCTTGATTCATGTGCTTCCCTGATAATTCCTCGAGTATAGCCCCTGCTAGAATATAGGAATCCCTGTTGGTAGGATGATAATTAGAGTAATATTCCTACTTAGAACACAACTAGGGCTTTGAGACGTCATTAAGTTCAGACTACTTAGTGAACCCTAGTCTTCCTTTTACCTAAATAAACCCTAGTCTTCCTTATTACCTAAATGTACCCTAGCATCACTACCTATAGATTTACTTACCCTTATCCCTTGATGTAATTAGGTATTACTTGAGAGTAGTATAAACACTACTAGGATTAGTTAGAGAAATGACCTTTGTGTTGACCTTAGTCTTAAGGAACCCATAGAAATTCAAGGTTGAATACTAGGACTGAAACCTCATCCTATGTTGGATAACCAGAGTTTTACGCCAGAGACCCTTTACCCTTGTTGGCGTAAAAGCCAAATGACTTTCTGGTTGGCGTAAAAACCAAATTATGCAGAAGCTTGTCCCCTTTACGCTGCAGTTATAAACGGCTACCCGCGATCCCTTAGTCTTCCTTATCCTGCGTATGACACGTCCTAAAAGCCACGTAGGTAACTGCCCTGCGTAAACTTGATGATTCTAGAAAAATAGATAACCAGCGTAGAGTAACCTGATTGGCATAAATATAATGATAGGATGTGAGCGTATTTATTACAGCCTTAGCTTTCCCCAGCCATGACCCAATCTTGTGCATTAAAGGCAGAGATACGCCTCGAGTCCTGTGCAAAAAGAAACAGCTTTTTGACGGGACATCTGATTTTGTCTTACCTCAAGCGTATGACTTGTATCCAATCAGTCACTAGACGACAACCTGGGTCCCCCGTGCAAATTCATCATCACAAACCGTCCACTCGATCGTTGTGCAAGTACTTTTGTCAAATATCAGGATTCACTAATTTTGACTGACAAACTCATAAGTTTCTCGTACAACTTTACGCTACGACGAATGCTAGACTTTACACAGAAGATATTTACGCGCAAATTTCTACGCACAGACTTTTTACGCGGACAGCTCTGAAGCTCTACCTTACGCTTCTCTGTTTTACGCGGATAGCTCTGAAACCATGCGTTACGCCAAATTATTTTATCTCTGCTTTACGCAGACAACCTCGAATCCCTACTTTACGCGGACTTTCTTAAAATCTCTGTTTTAGGCAGACAACCTATAGTTTATATTAAGATTGTAGAACTTAAAAGGCCATACCTCTTTTAGGTCAACTAGCAACTTAGACAAGGAGTTAGAATAATAACTGTAGAGATTGTAGAGTCTTGTCTTTTTATGAATTTAAATTGTTTTGTAATTTCTCGTATCATAATCTAGCGTACTTATATTTACCGTACTACTTTGACTTATGTCGCTATTATAGCCTAGTTTTGCAAGCTTATTCTTTATCAAGCTTGTTCTTGAGATATGTATTATTGGAGTACTACACTAATACATTTCAGAATCAGTGTATTACGGTCTGATCAACCAGAGTGCACTTGGTTCGCCCTTCACATAACTACCTTACGTGGATTGAGATATATAGTAATTAGTAGACAGATGTACTTGCCCTCTAGATATGTCTGAGCATATCGTATCAGCTACCTAGTTATGCTGATACAAATATGTGAATAGGAATTACCAGAATAGGATTTCAATCCACAACTGCCTTGACAATTCTCATTTGAATTCTTTAAACGCCTTGATCCCCACACTTCTAATATATTACCTTCCCCTTGAACTCTTGATTATTGTTTTCCGTCCTCCCTTATTTCGGAAAGACCAAACCTCATGCTTAGTATAAATACGAAGTATATTATTTTTGTAGCCATTTCTGTTTGTTTCTTGGGTAATTACCAAACCCTATTATTAGATTAGATTGCAGTCTAAATTGTGCTACCTTTAGATGACCTTCGCTACCTACCTACGTTTTATTACGTTCCTGATACGTGCATCGCTATGACAACATAAAATTTTTATTTTTGCCTCGTAACTTGGGTCAAGTTCAGAACTCAAGTATTACGATGAAGAATGTATCATTTTGCTGTCAGGAGTCTAAATGGATTTTACCTGGATGAACAATTGATTGATTCCTGAATGGATAGCAGCACCTATGACTACGTTGTCTTGTAAGGATCCAGAATTCCTATGGACCAACGAGTGTCAAGCCGCTTTCGAGGAATTGAAGAAGCGACTGACCACAGCACCCGTATTAACTATCCGTCCGGATCAGGCGGTTATGTGATCTACAGACGCATCAGGAAATAGTTTGGGATGCGTATTAATACAAGATAACAAGGTAATGACAGATGCATCCAGACAATTATGAGCACATGAGAAGAATTTGGAACTTGCAACCATCGTAATTACTCTGAAGCTATGGAGACATTACTAATATGAGACAAATCGTAAGATTACACGACATACCAGTCAACATTATACCAGACAAGGATTCACGTGACCAGAGTTGGTGGTCAACACCGAAGAGATAGTTAAGTAAATACAAGGACACTCGCGAGCAGTGCAAGACAGACAGAAGCAATGGGCAGACCATCATCACCGTCCCTTGGAATTCAAAGAGGACGATCATTGCCTTCTTGAGGAAGTACTTGCTGTATTCCATGTGTCGCAACTCAGGCGATATGTGACAGACAGCAGTCAGGTTCTCAACCATTCGGAGATAACCATTAGGCCAAGACCTGTCGTATCAAGAGCAACCCGTGGGAACCCTTGACCATCGAGAAAAAGTATTGAAGAACCAGTCTATTCCCTTGATCTGCGTAGCATGGAAGCCTGACGCACCAGGAAAAACAACTTGGAAGCGTGAGTACGACATGCGTAAACATTTTTCGAACATATTCGTAAGCCAAGATATAAATTACTTTGTTACATTATATCTTATGCCGTCTTTGACTTCTATCTCAGCTTAGTTTTAATTTCGAGGACGAAATTTTTATAAGTTGGGTAGATTGTAAACCCCCTCGACCAGATTCCAGCATTTTAGGATTATTTTTAACGATTTAGGATTTATGGCAATATTTCAAATTATTTTGCTTACATATCCTATTAACTTGTGCACCTGTCCATCACCTAATTATTTGGAGCTTTACCTTGACTGTTATCCCCGAACAAAGTTCACATACCTGTCCTAGACATGCCAGCCTATTATTCTGAACTTTGTGCAACTCCCAGATACTCTGTTTTGTGCCTCATTTTAGACGCACAAATATCGTTACAAAACGTCCGCATTTAAATTCCTAGACCTGTACACATCCCTGTTCCAACAGACATTAGAGGCCCAATATGCATTCGTTGTGCCCAAACAAAAATACGTTATTTTTCTACACCGAGTATACTACATTTAGTGTATTGACACCGTAGAAAAATTATGACCCTACCTGCCTCTAAATAATTAGAGAACACCGTGCGCAGTATTTATTAATTAATAAATACGATGGCCCGTATCACCCTAGAAAACCAGGCCCGGTCCCTGTCCAGACTCACCCCTACCCCCTCGGGACCCTCGCACAGCAATTTCCCTCAATTCTGTGAATTTTAGTATTTTCAGGAATCGGGTGTTTTCCCAGACAATTTCGTAATTGCACAATTTCCCAAAATAGGGCATTTACGCAATTTATGAAATTACAGCAACTTATCTGCAAATTACAGTGCGAGGTGTCACCCCCTCATTGGCCGGTGAACCTGCGCCGTCCATTTGGAGGCGGGACCCCCCCCGAAAATATCTCGAAAATATCCCGAAAATATCCCAAAAATATCCCAAAAATATCTCTAGATATTTTTACTTAAAATATTATTATTATTTTCTATAAAAGAAAATAAAATAAAATAAAAATGAAAAACCCTAAACCTAACCTGGCCGCAGCCAACCCTCCTAGCCGTCGGCTACCACCCCCCCGCCGGAGTAGTCCCCCCCCCGCGCGGCGAGTCCTCCCCCGCCCGCGGCGAGCCCCCTTCTCCCCGCGGCGAGTCCTCCCTCGCCTGAGCGGCGAGCCCCCGCCTGGAACGCCACCACCACCGCCACCATCCTCCTCCTCCTCTTCTCCTCCACCGCCCGCCCTTCCCGACGAGCTCCACCCGACTTCCCAGCTCCTCCTCCCAGCCGACAAGCCGCCCTCCCCTTCTTCTTCTTCTTCCATGTTCTCCACCACCCTCTCCTCCGAGCCCATCTCCCCTCCTCCGCCCTCAGCCACCCGTCGGCCCTGACCTCCCCCTCCTCCCCGAGCTCCGCCCTCCGCCACCCGACCCTCTCCCAGTCCCAGCTCCTCCTCCTCTTCGGCTGCCACCACCACCATCCATCATCAACATCTTCTCCTCCTCCTCCTCTTCTCCTTCTCGACCTCCTCCTGTTCACCTCCTTCTCCCCAAGCTGACCTCGCCGGAGTCCAGTCTCGCCGGAGACTCCTCGACCAGCTCCCCTGACCCGTATCGACTGCCACCACCCCCCACCCGAGACACTCCTCCGCCTCCCCATGACCGGAACCGACCTCCACGACGACCCAGCTCCTCCGTCGACGAGCCGACGACCCCGGAGCCCTGGCCGCAGCAGCTCCGGACCACCCCGCGATGACCCTGACTCGAGCAGAACCGGACACAGCAGCATTTCAGAGCCCGGACTCAGCCCGGACACGATCAGCGTCATGTCGAATCTCTTCCCGGACACGAGAATTTTAATCCACGGAGCCCTGTTCAGGTAGCCCATTCTATCTTCTCGTAATTCCGTTTTTAATTCTGTCAGTTATGACACGTAGGCTATGTGACCCTCTCGGTGCCCGTGCAACCCGCTCGGTGCATCGCGTCCTGTGGCGATCGCAAACCGCGATCCAAATACAGGAAAAACAATGACCCGATTTACACCAGAACTGAGTATGTCCCGCCAAACGGGACGACTTGGTCGCACGCGGTCTTTACCGAAACGTGCGCGCCGTTGATACGGACGTGCGGAATTTCGCAGAAGTTGATTTGGATGTGCGTGCACACCGGAATCAACGCGTATCCGCCGACAACGTCCCGTATCCGCCTGTTCTGGAATACGCTGCAACTTTGTGTACACACGTCGGATCGAGACGAAACTTGTGCCATCGGACTCGTAGCAATACGCTGGTCCTGTGATTCAAGTTTGGTTCGATTCTGAGAACGTTGGCAAAATCCCGTATCGTGGGCCCCACAGGCTCCACTTGACGGGCGATTTTGTGATCGGCACATCGGAATCCAGTTCTAGATATTCCGTTGGGTTCGTATCGACGTTCTGGACTTGTTGACACTAAGTTTGGCGAATTTGGAGACCTTTGACCCTGACACATTTTTCGGTGCAAAGCGACCCACATGTGGACCCCGCTTTGACCGAAAATTGTCATTTTTGCCCCTGTGTCTAAATTGGACGAAAGGACAGGCATTTCTAGCTATTTGATATTTTCTGAGACTGTTAGTGATGTTTATTTCAGTATCCGGAGACATTCATTCTGAGATCATAGTTCTGACACTTGGTACTTGACATCGGGACGTTACATATTTGCAGCTCTCTTGCCAGGCAAGTATATCTTGCCTTGTTGTACTGTTTAAATTCAGTTATTGTTAGTTACATGTTTATCTATTTTAAATATAAATGTGCGCGTCTGAGAAAACTCGGGTGCAGTCAACGAAGGCGTTGACGTTAGGACTTGTGTCTGACCTAGTGTCTAGTAGACCCACCTAAAAGTTGTGAAGTTATTGATATAACTTTCCAGGCCTTGACACGTATCATTACATGTCACAGAGTGAGTTCATGTAGGGACGCGTGCCTCATGCGCGACTGGCCATCAGTGTGAGCAACATGTGTAACGATATTTAGCTTAGTTGATTATTTTATTGAGACTTGCATCATAGTAGGAGGTGTCCATGTCGTTTTTACGACTTGTACATCTATATTGGGCGGAGAAGATACTAGTAGACGTATGGGACACCCCCTCCTTGAGTTTTTATCCTTCGTACCATGCTCCTCGGAGATGGTCGATTGCAGAGCTACCCGTGTGTCCAGGGGCATATGACACATATACTAGCCGGTCATGACGATTGGTGAATTACGTCAGCATATGTCAAGCCTACACATTCCCATGCGTACTATCAGGTCTTCAAATTGCATTCACTTAGATGGTTAGCACACCCCATTTATTTATTCAGTATTTACATACATGGCATATTGTTTTTCTGTATCTTGTTATGTCCCTCTGAGGACCTGGTCCCTTGCCAGGTGTAGATGTTCCTGAGTATTCGCAGGAGGGCAGATCCGGACATGTTACGTGTATTCCGAGGAGGTATTCTGTCACGACCCGCACCCGGAAAATCGGGCATGAGTCGTGGGTACGTCCAGCCTACGCCGCAGCATCGACGGTAGAACGCTGTCTAGGTCAACTAACTAAATAATAATCTCACACAAAAATCGGCCATGACCTCTCCAAAAGGAGGGCAACCACACAAACAATATAAACCTGTCAAGATCTCAACTCCAAACGGAGGAGCAATATCTCAATGATAATCAAGTACTCAATCACGGATCTAAGCACGATAAGATAACACAGAGATCTAACAACTATAAAGTCTAACCAACAACAACTACTACAACAACCACAACATCAAATAATAATACAATAATATCCAAAATAATATACAAACAAGGTCTCAATCTAAAACCGGAGACAAATCCGGTGCTAAAAGCTAATAAAAACAACAACAAAGTCCCAGTGATCCCGGCTACCAACCCGGAAATTACCCCTAAACTAGAGGGTCCCTGTCTGCACCATCGACAGGCTCAGGTCCATAAAACGTCGGACACCAATCCTCCGGATACTCTGAAAAAATATGTCCAGTCAGGACTGGAGCAAGTACATCTCTAACAGCAGTTCCATTTAAATGATAAAAACTATAAAACAGTTATAGCAAGTAGCAAGAAAAATGGAGCAAGTATGAACAAGGAAATATGTAAGTCACTGGTGCATAAAGGTAAAGATGCATGGATATCAGAGCAAGATAGTAATAACTACAAGATACAGGAAATCTAAGCTAAGATCAAGTCCGTGCACATGAACGTGTAGTGAGTCCAGCATGAAAAATATGTAGTGAGTCCAGTCCAGAAACATGTAAGTGAGACAAGTCAAGAAATGCATGAGAGTCCAGACTATAAAGAATGAACTCGGTGTCTTTGAAATACTTGTTTCGACATGTAAACGGCTAGGGGTAAGTACGGCTCACCGCGCACTGGGTGCGCGGCTGCTATCATTCCAGATTAGACCAGAGGGAGTGATTCCTGATGATGCCAGATAGGAATGTTTACATGTCTACTCGAGTATTTCTCCGTCCCGACTAATACAAATGGATCCAAGACCCGACACGCAAATCAAGATGAGTCCAGCCTGAACATGAATGATGCCTGTAGTGATGCCTGTAGGTGATGCCAGTAGTGATTCCAGAATAGAGGCCAGAAATATGAAATGTATGTGTCGCAAGTAAATGAATCCAGAAATATCAATCAGTGTCCCGTGTTATGCCAGAATAATCAGATGATACTATACTAGAAGCTGAATCATAATAATCATCAGATAATGAAAACTATCAGAGAATGTACTCGCCTGACGTCCTGAGCAACTAGCGATCCGAACCGGTGTCGCAAGGACCTAATACGAAAAGCAAGGTTAAACAGGGTTCTAATGAGTTAAACAGATATAAAATAATTAAAAATAGGCTTCTAGGGTCGTTCTAGGTCAAATAGGTCAAACCGGTAAAATCTGGGTCAAAAAGTCAACTCTGGGTCCAAAAAGTCAACTCTGGGTCAAAACTGTCACGCCCCAATCTCCCGCAAGCTCGATAGTCCTCGCTGAACGTGAATCACCACGCTTACAGCTCTCCCGCAGGACAATCGTTCTCATCGGGACGTGATGCCGTACGAGCCTGGAGTTGCGCTCGTACAAGGCGATGTTGTCAAACACCAAATGTTATCAATTGAAACAACCAAGTTGCAGCGGAAGTCAAGTATTGTGTACCAAGCACACAATCAGAGTATACGCAGCGAAGCTCACGATAGGGTCCAAATGAGATGCCCCGAGTCAATGCCACAAAGGCAATGCCACGGAGACGAGAAAATAACTCTTGCTCTTTCTCTAGCCCACAAAGGTACTTACAGTTCATACATCTTGTCCCGTATATCCAAGCAGCGCCACTACGCCTGTGTACCTGAAATAATGCCCACAAACGTGGGTCAGTACACAACCGTACTGGTGAGCGGGGTAACCCACTCGCCTAAGCCGACACTAAGTAAAATAGTGAATGCAAACAGTTATATGGTGATCTTTCTAGTTGAATCCTAGATTCATTTCATGGCATATGGATGACATGTTAAGGAAAGCAGTAAAGCAGTTTAAGCATGCTAGCATTCAATCTCAAACCAAACGACAAGCAGTTTAATATATAGCCGACCCGTCTAACTCAATGTCATCGGTTGCACGATAACATATCGAACCATCAGTCTCGCCTCGATATCCATCCAGAACCAAAGTTTATATATCCCACTCTCGAGTGCACACTCTTGCCGAGGCAAGGTGGCCGCGCCTACACGATGCACAAACCAACCAAAGTAAAGCAAGCCAACATCTATTCTTATATGAAGTCACTGGCTAAAGGCCATAAGGACGTTGATCGGACAGATCAAATGCGGTTCTATTCGAAACAGCGCTAAGTAGCTAACCCACCTGAATCGCATCCAATCGCTGGCACCGCGCCCAAGACGCGTTACCCAAATTGTCTCCTCCATGGCCGAAGGTCCCGGTGCCCCGGAGCACCCGTTCGAGGAAACCAAACCCTGTGCCACCCAGGTTGTCCGTGACTATGCAGACACGTAGGTATGACGAGAGGATCGAATATTCTCGCCCCACCAAGCGATCCTAGACTCGTTCCATCAATATCCAACCGAAATATCCATAACCATTCTTCCAACATGTCCTTCCAAGAACCCAAATCTCGACCTCAAAACATAGCCCGAGGCATTAAAATATCAAGTGTTTCATAGGCACGAAGCCTCTTCTCAACACAATCCAAATTGGTGCAACACCTATGCTCGAAGCAAAACCCATGGCACAATGCCGTTTCAGTGGCACAATGTCACATTCGTGGCACGATGCCCCATCAAACGACACAACGCCCTCGCCGATACAGTTGTTCGGTTTCGAACCACAACTGCCTGTTTTTGCAAGACAAAGCATCCTTGTGATACACGCGCACGGATGCACGTTCGCTCGCCCGGATTCTCGATATTCCCATTGCCTCAATTGTATCATTCCAACTTGTATATTTCCATCCGTCCAAGCAAAATCCCAAGTATCCAACCGATCGCCTCAAATGAATAATCCAGCTATCGTATCCAACTATCCAACGCGTAAACCATATCAAGCCACAATCCTACCAAGCCAATGGCGTCCACTCTATGCACGCCTCAGTGTAGTGATTCCCAATGTTTCAGCCCAAGTGTTCAAGCCTTTACGTGTTTTCCATATTATTAGGCATGAAGGAGTAGAGGAGAAGGGAAAGAGCCTACTCACATTGATTGATCCCGTTAGGCATCCTGTCCTGCCGATACGGCCAATCCCTTGAACCCGTGGTCCGATGCAAGCGCGATCTACTCAACTGGTATGACCGTGCGAGCAGGCCGTGCTCTCCAAATCATCCGACCGATCGGATTAAGGAAGACGGCATTATCGCTTCCATTCAGCTATTCAGTACTGTTCGGAACGAACACCTGATTTCCATCGAACCCGCTAGCCATCTGCACATTGAAACCAACTCGATTAATCCTTCTTCCCGAAATCCAACATTTCAAATGTAACCAGCATTTGATTTATTCAGTCCGACTCAGCGTAACGCTCCGAGCGGTTGCGGGGCGTTACATAATATACCACTTAGAATCAGGTTCGTCCACGAACCGTGCTGGTACCCATTCCTTACTAGCATGCCACAATCCAATTCCATAGATCTGCTCTATACAACTCTCATATTCACTATTTCTGACACAACATCTCATTCTGCTGAACGCTCGAATAAATTTTACGAATTCCCACATCCTCCTTGCAGCTCAACCCGAATTTCTCGTATCGCTTAGTTTTGGATCGTACACGTATTTAAGGCGTCCCTAAAATACATGCATTTCAGCCGAGCTTTGCGATAGCAAATTTGAACAAGTTACAAGGGTATCTTTATGTTCGAGGCGTCCATTTGCTTTGCTCCCAAATGAACCAAACACAATTCCCATTCCAACACATTCACTTGAGAACTATTTTCAATATGATGATTTTCTACCGACTCAATCAGTTCGTGTTCCAACTCAATCCATCCAACTATTTCTGAAATCAGTACTAGCAACATCTCCAAATATTATCTCGTGCACCGAATGATTCTCACAACTGATCTACCCCAACTATGCGACTTACCCAAATATCAACTTTGCTTTCATCAGCTCAGTCCAACACCTCTTCCTCAATCTCAATACCTCACAGGGTGAACATCTATATTGAGGTTTGTGTGATCCACGAAGATCTCGCCGCCACGCCAAAGGGATAGTGTCGCCACGATTTCAACGTGGACACACTCGCCACAATTCCTAGGTTGCGCATGGAATAGTTCTTCGTGCTGCTTCCACTGCCTCGAAGCATAGAATATCACCTTCGTCTTCCGAATGAGCACGCTTCCCAGACTAAGTTTCGAGACATCTTGTAAATCTGAGGCACATCTGTCCCTTCCAGTATTCGCAGAGATTTGATTTGAACGAGCCGCCACAGTCGTCCATTCATATAAATGCTATTCCCTTCCAGAGCACGATGAGTCAGAGGCGATGCCATCTACAAAAATCTGTGACTCTGAATCTCATCAGTTGACTAGGCTACTTCCACCATCGCTTCGATCTTCCGGCTGCATCTTCAGCTGAAGGCTATCCCAAGGATCTCTCAAATCCAACACTCAGTCAATAAGCCAAAAATCATTGCTCACATCTGCCCTCGACGCATTCCCAAATACGCCGCCTCAAGGGTCGTTCTATGGGTCTACCATATTCATATCCGATTCGACGGGCAATGTCGCTTAGGGTCAGCTGTCCCGAAGCTACGCTCGATAATTTTAATCATCACGATGGACAGTTACTATGAACCATGCTATATCTCATCTGCAAATCCGAATCAAAATCCAACCATTCCATCCGAGCGAACTTCCGAATCCGAGAACTCATGCACTACCTCTGCTGATCTGTCAACCAATGTCGCTTAACCACCTAGAGTCTTGCTATCTATCCGAGCCACAATTCGAGAACTGTGCTCGTTTGAAACCGTCTTCCATCAATCCGCCGTTATGCCTGAATCCCTCAAATTTTCGAATTGCATATTCGATTCTCGCACTACCACCGCAATAATTTCCGAAACTCAAGACTTGCTCCAATTCTTATCCCTTTGCCGCATTCTACAATGCACGTCCAACTTGCTCAAACCGCACAGTGATTTGCTCCGACGTTGCTCCCACGTTTAGCTATCTTCAAAAGTCTGTCAGCCACAAATTCTTGCCTTTAGTTGTTGCCTCAATCCGTCCACGTCTTCCGGAGAATCCGTCTTACTGTCGTTGCACCATCTCGCCCAAAATTCCATTTCCGCTAAACCTGAGTCAACTTCACGAGCAGCAACATCCAAAATCCTTCAAGTTTGTGTGAATCAATCGCATTGTCCCTCCAAACCAAGATCGTGTTTCTTTGCTCAACCAACAGCTCAAATGCGTTGCCCAAAATCATAGTCCGTGCTCG
Source organism: Iris macrosiphon (assembly GCA_036927795.1). NCBI lineage: Eukaryota > Viridiplantae > Streptophyta > Magnoliopsida > Asparagales > Iridaceae > Iris > Iris macrosiphon. Next base: position 5,858,587 of record JAYESA010000014.1, read on the forward strand.
CTATCATTCCGATAATCCCATCGCTTTGCTCAAGCGTAACCCAAATGTTCGTTCCGATTCGATCCATCTCTTAAGCCCAACGATGCTTTCCATTTGCACCAGCCCGTTCACGATATGCTCAACTCAATATTCGCTTGCTCCATTTTCATTCTTCCCACTATACCGACTTTCACTCACCAGCTTGTATTCTCGTTTCACGAGTCCGTTCAGGAAATTTCCATTGAATGTCCAACCAAAATGTTTCCAATGCCTTGCTCAAAATATGGTATCCCATATACCACTCCGAATCAAGTCGCTACTCGCATTACAATTTCCTTCACAGATCCAAGATCCGTTCGAACCATCCCTTATGCATAATCATGCCTTTCCCAATTCGAGTCTGACACAAAACTCAGGCAACGCTTGAATTATCCAACTGTTTCTCAACCCGTCTGATACCTTCTCAACACGAGCAATCGTGCAATGATTGTCTTCCAAATAGTCCAACCCAATACCCAACGGTTTTACACTTTTGTTATACGAGCAACTCGTGCCAACTATTCTGATATTCCCGAGCCAAACTCAAACATGCTCAACCGATGCGCCACAGCCAAAATTCCAATTTCTATCCAACACAATCGCTTGACGAGCAACTCGTTCAAGGATCTATTCTCTTCGAATGTTTCTACTCAAAACATGCCGCATAACCAAATCTCGTCTGCCAACCAACTGATCCATTGAGGCAATCAGAACTCCCAAATGATAAGCCAAGCCAACCCAACGAAAGGCCACACTTGTTGCACGAATGCAACAACGCCTAACGAGGCTAAACAATCCTACGAAAACCAACCAAGGCAACACAACCAAGAATAAAATGCAGCCACAACCAGCAATAAATAGACTTATTGCATGAAACATCCAATGCGGCACTGAGTAGAGTCAAGAGCTAGACGACACACGGAAGCTATTTAGAGTTTGTGATGAAGCGAAGGACCAAGTCCGAGAAAATGAACCAGGCGCTCTGATACCAATTTGTCACGCCCCAATCTCCCGCAAGCTCGATAGTCCCCGCTGAACGTGAATCACCACGCTTACAGCTCTCCCGCAGGACAATCGTTCTCATCGGGACGTGATGCCGTAAGAGCCTGGAGTTGCGCTCGTACAAGGCGATGTTGTCAAACACCAAATGTTATCAATTGAAACAACCAAGTTGCAGCGGAAGTCAAGTATTGTGTACCAAGCACACAATCAGAGTATACGCAGCGAAGCTCACGATAGGGTCTAAATGAGATGCCCCGAGTCAATGCCACAAAGGCAATGCCACGGAGACGAGAAAATAACTCTTGCTCTTTCTCTAGCCCACAAAGGTACTTACAGTTCATACATCTTGTCCCGTATATCCAAGCAGCGCCACTACGCCTGTGTACCTGAAATAATGCCCACAAACGTGGGTCAGTACACAACCGTACTGGTGAGCGGGGTAACCCACTCGCCTAAGCCGACACTAAGTAAAATAGTGAATGCAAACAGTTATATGGTGATCTTTCTAGTTGAATCCTAGATTCATTTCATGGCATATGGATGACATGTTAAGGAAAGAAGTAAAGCAGTTTAAGCATGCTAGCATTCAATCTCAAACCAAACGACAAGCAATTTAATATATAGCCGACCCGTCTAACTCAATGTCATCGGTTGCACGATAACATATCGAACCATCAGTCTCGCCTCGATATCCATCCAGAACCAAAGTTTATATATCCCACTCTCGAGTGCACACTCTTGCCGAGGCAAGGTGGCCGCGCCTACACGATGCACAAACCAACCAAAGTAAAGCAAGCCAATATCTATTCTTATATGAAGTCACTGGCTAAAGGCCATAAGGACGTTGATCGGACAGATCAAATGCGGTTCTATTCGAAACAGCGCTAAGTAGCTAACCCACCTGAATCGCATCCAACCGCTGGCACCGCGCCCAAGACGCGTTACCCAAATTGTCTCCTCCATGGCCGAAGGTCCCGGTGCCCCGGAGCACCCGTTCGAGGAAACCAAACCCTGTGCCACCCAGGTTGTCCGTGACTATGCAGACACGTAGGTATGACGAGAGGATCGAACATTCTCGCCCCACCAAGCGATCCTAGACTCGTTCCATCAATATCCAACCGAAATATCCATAACCATTCTTCCAACATGTCCTTCCAAGAACCCAAATCTCGACCTCAAAACATAGCCCGAGGCATCAAAATATCAAGTGTTTCATAGGCACGAAGCCTCTTCTCAACACAATCCAAATTGGTGCAACACCTATGCTCGAAGCAAAACCCATGGCACAATGCCGTTTCAGTGGCACAATGTCACATTCGTGGCACGATGCCCCATCAAACGACACAACGCCCTCGCCGATACAGTTGTTCGGTTTCGAACCACAACTGCCTGTTTTTGCAAGACAAAGCATCCTTGTGATACACGCGCACGGATGCACGTTCGCTCGCCCGGATTCTCGATATTCCCATTGCCTCAATTGTATCATTCCAACTTGTATATTTCCATCCGTCCAAGCAAAATCCCAAGTATCCAACCGATCGCCTCAAATGAATAATCCAGCTATCGTATCCAACTATCCAACGCGTAAACCATATCAAGCCACAATCCTACCAAGCCAATGGCGTCCACTCTATGCACGCCTCAGTGTAGTGATTCCCAATGTTTCAGCCCAAGTGTTCAAGCCTTTACGTGTTTTCCATATTATTAGGCATGAAGGAGTAGAGGAGAAGGGAAAGAGCCTACTCACATTGATTGATCCCGTTAGGCATCCTGTCCTGCCGATACGGCCAATCCCTTGAACCCGTGGTCCGATGCAAGCGCGATCTACTCAACTGGTATGACCGTGCGAGCAGGCCGTGCTCTCCAAATCATCCGACCGATCGGATTAAGGAAGACGGCATTATCGCTTCCATTCAGCTATTCAGTACTGTTCGGAACGAACACCTGATTTCCATCGAACCCGCTAGCCATCTGCACATTGAAACCAACTCGATTAATCCTTCTTCCCGAAATCCAACATTTCAAATGTAACCAGCATTTGATTTATTCAGTCCGACTCAGCGTAACGCTCCGAGCGGTTGCGGGGCGTTACATAATATACCACTTAGAATCAGGTTCGTCCACGAACCGTGCTGGTACCCATTCCTTACTAGCATGCCACAATCCAATTCCATAGATCTGCTCTATACAACTCTCATATTCACTATTTCTGACACAACATCTCGTTCTGCTGAACGCTCGAATAAATTTTACGAATTCCCACATCCTCCTTGCAGCTCAACCCGAATTTCTCGTATCGCTTAGTTTTGGATCGTACACGTATTTAAGGCGTCCCTAAAATACATGCATTTCAGCCGAGCTTTGCGATAGCAAATTTGAACAAGTTACAAGGGTATCTTTATGTTCGAGACGTCCATTTGCTTTGCTCCCAATTGAACCAAACACAATTCCCATTCCAACACATTCACTTGAGAACTATTTTCAATATGATGATTTTCTACCGACTCAATCAGTTCGTGTTCCAACTCAATCCATCCAACTATTTCTGAAATCAGTACTAGCAACATCTCCAAATATTATCTTGTGCACCGAATGATTCTCACAACTGATCTACCCCAACTATGCGACTTACCCAAATATCAACTTTGCTTTCATCAGCTCAGTCCAACACCTCTTCCTCAATCTCAATACCTCACAGGGTGAACATCTATATTGAGGTTTGTGTGATCCACGAAGATCTCGCCGCCACGCCAAAGGGATAGTGTCGCCACGATTTCAACGTGGACACACTCGCCACAATTCCTAGGTTGCGCATGGAATAGTTCTTCGCGCTGCTTCCACTGCCTCGAAGCATAGAATATCACCTTCGCCTTCCGAATGAGCACGCTTCCCAGACTAAGTTTCGAGACATCTTGTAAATCTGAGGCACATCTGTCCCTTCCAGTATTCGCAGAGATTTGATTTGAACGAGCCGCCACAGTCGTCCATTCATATAAATGCTATTCCCTTCCAGAGCACGATGAGTCAGAGGCGATGCCATCTACAAAAATCTGTGACTCTGAATCTCATCAGTTGACTAGGCTACTTCCACCATCGCTTCGATCTTCCGGCTGCATCTTCAGCTGAAGGCTATCCCAAGGATCTCTCAAATCCAACACTCAGTCAATAAGCCAAAAATCATTGCTCACATCTGCCCTCGACGCATTCCCAAATACGCCGCCTCAAGGGTCGTTCTATGGGTCTACCATATTCATATCCGATTCGACGGGCAATGTCGCTTAGGGTCAGCTGTCCCGAAGCTACGCTCGATAATTTTAATCATCACGATGGACAGTTACTATGAACCATGCTATATCTCATCTGCAAATCCGAATCAAAATCCAACCATTCCATCCGAGCGAACTTCCGAATCCGAGAACTCATGCACTACCTCTGCTGATCTGTCAACCAATGTCGCTTAACCACCTAGAGTCTTGCTATCTATCCGAGCCACAATTCGAGAACTGTGCTCGTTTGAAACCGTCTTCCATCAATCCGCCGTTATGCCCGAATCCCTCAAATTTTCGAATTGCATATTCGATTCTCGCACTACCACCGCAATAATTTCCGAAACTCAAGACTTGCTCCAATTCTTATCCCTTTGCCGCATTCTACAATGCACGTCCAACTTGCTCAAACCGCACAGTAATTTGCTCCGACGTTGCTCCCACGTTTAGCTATCTTCAAAAGTCTGTCAGCCACAAATTCTTGCCTTTAGTTGTTGCCTCAATCCGTCCACGTCTTCCGGAGAATCCGTCTTACTGTCGTTGCACCATCTCGCCCAAAATTCCATTTCCGCTAAACCTGAGTCAACTTCACGAGCAGCAACATCCAAAATCCTTCAAGTTTGTGTGAATCAATCGCATTGTCCCTCCAAACCAAGATCGTGTTTCTTTGCTCAACCAACAGCTCAAATGCGTTGCCCAAAATCATAGTCCGTGCTCGCTATCATTCCGATAATCCCATCGCTTTGCTCAAGCGTAACCCAAATGTTCGTTCCGAAGCCCAACGATGCTTTCCATTTGCACCAGCCCGTTCACGATATGCTCAACTCAATATTCGCTTGCTCCATTTTCATTCTTCCCACTATACCGACTTTCACTCACCAGCTTGTATTCTCGTTTCACGAGTCCGTTCAGGAAATTTCCATTGAATGTCCAACCAAAATGTTTCCAATGCCTTGCTCAAAATATGGTATCCCATATACCACTCCGAATCAAGTCGCTACTCGCATTACAATTTCCTTCACAGATCCAAGATCCGTTCGAACCATCCCTTATGCATAATCATGCCTTTCCCAATTCGAGTCTGACACAAAACTCAGGCAACGCTTGAATTATCCAACTGTTTCTCAACCCGTCTGATACCTTCTCAACACGAGCAATCGTGCAATGATTGTCTTCCAAATAGTCCAACCCAATACCCAACGGTTTTACACTTTTGTTATACGAGCAACTCGTGCCAACTATTCTGATATTCCCGAGCCAAACTCAAACATGCTCAACCGATGCGCCACAGCCAAAATTCCAACTTCTATCCAACACAATCGCTTGACGAGCAACTCGTTCAAGGATCTATTCTCTTCGAATGTTTCTACTCAAAACATGCCGCATAACCAAATCTCGTCTGCCAACCAACTGATCCATTGAGGCAATCAGAACTCCCAAATGATAAGCCAAGCCAACCCAACGAAAGGCCACACTTGTTGCACGAATGCAACAACGCCTAACGAGGCTAAACAATCCTACGAAAACCAACCAAGGCAACACAACCAAGAATAAAATGCAGCCACAACCAGCAATAAATAGACTTATTGCATGAAACATCCAATGCGGCACTGAGTAGAGTCAAGAGCTAGACGACACACGGAAGCTATTTAGAGTTTGTGATGAAGCGAAGGACCAAGTCCGAGAAAATGAACCAGGCGCTCTGATACCAATTTGTCACGCCCCAATCTCCCGCAAGCTCGATAGTCCCCGCTGAACGTGAATCACCACGCTTACAGCTCTCCCGCAGGACAATCGTTCTCATCGGGACGTGATGTCGTAAGAGCCTGGAGTTGCGCTCGTACAAGGCGATGTTGTCAAACACCAAATGTTATCAATTGAAACAACCAAGTTGCAGCGGAAGTCAAGTATTGTGTACCAAGCACACAATCAGAGTATACGCAGCGAAGCTCACGATAGGGTCTAAATGAGATGCCCCGAGTCAATGCCACAAAGGCAATGCCACGGAGACGAGAAAATAACTCTTGCTCTTTCTCTAGCCCACAAAGGTACTTACAGTTCATACATCTTGTCCCGTATATCCAAGCAGCGCCACTACGCCTGTGTACCTGAAATAATGCCCACAAACGTGGGTCAGTACACAACCGTACTGGTGAGCGGGGTAACCCACTCGCCTAAGCCGACACTAAGTAAAATAGTGAATGCAAACAGTTATATGGTGATCTTTCTAGTTGAATCCTAGATTCATTTCATGGCATATGGATGACATGTTAAGGAAAGAAGTAAAGCAGTTTAAGCATGCTAGCATTCAATCTCAAACCAAACGACAAGCAGTTTAATATATAGCCGACCCGTCTAACTCAATGTCATCGGTTGCACGATAACATATCGAACCATCAGTCTCGCCTCGATATCTATCCAGAACCAAAGTTTATATATCCCACTCTCGAGTGCACACTCTTGCCGAGGCAAGGTGGCCGCGCCTACACGATGCACAAACCAACCAAAGTAAAGCAAGCCAACATCTATTCTTATATGAAGTCACTGGCTAAAGGCCATAAGGACGTTGATCGGACAGATCAAATGCGGTTCTATTCGAAACAGCGCTAAGTAGCTAACCCACCTGAATCGCATCCAACCGCTGGCACCGCGCCCAAGACGCGTTACCCAAATTGTCTCCTCCATGGCCGAAGGTCCCGGTGCCCCGGAGCACCCGTTCGAGGAAACCAAACCCTGTGCCACCCAGGTTGTCCGTGACTATGCAGACACGTAGGTATGACGAGAGGATCGAACATTCTCGCCCCACCAAGCGATCCTAGACTCGTTCCATCAATATCCAACCGAAATATCCATAACCATTCTTCCAACATGTCCTTCCAAGAACCCAAATCTCGACCTCAAAACATAGCCCGAGGCATCAAAATATCAAGTGTTTCATAGGCACGAAGCCTCTTCTCAACACAATCCAAATTGGTGCAACACCTATGCTCGAAGCAAAACCCATGGCACAATGCCGTTTCAGTGGCACAATGTCACATTCGTGGCACGATGCCCCATCAAACGACACAACGCCCTCGCCGATACAGTTGTTCGGTTTCGAACCACAACTGCCTGTTTTTGTAAGACAAAGCATCCTTGTGATACACGCGCACGGATGCACGTTCGCTCGCCCGGATTCTCGATATTCCCATTGCCTCAATTGTATCATTCCAACTTGTATATTTCCATCCGTCCAAGCAAAATCCCAAGTATCCAACCGATCGCCTCAAATGAATAATCCAGCTATCGTATCCAACTATCCAACGCGTAAACCATATCAAGCCACAATCCTACCAAGCCAATGGCGTCCACTCTATGCACGCCTCAGTGTAGTGATTCCCAATGTTTCAGCCCAAGTGTTCAAGCCTTTACGTGTTTTCCATATTATTAGGCATGAAGGAGTAGAGGAGAAGGGAAAGAGCCTACTCACATTGATTGATCCCGTTAGGCATCCTGTCCTGCCGATACGGCCAATCCCTTGAACCCGTGGTCCGATGCAAGCGCGATCTACTCAACTGGTATGACCGTGCGAGCAGGCCGTGCTCTCCAAATCATCCGACCGATCGGATTAAGGAAGACGGCATTATCGCTTCCATTCAGCTATTCAGTACTGTTCGGAACGAACACCTGATTTCCATCGAACCCGCTAGCCATCTGCACATTGAAACCAACTCGATTAATCCTTCTTCCCGAAATCCAACATTTCAAATGTAACCAGCATTTGATTTATTCAGTCCGACTCAGCGTAACGCTCCGAGCGGTTGCGGGGCGTTACATAATATACCACTTAGAATCAGGTTCGTCCACGAACCGTGCTGGTACCCATTCCTTACTAGCATGCCACAATCCAATTCCATAGATCTGCTCTATACAACTCTCATATTCACTATTTCTGACACAACATCTCGTTCTGCTGAACGCTCGAATAAATTTTACGAATTCCCACATCCTCCTTGCAGCTCAACCCGAATTTCTCGTATCGCTTAGTTTTGGATCGTACACGTATTTAAGGCGTCCCTAAAATACATGCATTTCAGCCGAGCTTTGCGATAGCAAATTTGAACAAGTTACAAGGGTATCTTTATGTTCGAGGCGTCCATTTGCTTTGCTCCCAAATGAACCAAACACAATTCCCATTCCAACACATTCACTTGAGAACTATTTTCAATATGATGATTTTCTACCGACTCAATCAGTTCGTGTTCCAACTCAATCCATCCAACTATTTCTGAAATCAGTACTAGCAACATCTCCAAATATTATCTTGTGCACCGAATGATTCTCACAACTGATCTACCCCAACTATGCGACTTACCCAAATATCAACTTTGATACTCGGTTTCGAACCACAACTGCCTGTTTTTGCAAGACAAAGCATCCTTGTGATACACGCGCACGGATGCACGTTCGCTCGCCCGGATTCTCGATATTCCCATTGCCTCAATTGTATCATTCCAACTTGTATATTTCCATCCGTCCAAGCAAAATCCCAAGTATCCAACCGATCGCCTCAAATGAATAATCCAGCTATCGTATCCAACTATCCAACGCGTAAACCATATCAAGCCACAATCCTACCAAGCCAATGGCGTCCACTCTATGCACGCCTCAGTGTAGTGATTCCCAATGTTTCAGCCCAAGTGTTCAAGCCTTTACGTGTTTTCCATATTATTAGGCATGAAGGAGTAGAGGAGAAGGGAAAGAGCCCACTCACATTGATTGATCCCGTTAGGCATCCTGTCCTGCCGATACGGCCAATCCCTTGAACCCGTGGTCCGATGCAAGCGCGATCTACTCAACTGGTATGACCGTGCGAGCAGGCCGTGCTCTCCAAATCATCCGACCGATCGGATTAAGGAAGACGGCATTATCGCTTCCATTCAGCTATTCAGTACTGTTCGGAACGAACACCTGATTTCCATCGAACCCGCTAGCCATCTGCACATTGAAACCAACTCGATTAATCCTTTTTCCCGAAATCCAACATTTCAAATGTAACCAGCATTTGATTTATTCAGTCCGACTCAGCGTAACGCTCCGAGCGGTTGCGGGACGTTACAAAAACTAGGTCAAAATATGACTTTGGCGGTCAACCGAGTCAACTACGGTCAAGTCTGGGTCAAACTAGGGTGCTCCTAAAATTCTAGGTCAAACCGAGCTCATTAAGCTAGAAAACTCACAAACTCGCCTCCTTGAGATACCGGGATACCCTCGGTATCCGATACCTCAACCTAGGCCACGCACCCCGCCTAAACCCGCTAAAACCTATGCTAGCACGCGTAAATATATACACATAAGCATATAAAAATCACTCAAATACTATTCCTAGGCTATTGCTCAAAAACCCCGCTCGAAACCCAATACCTTGGTTATCTTAAGGTATTGAAATACCTCGATAGCTCAAGGTATTGAGGTTTCGCTCTAAAACCCCTCTAACTAGCTATCTAGCTACTAATTATGCACATAGTTATTAATCTAGGCTAGGTAGTAGAGATATCTACCATATATTTATTTATCTAAGTATCTATACACCTATATACATAGATATCCACACTCACATATACACTAATACCCATTACCTTACCCTACGCATAAATATATGACTATACTATCTAGATATCTCTAGGTATTGATATAACTATATGTATATAGATATATATATACCTTAGATAGATAACTACCTATTTACCTATGTATCTATCCATAGATAGATCTATCTATAATACTATCTATCTATCTATTCTAGTAACTTATCTACTACCTACCTATTTATCTTATTTACCTAACTATCTAACTATCTAATAACTTACCTATCCATCTAATTATCTGTCTTACCTATATACCTATCTAAGTGACTATCTAACATACTATCTATTTATCTAGCTATCTACATATATATCTATCCATTTACCTATCTATCTATCTATTGATATATCTATCTATCTATCTAACTTATTATCTATCTATTGATATATATATCTATCTATCAACATATATACATATATATATCAATCTCTCTTTCTCCCTCACTAGCCCTCGCTACCCTGGAGCTTGCTGCTGCTGCTGCTGGCGCTTCGCATTGCTGCTGCTACTGCTCTTGGCTGCTGCTGCTGCAGCTCTTCCTGCTGCTTTTGTGCTGTTGCTGCAGTGCAGCAGCAGCTGCTGCTGTTGCAGTTGGTCTCAGTCCCCCCCTCTCAACACACATACACACACACCTATATATATATATATCACTATATATATATATCTATATATATACATACATATATATACATATATATAACTCTATAGATATATATATATATATACATACTAACTAACATATATACTAATACCTATATACCAACACATACTAACATATATATATCTACACACACACACAAACACAAGCACACACATATATCTACATATATATATAAACACTCACACACTCAAACATATATATATCTATATATATATATATCTATCCTCGCTCACACACACTCACTCTCACACACCCTTACACACACATTCTCACACACACTAGCACACACTCTCACAAGCGCACAACCACACACATAAACACTCATACATATATATATAAATATATATACATATATACACACAAACTCAAACTCAAACACAAATATATATTTATATACACATACACATATACACACACAAGCACATAGATATAAATACACTCATATATATATATATATATATATATAAAAATATATACACAAACACACATACATATAGATATATACATATATTTATATATAGAGACACATATACACTAACACAACACAACACACAACAACACACAACCAACACGCCCCACTCACGCCCAACGACCCCGACACTCACCGACACCCTAAAATATATAAAATATAACTCGAAAACTCTAGCACACACTCCCCGATACTAACCCAACGCGCGCACAAGCCCGAAACGAGGAAACCAAGTCGAAATGGCCGTTCGGTCATTTCGACGAACACGTGGTGTGCGGTTCGGAAAACCTCCTGAAACGCTCACCAAACGAACTCGAAATCGGCCCAAAATTTACCCACGCGCTCTAAACGATGTCTAGATCCTAGAAAATGTGCTCCCGCGTCGATTCTAGGTCCGTGGAGGAAACACACACGCACTTAGAATCGACGACGACGAAAAGTCCCAATTTCGTCCGAAACGCCCGTTTCTCCGCGACACGGCTTTCCGTGTCCGAACGGAGACACGCACTCACCCTCAAGACACCCGACAACGTCTACCTAGGTCCATCTAACCTAGGGCATCACCCAAAATTGGGCCAAATTCGGATTTCACCCGAAATTGACACAAAACCTAGTGTTAAAGTCTCTAAACCCAACCAAACTAGTTCCAACTTTCTCCCACGGGTAGCCTAAGGGTCTAGGAAGGTTCTAAACTATTAATTATACTATAAAAGAGTAATTACAAGGGGAAATCTAGGGTTTACCTCTTGGGAGTTGGAATCCCAAGCCAAAATCTCAAAATTGCTCTAAATCCTCCAATCCAAGCTTCCAAGCCTCAAATCCAAGCTCCAACACCAAATCTAGGCTCTACCCACCTAGGTTGGGGAAGAATGTAAGGTTAGGGTTCAAGTAAGAAGAAGAAATGGAAAGAGGAAGGAAGAAAAATAAGAAAACTTACTTTGGAAGAAGGAAGAAAGAAGAAAGAAGAAGTGGAGAAGAAGAGGAATGAAGAAGAAGAGTGGAATGGGATGGGGGGGCTGCTGTGCTTGCTGGATCCACGGGTGGGGGCTGGAAATAATCGGTCAAGGCAATAATAAAGGGGTTGCCAAGTTGGGAAATTACCAAAATGCCCTCCCGAAACTCGGTTTTGGGTTCCGGGTTCCAAAAACACTCAAACTAACTCCAAATCTCTCCTACTAACCTTCTAAAAATAAAATAAATATTTCTAAGCCCCAAAATAATTCTCACAAGGGTGTGGGCTGGGTCGGACATGGGTCCACTAGGGTCTGACATGGGTCCAGACTAGCCAAAATCCTAAAACAATCAATAAAAATATAATACAATCATTAATTAAATATAAATACAATTAAATATAAATAATCCACAATTAACTAAATTAAAAAAAAAAATATCCGGCTCTGGAAATGGGGTGGTGACATATTCTCTTCGAGCCTCGTGATTGTCAGACGTTGTTCTTATATGGTGTGTATCTGGTTCATTTTTATATTCTATTTCGGCAGTAAATTTGTTTTCATCCGACTGTCATTCTTTAGATATTTGTTATTGAGTTCTAGTTACATGGTTATTGGTTATTCATGTTTATTTGATTTTTGTGGATGAGATTTAGATATTACCCTGTGACTTGTAATTAGTTTTACCACTTATGAATTATTGTTCATTATACAGCGTACGCTCGTATATATGGTTTCCATATATTGGAGTTGCCATATATACAGGCGGCTGGCATGCTTACGTGTCCTAGTCCTACGTATTTTGGGACTGGGGCGTGACAGTAGGGGGGTCTGACGCGGGGAGATGGCGATGGCAAGGTGGGGAGCGGCAAGAAGGTGGGGACGAGCTCAGAGAGGTGGGAGACAGTGACCGGTAGGAGGGATCGGACGCGGGGAGGTGGGGTGGAAGGGGAGGAGGATAAATGGTAAGAGGAAGGAAGAAGATAATGAAAATGGACATTTTGGTGATATTTTTTTGGTCAAAGTAGTTGACCGTTAGTGCTAGACGAATTCTGTTAAAAGTGTAAAAATTTGTACATTATAAAAAAAAAAATAGAATATCTCCTCAAATATGGTAAAAAAATTAGTAGATGGTAAGTCAAATTTTTTTTTAACTTATATTACCAAACAGCCTTTAGTCAAATAGAGAGATTGGAAAGTAAAGTTATACTTGCTAGATGTAATACTAATTATCTTCTTCAAAGAGCTCTAATAAAAGCCAACCCCACCGAAAGGGCAACGGAAAAGTCCTTTTTGGTAAATCCGCCCGTAAAATTCAAAAATCCCACCGCCATTCTCGTAATATACCGCCAACTCCGTGGCCCCTTTACTGCAGAATATGCTCCCCCACCACTGTAGTACCACCCTATCGTGGGCCCCACCCCATCCTTTTGTTCGCTCACTCTTTTTTTTTACGCCCACTCCCATGCTACAGAAGAGCTCGCTTCAAGCATCAGCATCGCCACTCACACTTTCGCTCCTCCTCTCGCCAAATCTAGGGTTTCTACAAATCTAGGGTTCCGTCTCCCCCCCCACCCCACCGCCATTGATGCTCCCCACCCAGATCTGAAGCTACAGGTAGCCGCACTCCCTCCAGATCCTCTTATTAGCGCTTTGGAATTTCTAATTTTGGTGGTTTTTTCTTTTTCTTTTGGGTGCAGTTGAGAGGGAGAGGAGGAGGAGGAGGAGGAGGAGGAGGAGGAGAGAGTGATGTCTTCTTCGTCGCAGCCACCGCCGCAGAAGCGGCTGCTGCGGACGCAGACGACGGGGAACCTCGGGGAGTCAATGTTCGACAGCGAGGTGGTCCCGTCGTCGCTCGTCGACATCGCGCCGATCCTCCGTGTCGCCAATGAGGTCGAGTCGACCAACCCGAGGGTCGCGTATCTATGTAAGTAAAGAAAATGAACTCTTTTAGGTGGAGTAGTTGGTAAGCTTGTTGTTCACTGAAGTAGAAAGCGCATCTTTAGCTCGGAATTTGTCTCAAAGTTGGTCGTATTTTGGTTGACTGAGTGGTGTTTTCGAAGAACTAGTGGAGGAGTCTGTAGTCACTCTGAAGGAACACCTAACAATCGAAAGTCAGGTGCCGCACTGACAGTGTAGATACCCAGGACACGCCACAATATGTTCCGTATTGCGTCATTTCGTGCGTGTCTGTTCAATATAGAGGAATACTATTTTCTTTAATTGGATTTCTTGATATTTAATTATTCTTTCTCTTTTATTCTTGTGCTGGATTAAACATGGAATCAATTTCTATGGGTTTTCTGCATCTCCTAAAGTTAGCACCTTTGTAGTTTAGCAAGTGATGTTTCAAAGAACTAGTGGAAGATGAAACTGGAGAAGAAGATTTGATGGTTTTGTTGAATTTTCACTTTGTTTATTGTGGGAAAAGTTGTTTTGAGGACTTGGAAGAAAGATGCAGGCTTGCAGATCATAATTTATGGTGATTTTTGAATAAGTAATTTGTTCACTTTTTTCTCCCGTTAATTGGAAGATGTACTTTTTTTTTGTCCTTCTTGTATTGACACAAGTGCTGCGAAAGGAAGCTAGGGCTCGAGGTATCACCTCACATTAGTACCTTTATAGTTTGTTTAACTGTGACACCAAGGTAGTCAAAGGCGCAAGGCGCCCTCGAGGCGCAAAGGGTCCAAATCGCCCGAGGCGCAAGGCGCACTTAAGGCGCGCGCCCGAGCGACGCGAGGCGCACAAATTATATATATATATATATATATATATATATATATATTCACATCGGATTTCTACATTGATAAACATGTGTGTTTCAAATTCCCAAATGTTTAGGTTGCAATCATTTTGAATTGAGTGAGTGAGAGAGAAAACAGTAAAAAAAAGTACATCAGTTCAAAAAATAGTCTAAAAATAATACAACAGTTAAAAAAACAGTCTAAACATGTTATTTTTTTACAAGATTTTCAAGGCACGCCTTAGCTATTCCAAGGCGCTCGGAAAAGGCGCGCCTTAGGTGCGCCTTAAGAATTGCGCCCCGCCTGGAGTGCCCTGAGGCGCTGCCCCTGCGCCTAGGAGCAAGGCGCGCCTTTGACTACACTGTGTGACACTTTGAAGAAATAGTGGACAAAGAAAGGGGGGGGGGGGATGTTTGATGTGTTTGTTTCACTTGGCTTCCTTTATTGTGTGAGGGTTTATTTGAGGACCTGGACGATGGTTGCAGCTCGAACTTCAAGTCAGCTTCATTTGTCTATAGCAATATTTCTTACTTTCATGTTGGATTATTTTCTTGGGAACTATCCAAGTGCAATCTTTTATATGATGTTCGTCTAGACTTTATCACAATGGTTGTTTTTTGATCTAGAGGGGAAGGGCAAAGAAGATTAACTTATTCATCGTCTTGAGAGATTGGTCTTTGGTTGGATTATGCTATGGTAACAGCATGTGAGTTATATTGCACTCGACTAGTGTTCAAAGTCACAGTTCAGTTCATATAGGGCCTGAGGGTGGTCATAGCTGATAGCTGATTTCAGGCTCCAATCAGAATCAATAATCTGTTATAAGCCACTCACTTACCGATAGAGAGACTCGTAAACATCATTACATGCCAATTTTTGCAAATTGCAAAACAATAAATTTAGTTGGCTCCCTTCACAAGTTCTCCTTTTGTTACCTCGCTTCTCCATGCCAGCATCCTCATATGCTCGCTAACACACGAGATTGGTCTCTCTAGTACAATGCCATTTTCTTTTTAGCAAATACTCATTGGTAGTGACACCGTGAGTTTGAGGGGGATGCTAACAATAGTGCCGTGTGCCATTGTATATTTTTATCCTTGCGTTCTTTTTGCTAATTGTTAGTGTTGCTAGTTGTCATGTCCACTTGTCCACCATGTAGCTATTGTATACTTGTCCACTTTTTTTTTCTTCCATTTATTTTCTTATATATAGGTAGCCTTGAACCTAACGAAACAACCATAACATATTCAAATTGTAATCTCTAACAATGATGCCCAAGGGACACAAAATTAATATATTACAATAGGGGCACAATCAAAGAAACAAACCATCACAATGCAAAGTGTACACAAAATAAAGAAAAAAATGAGATGGTCTTCTAAATGACGCTGAAGGAGATCCCTGGAATAGTGCATATAACTTCAGATTGCATGCAAATCAAAATGCCATGACAAGTAAAGACATGTCAATAACCTATAATCAAATATGAGACAACTGATAATAACTTAAGATCTTGATAATCATCAATCTATTTACTATGAATTTATTGTTTGTCTTTTTAGGATTTATATGAACATTATAATGTACAATTCAGCTTATGCATGCAACACTTTATTTCCTATCAGATCGTGATTCTTATATTCTAGGAACCACACTGATCAAGGATCTGGGTTTGTATTTGCGATCTATAACCAAACCATTTAGTCTATTAGATCTTATAATACTGGAGACTGTAGATTTCATATGCACAATGTAGATTTCGTATGCTGTGCATATAACTATTTTACCATATTATTTATCTTTGCTTGATGTGAAGAAGACACTTAACTTTTCTGATGGTATAGGTCGATTCTATGCTTTTGAGAAAGCTCACAGACTAGATCCAACTTCAAGTGGGCGTGGTGTTCGGCAATTCAAGACTGCACTGTTACAACGCCTAGAAAGGGTTTGTTTTTAATAGTATGAATTGTATTCATTTTATTTTGGAAGCAAAAAATACATGTGGGCACATACTCAACTCTGTTTGCGTCAATATGCCAATCTGTCTTTCAACATTCTATTTGTTGCCTATTTTCAGCAACTCTTCAAACTTACATGATTTTTTTGGTCACTCCATCTCCTTATTCATTTGGCTTACATAATGAATACCTGGTATACTTTGCTATGAATTTGAACTAATATAAACATATGTATATAGATATGTGTTCATGTGCATATATAACTATATCCATGTTGTACCTGTATCCTAATTTTTAAAAAAAATGCGTATTCCACATTAGTACCGTGTCCGTATCAGAACCTGTGTACGTGTCTACGCAACCTAGACAAACATAAGTACAACAAGACGATGGGGATACAACGACACAAATGCAACATTCATTTTGGCATGTCACTGTATGTTGAATTGTTCGGATTGTGTCTGACATAGGGCTGCAAATGAACAGAGCAGCTCGCAAGCTCGACTTGACTCGATAAAAGCTCGACTTAACTCCGTTCCGTTAACGGGCCGAGCTTGAACACAGGAAGCTCGGCTCGTGAGCTCGTGAACAAGCTCAACTTGTTTGCTTCCTAGTGGAGAAGTTTCCATAGTTGGGCAAGTATTTTGGGGATAAGGATGTGGTGTTGACACATATGAAATCTCGGAGGCAAAACACAAATGAAACCTGAGGAGGCATCTGAAGTGAACACCCATCACCCAGTCCCACTTTGTTCATGATAACCCGTCCCAATTAGTTTCTTTTACGTGTTTATATTCCAGCTTTTTTTTTTTGAATGATCATTTTGCATAAACTACTGTTGGTTAAGAGATATTTATGCTTTCATAAAGGATCTTTGTGCGAAAAATATCATTTTGTAAAATAGAATTGTGATAATATTTTTAAACCTAGATTGATGTGATATATTTTGTAATTGTAATATAATTTTTAAAATTTAATCAAATCTTATTAGATTAATCTAAATCAAATCCCATCTACAATTTTAAATCTTATTATCAGTAAGAAAGTTTTATTCCATAATTTTAGCAATTAGATTAGATTTTAAATTGTTTCTAAAAAAACATCAGATTTTAAAGGTCACATAAGAGGCCACCATGGAGACATAATGTTGAATCGTATATGTTCCTGTTACACATTCTTCAAACTTACGCACCTGTTTATGCATTTCATTGTAATTTCTTTTTGGACATTCAGTCTGTGTATCTTGTTTGTTTGAGACATAATGTTGAATCCTATATATTCCTGTTATAAATTGTTCAAACTTAAGCACGTGTTTATGCATTTTATTGCAATTTCCTTTTAGACATTCAGTCTGTGTATCTTATTTGTTTATTTTGTTCTTTCTTACCATGTAGTTGCATTCCAAATTGGTTGAAATAGATTATAAAAGAAATTTGTCCGTCGTTTATCTGGTTGACTATTTCTTTGTTAATTTTCCTGTGCACACTTTCAGGATAATGAGCCCACTTTGAAGGAAAGGAAGAGGAGCAGTGACGCACAAGAAATGCGGAGCTTCTATAAGGATTACTATAAAGAGTATATCCAAGCACTACAGAATGCTGCTGATAAAGCTGATCGGTGAGTATATCTATTAATATCTGTAGGAGATTATCACCGATGCAGTTGTATAAGTCCTTAGTCCTTGGTTACTTAGATATTTTCTGAGAATATTAGTTTCTCCTTAATTTTTTCTGAAATTTTCAGTGCTCGACTTACCAAAGCATACCAAACAGCTGCAGTCTTATTTGAAGTTTTAAGGGCTGTCAACTTGACTCAATCTCTGGAAGTTGATAATGAGGTAAATTTTGCATGCCTGCTTCATCATACCTATGTTGCACAGACGCGGGAAAATGGTGACCCTAAGGTCTTTGCCCCTATTGTGCAACATAGGTGACTACTTATTGTACCTATATGAAAATGTTTGTATCCTGTATCTGGATCGTATCCTTTTCCATATCCCTGTTTCTATCCATACAACATAGTCCTACAAGTTGATTAGTGGCAAGGGCAGAGCCACATGGTGAACACTGGGGTCACGTGCCCATGATTAATTTTTTTTTTCTTCAAAATTTTCTATGCATTTTTAAAAAAATTACTCTTGAGGTGTGCCCCCACAGCCCAAGGAAAAGAAGAGGGCTACGCAATTCATCCCCACGGAGTGGAATGTCTAGCTCTGCCCCTGATAGTGGTGCTTTTGAACTCTATTTTATCTTATCTGCTGAAATGTATCCCAATCGGAATACTCTATTATTTCTAACCAAGAGATTGGATTTTTAGATGTGATCAAGGTATTGAATATTCTTTCTTGTGTAGATTTTGGAAACACACAACAAGGTTGAGGAGAAGACAAAAATACTGGTGCCGTACAATATTCTCCCTCTTGATCCTGATAGTGCAAATCAGGCTATCATGCGCTATCCTGAGGTTTGTCTCATAACTTTCCTTGTTAGGGAAAAGTTATCCTTGAACCTTTTGTTCTGATGGCAAGAGGGGAAAAAACAAGTGTCTCATTACATATTTTGTTGAGACCTGCAGATTCAAGCTGCTGTTAGTTCTCTTCGCAATACCCGTGGCTTACCATGGCCGAAGGACCATAAAAAGAAGGCTGACGAGGATCTTCTTGACTGGCTACAAGCAATGTTTGGATTTCAGGTCAGAATCTACTGCTTAATGTATCTTTCGTTATTCTGTGATCGTTTAGTCTCTACATTGCAGCTGTTAGAGAATGTAACAAAACATTGGATGTCTAAATATGCAGAAGGATAATGTGTCTAATCAAAGAGAACATTTGATTTTGTTGCTAGCTAATGTACATATACGTCAATTTCCGAAGCCTGACCAACAACCAAAGGTATCTTATTCTTTTACTGTATAAGATAGAGACCTAATGATGTTCTATATATTTTAATGTGCTCGACTTAATTGAGATATTGCCTCAGTTGGATGAACGTGCATTAACTGAAGTCATGAAGAAACTATTTAGGAACTACAAGAAGTGGTGCAAATACTTGGATCGCAAGAGTAGCCTGTGGTGAGAATTATAAAGATTGCATTTCTTGTATTGCCTTTCCACTGGATTTTCTTCGTTTTATTTACAATTATTTAGTTTTTGTGTGTTTTTATATACACACAATTTTCTCATCAAAATGAATCTGAACATTTCCTATTAGTTGTCTGTTCCATCATTTTTACCATCCTTTGTTGTCTGGCTGAAATTTAGGTTGCCGACCATTCAGCAGGAAGTGCAACAAAGGAAACTTCTGTATATGGGTCTCTATCTTCTAATATGGGGAGAAGCTGCAAACTTGCGATTCATGCCTGAATGCCTTTGCTACATCTACCACCATGTTTGTTACTAAATGCCATATATTCTGCATTTACATATAATAGTTTCTTCTCTATGTGTCTGTGCATGCATGCATGCAACTCTCTCTCTCTCTCTCTCTCTCTCTCTCTCTCTCTAAATATATATAGTAACCCAGATGAAGGTTTGCCCATTGCCCTTAGGAAGGGAACTAGAGAATGCACCAAACATCCCCGTTACCCGCTCTCTCATGTTGTCACATTTAGAAGATTCTCACCATCTCATAGGAGCTTTCTAATAAGCTTAAACACTATTCTCATTCCTACCACGTTGTCTGAAGCATTGTCTAATGAAAAATGGAAACAAGCTATGAATGTAGAGATGGAAGCTTTGGAAAAAAATAAAACCTGGGAGAGAGTAGATTTACCTGCAAGAAAGAAACCGGTGGGGTGCAAGTGGGTCTACACGGTGAAATATAAAGCAGATGGTACTTTGGAGATGTCACGACCCGTACCCGGTCATTCGGGCACGAGTGCGTGGGCACGTCCAGCCTACGCCGCAGAGTCGGCGGTAGTACGCTGTCTAGGGCATGATCACAGGTGATAAATCTAGCTCATTCACAATAATTAAATAGGCAAGGAAAAATAGCAGGAAAAGAATACTAAGATTTTATAACCAGAATATGATAATCAGATCCAGAGTTTATTACAGAACCAAAGATTATATCGGGGACAAACCCGATTACTAAGATGAAAGGAAATAAATAACTAAGGCTAACTACTCTGCAGGAGTAGTCTCCTGGGTGGGAACCGGCTCTGCAACTGTATCACCTGCTGTCTCAGAGGGTCCATAATAGGTGGGGGCAAGGTTCTCGTCATCGCCTAAACAACGGATCCAGTCAGGAAAGGAGCAAAGTACACAATGCACAACAAGATTTAAACTAAATATTTGTGACAGGTAGAAAATAACTGACTAAGCATTATGTTGAGAAATGCGTAAGTAAGTAGTGAAATTAACTGAGAAATAATGCTATAAACAAGACTAGAAGTAAAATATGATTGATTGCTATAAACCAGAAATCCGAGTAAAACAGGAATAAAATGTGACAAGAAATATAACTGTAACAAGACAGGAACTTATGTGCGTGAACTTGTATATTTAGAATACCTAGTTGGCATGTAGGGGTTTATAAGGCTAATAGGGCCGTCATAGACGACTAGTACACAATGATTACGGGAATAATCAAGTATAAGGCTGATGGTACAATCGCGCACCAACAGCTGGCACACAGTGATTACAGGGGGAAAGGGTAAATTACATGCCTCCTAGTATTCTCCCGCCCGACACGAAAAGCAAGACACGAAATACATTATTCAAGACATGAAATCCAGTGTTCTAACTCTACATATAATCATCAATGGTACTAATAAAGCAGGGAATTTATTTATCACAATATAAAGGTTAAACTTGAAGTGCAGGTACTTGCCTGTTGTTTGGATCTGATTAAATTTAGTTCTTGGGGAAAAAGTCCAGAGATGAGTCCAAAAGCTGAAATAGACATTATCATCATGCTCAGAAGATGTCAAATAGCTTGAAACGCCTGTCCTTGGGTCCAATTTGGAGACAAGGGCAAAAACGGCAGTTTCGGGTCAAAACGGGGTCCGCCGGTGGGCCCGCTTTGCACCGAAAAACGCGTCCGGGTCAAAGGTCTCCAAATTCACCAAACTTAGTGTCAACAGGTCAGGAACGCTGATACGAACCCAACGGAACTTCCAGATTTGGATTCCGATGAGCCGAACACAAAATCGCCCGTCGAGCGGGGCCTGTGGGGCCCACGACACGCGATTTCGTCAACGTTCTCAGAATCGAACCAAACTTGACCCACAGGACCAACGTATCGCTACGAGTCCGATGGCGCAAGTTTCGTCTCGATCTGACGAGTGTACACGAAGTTAGGGCGAATTGCAGAAAGGGCGGATACGGGGCGATGTCCGCGGATACGCGTTGATTCCGGTGTGCACGCACACCCGAATCAGTTTCCACGAAATCTCACACATCCGTATCGACGATGTGCACGTATCTGTAAAGACCGCACGCGACCAAGTCGTCCCGTTTGGCGGGGCGCACTCAGTTCTGGGGTGAAATAGGGTCTGGTTTTTCCTGTTTTTGGATCGCGGTGTGCGATCACCACAGGACGCGATGCCCCGAACAGTTTGTCCGGACACCGAGAGGGTCATACAGGCTTCACAACGCAATTTGCGGAATCGAAAACGGAGCTACGAGCAAAAAGATACACGCACCTGAAGGGGACCCGAAAACCGGGTTCGAACCGTGTCCGACACGTGTCCGACTCGTGTCGGACACAGGGAAAATCGAATTAGGGTTAGGGTTAGGGTTTGGCTCTCCGGCGGAGGGCGGCCGGCCAGAGCTGAGGCGGAGGGAGACCGAGGGCGGCTCGCCGGCGACGGGCGGAGCTGAGGCGCTGGCGGGCGGGGCGGCGCCGGAGTCCGGCAGGAGGCGCTGCCCGCTGCTGTTGCAGTTGCTGAAGTCGGCTGCGGCCGCTGCTGCCGGGGTGGCGGTGCTGGAGGGGAGGAGGACGGCGGGGCGAGGTCGTCCGGCGGCGAGGCGGTGGGTGGTCGACGGCCAGGAGGGGGAGGTCGACGGCCGGGGGCTAGGTTATATAGGGAGAGTGAGGGAGAGGGTGGCGCCGGGCAAGGCGGAGGGGCCGGAGGTCGTGGCGGCCGGTGCGGGGGGCTGGTGGTGGAGCGGAAGAGGGGGAGGTCGAGGGGTGGCTGGCCGCCGGAGGCGGCTGGAAACGCGGCCACGCGGAGGTCGTGGGGAGGGCAGCGGTGACCGGGTCAGCGGGCGGGCGGTTCGGGTTTGATCGACCCGAACCGACCCGGTAGCGGGTTGGCAGGCTGGGCCGGGGGTCAGGCCCAATGGGCCGGGCTGGGGAACGGGCCGGAGAAAAGAAAAGAAAAGAAAATAATAATAATAATAATAATAATAATAATAATAATAATAAATTAATAAAATAGGTAAATAGTTTTTAGGCATTTAAAAATATGTCCGGGGTCCAATAAATTCCAGAAAAATTGCCCTAAGTCCAGTTTTCCATTTTACACCCAAAAACATTATTTCCATGATATTTTAATATTATTTATTGCCAATTAAAATCATTTATTAATTAAAAACCTTGATTTTAATTACAGAAAATTCCCAGAAAATTCCAGAAAAATTGTGAAAAATCCTAATTTTAATATTTTTGAAAAATCAGGGGCTTACAGGAGAGGTATAAAGCGAGATTAGTGGCCAAAGGATATACTCAGACATACACTGTGGATTATCAAGAAACATTTGCTCCAGTTGCTAAAATGAATACATTTAATGTTTTGTTGTCATTGGCAGCCAATTATGGTTGGGATTTACAACAATTTGATGTAAACAAATGCATTCTTACATGGAGATCTTGAAGAAGAAATCTACATGAAAATTCCACGAGGATATGACAGGAATTTGGGGAAGAACCGAGTTTGTAGATTGAAGAAGGCTTTGTATGGGCTTAAGCAGTATCCGAGGACATGGTTTGGAAGGCAAGTGTGATGGTGTCTATGGGATATAAACAGAGGCAGGGAGATCATACCTTGTTTTTCAAACACTCAAGTTCAGTAGGAGTTACTATACTCCTAGTATATGTTGACAACATCATTGTGACAGAAACGATGAGAAGGACATGCTCTTAGACTACGATTAGCAAGTGAATTTGAGATCAAAGATCTAGGAAAGTTGAAGTACTTCCTTGGAATTAAGATTGCACATTCCAAATAAGGGATCTTCATCTCTTAACAGAAGTACATTACAGACTTGCTTAAAGAGACATGAAAATTGGCATACAAACGGGTGAATACACCAATAGAGCCTAATCATAAACTTTAGAGAGGCTGAAGAAGATATTGCAATGGATAGAGAGATGTATCAACGTCTTGTAGGAAAACTTATTTATCTCTCACACTAGGCCTGATATAGCCTACGTTTTTAGTGTGATCTGGCAGTTTATGCACAATCCAAAGAAAATTCATTTGCAAGCGGTCGAGAGAGTGCTACAATATCTAAAAGGAAGTCTTGGGAAGGGAATTTTGTTTAAAAGGGGTGATGGAATGATACTTGAAACTTGTACATATGCTGATTATGCTGGATCAATAATTGACAGAAGATCGACCTCTGGCTATTGCACATTTCTTGGAGGAAATCTTGTAACTTGGAGAAGTAAGAAACAAAATGTGGTAGCAAGATCCAGTGCGACAACAAATCATCAATTAGTATAGCGCATAACCCGGTACAACATGATCGAACAAAGCATATTGAGGTCGACAAACACTTCATTAAGGAGAAATTGGAAAGTGGCTTGATTTGCACACCATATGTCTCTACTGACTGTCAGCTAGCAGATGTACTCACCAAAGGATTAAGTGGCCCTGTGTTTCAAGAGATTATATCCAAGCTGGGAATGGAAAACATCTATTCACTAGTGTGAGGGGGAGTGTAGAGAAATAAGGAAGTTAATTTTTGAGATTTATTACCAGTGCTGTAACTTCTGTTAACAGCTGTAAATTTATTAACAGCTATAAAGTCTGTTAACAGCAGTACCTTTATTGACAACAGTAAATTTTCTTGATTAGGGGAATATGCTTATGTTCATTCCTATTTTCTTTAATGTAGGGTTGTCTATATTAACCTACTGTTGTACATACCAAAATCAATGAAGAATTTTTTTCTTACAGTAATTTTTGTCCCTTTTTCTTCTATATATATATATATAGAGAGAGAGAGAGAGAGAGAGAGAGAGAGAGAGAGAGAGAGAGAGGAATGTTATAAAACCAGCTGGGTGGTTCCATATTATGGAACCAACCTTTGTTGCAACTGTTGGATTTGGATTACAAGGCTGCGATTAAAAGATAAGAGTATCTATTTAATAGATACGTGTATAATCTTAGCCTTGTATTCCAAATCCAACGATTGTAACATAGGTTTGTTCTATATTATGAAACCACCCGGGTGGATTTTGAGCGTATATATATATATATATATATATATATATATATATGGGTAAACGGGATGTGAGCCATATGCTCATATTCCTACATGAACTATGCACATGTGGACCAATAAGAATGGACTCCTACATCTCATGTGTATCCATGTGCGCTAGTACACTCCATTCCTATTGGTCCACATGTGCATTGGCTCATGTAGGAATATGAGCCTTTTGGCTCATATCCCATTTACCCTCTCTCTCTCTCTATATATATATATAGCTTATCCAAAGAAGTGTTTAGGTTAGCATCACGGCCATTTTTTCTCCATTAATGTTAGGGAGCATTTGATAAATAAACTTGACTTTTATGAGTCAACAGAGAGATAATGCTCACCACTCATTAGAATCTCTTATGTAGTTTGTGTTTCCCACTCTGTAAATTTGAATATTTAATAATTGATGAGCACTAAATCTCAATATGCCTTATATAGATCAAGTATTAGTTTAAAATCTAAGATACATTAGAAAAGAGTATTCAATACATATCTTTGAAGTATGCGGGTACAACATGTCCATTGAAGTATCCACTATCCATACAACTTGGATGCCATTTTGAGTGCAAAGGTGGCGTCCAGACTCCAAACCCCATTTAGGAAAAGAAGACATATTATATTACACACATGTATAGCTCTCCTTTCTAGAGTATAAAAATACTGAACTGGATGACTAATCTTACATGGTACCTTTCACGCCAAGTGATATAAAGAGATACTGATTGACTTCTATACATATTTACATTTTTGCTTTTATGGGTTTGTTTTGCCAGCTTCATGAAGAGTATGCTGGTAGGTTGTGAAAGAAGCTTGGAAGCATTTTGGTTCTTTCTTACCTTAGGTTTAGGCTAATGCCCCAGATGCTATCTTTTAACTAGTGACTTATGACTAGGATTGATAATTAGGCCGGCATATGCACAAAGGCAACTTGAGAGTTCAATATACCTACCGAACTTTTTGAGTATTTTACAAGACACTGAGTAACTTTTTGAGTTTTTATAAGATATATTGAGATTTTATGTGTGCATATGCATGTGTTGATATAGTAGAAAAGTAGAGACTAAGAAAATGCTTTATTGAGTTTGTTGTTGGGGGGGGGGGGGGGGGGGTATGTACCTCTATTTATATGATGAGGATTGAGGTTCTATGTTAGATCAACAGTTGAGGGCTTAAACAAGACTGCTTAATAAAGAAAAAAAAACATAATAATCTCATACAGATATAATCATTAGAAATACCCTAAAATGCCAACCGCCTCTTGTTAATATGAATTCCACTTACCCAAAAGTTATATAAACACAATCACCTGCAAGTAGATCCCTATCAAAATTGGTTACACTAATATGTAAGCTTATCTACTATAGGTTACTTTGTAAACTGAGGTTTTTGGAACAACTAGGATAATTTGTTTTTTAATACCATTTGAGTTTTATTCATAGTTGACTGACTCTATAGAAACTGGTTCTATCTTACTGTTATTGAATATTTTCTCAGATTTTTTCATCCTTTCCAGATGGCGTTTGAACTGTATGGTATGCTAGCTGGAAATGTGAGCCCAATGACTGGTGAGAATATAAAGCCAGCCTATGGGGGCGATGAGGAAGCTTTTCTAAAAAGAGTTGTAACCCCTATTTACCAAACGATAGCGAAGGTGCCAGTGCTATTCTTTCCGTGATCTGATTACAATTTTCTTGTTTAAATTATCAGTTATTTTTCTTCGTTACTGATAAAATTGTTTTATACAGGAGGCTGAAAGAAGCAAGAGAGAAAAATCCAAACACTCCCAATGGAGAAACTATGATGATTTAAATGAATACTTTTGGTAGTAATATATTTGATCTTTAGTTTGCAAATGTATCGTTGATATATTTTTGGTAGCTTGATGAACTTGTTCTTTGTAAATTGCAGGTCAGTTGACTGTTTCCGCTTAGGTTGGCCAATGCGATCCGATGCTGATTTTTTTTCTCCTCCTCCAAATTCAACATTCAGAGAGAAAAATGATGTAGGTTACTATCTTGTTCAATTTTATGGTATATATATTCCTTATCTTGTTGCTAACTTGTTGTGCGCCCTATAAATTTCATGTTGAACACATTGTAGATTCGTAGGTTTATTTAATTTTGTAATATATTGTTGGTTTATATCAGCTATCTATAGTTTGCATTTGACTATAGTATGCAGTTGTAAATATATTGGACACTTCAATAATATTGTCCCCTTCTTGTGTACAGAGTTCCACATATATCACACACCTAGTCCCTTCTTGTGACCAGAGATACATTTGAACATTTTGTTACTATTATATCGTATTTAAATTTTAATATTTTTAAATCATATCCATTTGTGATTAACTGCCTGAGTAATTACTACTGTTCTTCCGATTAATTGGAAGAGCAAGTAAGTAGAGTTCCCAAGTGGCCATACAATTGTGATTTCTCTGCCACAAAACTTGATTAATCTGTAACCAGACAATGACCAGTGAAACTGCTCGATGTAACATTTCAATAAATTATTACACACGTGTATATCCAACATGTTCTTCTTTGAAAATTAATCTTTTAAATGTTTTTCATGATAACCTCAAATGTGCCATTCTGTACTATCATGTCTGTTTCAATTCTTTGTACAACTTGTTTGAATGGCGTGAAATAAATAGCATCTCTTGTCAAATTCACGTCTTAGTTATTTTAATTGAACGGGGAAATCTGACTACACCTGTTTTAGTTTACATTACATATATAAGCTAGCATAACCTATTTTTGAATAAACTCGCCCTCCTGTTAGTTGTTCCAGTTTAGAAGTTGGTTGTTTCTTGTACTTTGGCAATATAAAATATATATTTAGCCTAAGTTACATTACATAAGATCCTACCTAACCTGATATTTTTTGCCAACATATCGACCGAGGTTCATTTGGAGGACTGCTTCTAGAACACACTATAATTGTGTGGATCCCTTTGGAGGTTCCTTTGAGATTCCTTGGATATTCCATTCCATTCTAGAAAGTCTAGATGTTTCTAGCCATGTAAATATTACCTTGTAAATATCTAGTGTCTAGAGAGTTCCATATTTTAGATGGTGGTGGACAAGTGACATAATACTAGCCCTTGTAAAGCCCTTTTGGGCTATAAAAGGGAGGGCTGTCTCATTTTCTCCTCTAAGTTCTATTGCTTTACTGAACCTTTCCAACTTCCCAATCTCTCTCCTTGCTCTACTATTCTCTTTGGCACTTGCATTCTAGATAATAAGTCCTGTCGATGAACGCTTGTACAAGTCTTCGAGGAGGAAGGATGTGCGCCCCTCAGTTCGAACTGTAGGAAAAAAACACTTAAGTCCATGACATGAAAATTGCCTCCATTGTAATTCTTTTCGGAAAGTTGGGAGATGAGTATGTTATGATGGGAGAAAGTTGGGAAAATTTTCTCCATATTTTATTGTTTTGAATAAGTTAGGATATTATTCTGATTTGAGTTGTTAAGTTTTTATTTGACTTGGTTGATAGGTTGTTAGTCCTATCTTAAAGTTGTTAGTTTCGTCAAGTTTGTTCCTAGTTTCACGCAAAGATGTTGCTATGGCTTGTATTTAAAAGCCACAAGCTAGAATAAAATCATGAGAGGTTTGTGAATTGATATGTAAACAATAGAGGTCATGGTTTCCTCAATCAAACCAATTTTATTTCCTTTGCACCAAGATAGGTTCCAAGCGAAAACCTCTGTGTACCAGAGTAAAAGAGAAAAAGAACTAGGATAGTTGCGTTGTTGCACTTGGTTACGTTACATCAATTTATATATCTTGAATTTTTATCAGTGAGTCTATAATAGCTCATTTTTTCTGCTTTCAAGTGTTGATTGCTTCTGTCTGAGGTCCTATTAGTTACTATATCATATAATTAAAAATGAGTAGAAAGTTGAATATGCAAACTTGAAGCAAAGCTGTATATTCCTGAAGTTTGACGTCATTTTTTACCTCAGCAAATTTAGCACTCGTGTTTGCGTTTTTATTTTATTTTATCAAATTTCATGTATTAAAATAGTATTTGAAAGATTTGTCCATGATACTCGTCTTTGTGTTCGATTTTTTTACTTTGTGCAAATTATGTTTGGAGATCCAACGTGTTTGTTTTGAACTTATTTTTTAGCTATAGATTGGTTAAGGAACCTCATAAGATGTTCAAAACAAGAGTCACACTATCGGCTGATACCGCCACGTCTTTACCTTATATTATCGGTTTCAATCGGGGATCTGTTTTATGGTCAATTCAGAAAAGAACAAAAACAAAATGAAGAGAGAAGACATCATCGACCCAATGATCAGTTATGTTGAAGTTCAAACATGCTGCAATCTTACCTACATATTGCAACCTCATTTGTTGAGTTGAATATCTGTAATTTCACAACATACATCCACCTTAATATTATTATTATATTTAAAACTATCTATTACAGGGACACTTTATCTAAAAGCAAGTAAAATAAACAACAATATCTATTGTGGACAAATGATTCAATAATGTGAATATTATTCTACTCAAAACTAATTGAAAATAATAATAAATAAGATTATGTCTGAATATATCAACTACTTGTCTAGTTTATTGCTAACATTTGATTATTTTTTAGCTTTCCAAAACCAATAACTCCGAAACTCTGTTCTAAGCCCGACGAAACTGTTGAAACTGCTGATACTGATAAAAAGGGTCTGAATCAGATACCGGTACTGTGAACCTTGGTCAAAGTTTACATATTACATGCAGGGATAGACTAAAGCAACAAGCTACAAGAAATGTTGGCGGTGACAGCCCAAGAAATGTTCAAATTCAACATCAGACCTCATCCTTGTTGGTAGGGTGTTTTTCGAAACAAAAATACGGTCATCTTGCTCTTGGACCAACGTGAATCTCCATAATATACTATCTTGTCTCTTCAGCTACTTATGTTGTCAATCAAATTCTCTTTTTGATTTGAGAGAAATCACACCTTCCCTAGACGAAATTGTAATGATTTGACCAAGGATTTTGAGCTAGTAGTTTATTGTATCTCTATATATATAGATTCTGCATTAGCCATAGAACCAACACATTGCTCTCCAGATGGTAACCAATGTTTCCACACTCTTCTTCAACCCTAATCCTTCTCCCTTTAGATCAAAGTTAACTCACTTTCCATGGAGATCATTAAGATTTATGTATCCTGAAGTTTCACTTCGTTCATTCTAGCTAATGTTGTAATGTAGGGAAGAAGTAGACCAAACTTTCCCCCAGTCTCCCACACCACCTGCATATTTTGACCACCTGCAATTTTCTCTTTTTGAGTTTATCCTCGGTCAGAGAGAGAGAGAGAGAGAGAGAGAGAGAGAGAGAGAGAGAGAGGTTGTGCAAACCTTTAATCCTAAAGTAACATAATATTTTTTTAGCAATGCACGATTTGTCGACCACAGTAAACCATGTGTTCCATCTTCTTCTATATGTTGCACGGATACTGTGGGAGGACAATATCCGTATCCGACACATATTGGACATGATACTTCTCCTATTAGACATGGATGAGCTATGTTTAGGCTCCCAAGGGGCCTAAAAACATAGTTGACATGTTTGTGATTGTGACAAACATAATTGAGATATGAGAAATCAACATTAATCCTCTAGAACTATTGGAAACCTACTATCCGAAACATGCTTGAATATAGATATTATTAGGATCTAATGTATAAAGCATGTATATAAATATGTTTTCATGTGTATATATAACTGCATCCTGTACCCGTATACCAAAATTTTCTAAAGTGCCATATCCCGAATTTGCATTGTGACCGTATCTGAATTCGTGTCCGTGTCTATGCAAACTAGATCTTCTACAGTCAATGTCATTGTACTTTATGTAATCCTTTTATATAATTAATTTCTATCTCGAATTTTTCCATTAATTTTCTATATGCAGTTTCAGTCATGTATAATTAAATTATTATCTGTAAATTGGGCTGCAATGTATATCATGACACATGTCACCTAAGAATGGACAATTACACTTGGATGTTTGGTTCCATGAAGTTTGTCCAAGTAAACATTTTTGATTGAATGTGGTGGAAAAAATGAACTCTTTGTTATACTTTTCTGGTGGTGGTGCTGATTATCTTAATAAGAATCTTCTATTGGTATCGTAAAGTTTACAAGTATACTCTTTGTATAAAGTTTACTTCTCTAATTTATTTGAAAATATTGTTGTTTCTGACTTGCATGATCTTGATTCTAGGAAAACAAATTGCCTCATAGGGATCACTGGATTGGAAAGACTAATTTTGTTGAGATACGCTCATTTTGGCATATTTTTCGTAGTTTTGATCGCATGTGGAGCTTCTTTATCTTATCCCTACAGGTGCTCTCTCTCTCAAAATTAATTTTTGTGTTCTATTATTTTACTAATACATCCAATTGTTAAAAAGGTCATGATTATCCTAGCGTGGAATGGTGGCTCACCAAGTGATATCTTTGACGATGGAGTGTTTAAGAAGGTCTTGAGCATCTTCATAACTGCTGCTGTACTTAAGCTAGGACAAGGTAATAGACAACTGTGTTGGTTTTAATTTCTTTACTTATTGTTTGTCTAACTCAGTTTATAAATTGTATGACCAATACCTAATGTAAACCACCTCTGGAGAAAGTGGACTCGCTGTTTCAATGATTTTTCTTCCATTCAGCTTTGTTAAGGGCCATATCTTCGGACAAAAACCATGTCGTTCTTTAGACCTTTAATCCATGTGCGTTTAGGTCTACCTCTACTCTAGTGGTTCCTTTAACTACTATCTTATTGCCCCTCCTGGGGCATCTATCGGTCCTTGTTGCACATGTCAAAACCACTTAAGATGATTCTCTCATCTTGTCCACAATAGACGCCACCTCTAACTTCCTATGAAGATGCTCATTTTGGCTACACTAATTTTCAGGACATGTAATGAAGAATCTTGTGGGATTAACATTTTCTATTTATTACCAATAAACTTGAATTTGGTTCCTGTTAAATAAAGTATTCATTGAAACTTGAGAGTACTTGAATATGGTTGAGGGGATGTATGAACACTAGTTTCTTTATGGTTAACAGTAGTACTTCCATAGGAGCCTTTTAGTTTAGAGATGATTGCCTTATTGTGATTTTAATATTTAAAATTGAGAATATCTTGCCATCTCTGGCTGTGAGCATTCGTTGTATTAATTATATATCGTTGTTCCCTCATAAAAATGTCCTTTCTTTACTTGCATATACAACTTGAGAACTATATCAAGATAACATTCTCAAAATTTTGCATATTATCTCTTTGGCGTCAACTCTTGAATTCAAGGCGGGGAAATAAGACCTTGCTCAAGGGATTTTGAATGGTTTTCCCCCTTTGATTCTCCTTATCTGCATTTTCATCTGTATAATATCAACCTAATCGTTAATTTTTTGTTTATCTGCAGCTACCCTTGATATAATTCTTAGCTGGAAAGCGAGAATGAGCATGTCTTATGCAGTTAAGCTGAGATATATCTTGAAGGTCATTTCAGCTGTTGCATGGGCAATCGTTTTACCAGTATTGTATGCATATACATGGGAAAATCCTACTGGACTTGCAAGGACCATCAAAAGCTGGGTTGGAGGTGGTCAACATCAACCTTCACTTTACATTTTGGCAGTGGTTATATACTTGTCACCAAATATTCTTTCTGCTATGCTGTTCCTTTTTCCCTTCTTGAGACGGTTTCTGGAAAGGTCAAATTATAGAATTGTAATGCTCATGATGTGGTGGTCTCAGGTATACCTTTTTTTTTGGTTTTGTTAAATTATCTGTTTTTCTACTCTTATCATTTATTCTTCTTTTTCACTATATGCTTTGCTGGTTAATGCTTATCTTGAGTCTAAATATGACAGCCTCGTCTTTATGTTGGAAGGGGAATGCATGAAAGCTCTTTCTCGCTTTTCATGTAAGATAAATTACTTTAATTTGTTTTCCATGTATCCTAATATGCATGTTACATGAGATAATAATGTATCCAGAACTATAACACATTGCTTGTCCAATGTGAAGGTACACAATGTTCTGGGTGCTTCTAATAGCTACCAAGTTGACTGTTAGTTACTATATGGAGGTACTTATTGCTGCTTATTTCTAAAGGTTTCTTATTTTCATTGTCTGTTCTTATTATTGCATTGAGTAAATACTTTTAAGAGGATTTCTGGATTTATGTGTTCTATATTGGAACAGTACTGTTTGTATGTTTGTAGTTTAGCATGATTTTTTTTTTTGCCAGTCTCTTCCAATATCCTGAGAATCTGATATTAATCCATATTGTTAATATTAATATGAATATTAATATTTTGGAGACTTGAAGCCATATCTTGTGCAAAGTTCAATGTGTATGTCACGACCCGCACCCGATATTCGGACACGAGTACGTGGGTACGTCCAGCCTATGCCGCAGTGTCGGCGGTAGAACGCTGTCTAGTAACTCACAATATCCAACAACTCACGCAATTTATAATGATATAAATAACTGTATAACACCATTTCTAAGGAAGTAATTGCGAAGGAAACATCATATAGAAAATCATAAGTCTAAAGTTTAGGTAGTGACTACAAGGAGTCTAAATCCAAAATATACATATAACTAAAGACTACCGGAGACACAGTCCGGGCAAATAAAGTCTAAGCTATACCAACTAAGTAGTAGCAGCCTAGATCTTTGCTGCGAGGGCTTCCAGATACTCCGGTAGGGCTCAGATATAAGGTCCTCCTTGGCCTCGTAGTAAGTGGAGAACTGATTCTCAAAGGTATCCCATAATATTTTCAACATATCCAAGTTAGGATTGGAGCGAAAGTACACCAATAAAAGCAATTCCAGATATATGGTAGAGTATAAGACATGTTAAGCATATGTAAAAATAAGATAACTAGAAAGACTGGAGTCATGTATCTCACAGGTAAAGAGAAATAGATAGTCTAGAAAGCAGTAAAGTGGTGTGACAACATGCAATGTAATGGTAAGTACAACTGGAACTAATCTAGTAATTTAAAATACTATGTTTGATTTGTGATCGTTTGGGAATCTGACACATCTATCATCGATGGCTATCATTCGAGAAGGGTACGGCATAATCATACGTGAATGTATGATTAGCTATCATTCATGTAAGGTGAAATCAACTAGATCAACAAATCACATATCAACATCGTATTTCTTCCGTCCCGACTAATATTCATGGATTCTAGTCCGGATATAGTGATCTCAAGAAACATGTAAACAATGAAACTAGATAAACTGGAGCAAGCCAACAAACAACATTGCCTCACACAAGTAAACACGTATCCTGAAGTGAATTCATATAATATCAATCCGTGAATAAGTCGTAACGAGAATCAAGTAAAATATAACTTAAATCAAGAAGTATAGAAGCTTTCTAATACTGAAAACAATTAGAAAATGTACTCGCCTGTCGTAGTGTGATGATATGAAAAAGAGTCTGTAACGAGGTCCAAATAACCTATATTAAGAATTATCATGTCAAATAGGTGATATAAAATCTAAATTAACCTATCAAATAGGTGATATAAAATCTAAATTAACCTATTTACTAATTTTTTGGTTCTAGGTTCAATTACCTTGGTATTCCAATACCTTGGTATTTAATATCCACACTAAACACTAGTTATAACAATACTAATTTTAGTATTTCAACTCACCTATATACTAACCCTTGAATACTTACCTAAACCTCATACCAACTAACATTTCTACCCCTTGATCAATAAGATGATGAGGAGAGTGACGGTGGTGGGGATGTTGCTGCTGCTGCAGCATGTTGCTGCAGCTGCTGCAACTGCTTTTGCTGCTGCAACTGCTTTTGCAGCAACTGCTACTGCTTTTGCTGTCCCTGAAATCCCCTCTCCACTCTTAACACACACACTATATATATAAACCCCTCTCTCTCTCTCTCTCTATATATATATATATATATATATATATATATATATATATATATATATATACTCACACACATATAACTCTCTCTCACACACACACATGTGTGTATCACTCTCTCTCTCTCTCTCTCTCTCTCTCTCTCTATATATATATATATATATATATATATATATATACTCACACACATATAACTCTCTCTCACACACACACATGTGTGTATCACTCTCTCTCTCTCTCTCTCTCTCTATATATATATATATATATATATATATATATATATATATATGCTCACACACATATAACTCTCTCTCACACACACGTGTGTATCACTCTCTCGGTGTGTGTGTATCTCTCTCTCTCTCTCTATATATATATATATATATATATATATATATATATATATATGTACATATATACTCTCTCTCTCTCTCTCTCACACACACACACACACACACACATATATATATATATATATATATATATATTAGAGTGTTTACATATGTATATATATGTATGAGCACTCCCATACATATATATACATGTAAACACACTCGTACATGCATCCCTCTCTATATATTCATATCTATTTACATATATATGAACACACACACACATACACATGTATATATGTGTATTTACTCTTCGTAAATAGTTCTAATACTTTTGTGTATATTTATACACAAACACAAAGAATACCAACACACTCCTAACCTTCTAGCATGCTAAAACCAATGATACTACCAAGTATCATCAATAGAAATTAGGTCTAGGAATTAATGAATTTCCTTTGGGTTTTAGAGTGGTTTTTGCACTAAAAGTCTAAGTGGAAAGTAAGGACCGGAAAGAGCTCCCAAGTACAACCAAAGGGTTTAGATTCAAGAGCTAAGTTCAACATTTTCTTCTAGCCTCAAGCTTCCTCTAGCAATCCTCCTTGAGCTCTCAAAATTTTGCTCTTCTTTGGAGGAGTTGGAGAAGTTTTGGGTTAGTTTAGGGTTGTGGGGGAAGGAATTTGGAAGAGAAAATTTGGAGAAGATTATAGTGGAGAAGGGAATGAAGTGGAATGAAGGGGTGGAGGTGTGTTTATAGGTGTTGTGGTTAGCTTCTCATGTAAGCCTCCTAGATATTAAACTTGAAGAGGTGGGAAGGGTAATTACAAGTTTACCCTCAAGATATTTTTTTAAAGATGTGGGATTAATAATATCTAGATATTTCCTAATCCAAAATTATCCTAGCCTAAACATTGATCTTCCATTAACCTAAACCAAGGTTAACCCTAAACTAAACACTAATTAGGATTAATTAACCACAAATTAGAATTTAATTAATCCTAACAACTATGTTGTTACAGGCGACGCCTAGGCGGCCTGTTGAGGGGAGAGCGCCTCGACTAGGGAAAATATTTTCCGTGTTTGGAGATGGACGTCTAGGGCCTACCAGGGGAAGGAAAGACGGGATCCTAGGCTATTGTTGCTGCTGCTGCTGCTCAAAATAAAATAAAATTTGATGTTGCCGCTGGTGGTACTTTTTCTTCTACTGGTACTGCTGCTGCTCGTACTGTTGCTGTGACTAGGACGGGCGCCTAGGCGAGGCGGCCACCCTCTCGCCTCGCCTCGTCTAGCGCCCAGAACAACTTTGCCTAACAATAACAATTAAATAAATATAATTTAAATTTTTAGGAAAGTGGAGGTTAAGGTGTATCATTTATAACTGTAGGGCACTTTTTATACCAACTCCATGTTCTAAAATTTGAGATTGGTGTTTCCTTATGGAAAGAAAGGTCCTTCAGGAAGTAGCTTTGTGCAATTATAGAAGTACACATAAGTCCTGCACTGAATCAAGTTTGTTTCAAGTAATCTGCTAAGTTCTTGCCATATTGAGTTTCCTTCTTTTTCTTCTAGAACTACTTTATGCATTTCTGAAGTTCAGAAAGTCTAAACCTTCCCTATTAGGAATATTAATTACAGTTATCGTAATGCAGATTAAGCCTCTGGTTGATCCAACAAAAGATATCATGCGAGTCCCTATTACGACTTTCCAATGGCACGAGTTTTTCCCCCAAGGTAACTACATGAAATGCTTTTAGGTTTGCTTTTTCACTGGTATCTGAAAAACTTAATAATGTTTCTTTGCAGCCAAGAACAACATTGGCGTTGTAATTGCACTTTGGTCCCCAATCATTCTTGTATGCCTATATCTTTGCTAATGCATTTTGTGATGATATTCTTTTATTTGCTCAGTATTATTAAATGTCCCATGATGCTTCACAGGTTTATTTCATGGATACTCAGATCTGGTATGCAATTTTCTCCACATTGTTCGGTGGTATTTATGGTGCCTATCGTCGTCTTGGCGAGGTTGGTCATGTATCTACATTCAGCTAGTTTTCTTTGATATGTTTATACATTTTTGATAGATATGTTCTCGAGATACACACCTTGTTCATCTGCCCTTGGATCTTACCACACTAACATGCACAGTATTGAATCTTGATAGTAATTTCATTGATTACTTGAACATAACAGTCATAAAAATCCTGTAGATGATAACACAAATTTGTTTAGGATGTAATATAGTGTCGTCACCAATATTCCTATTAAATAAAAACGTGGAGCCTTGATAAGTATCCTTATTGTAATTTTACTTTTATCTTTAAAGTTCACGCTCTGAATATCCATGGAGTATGTATGGACGCCACCAATTGATACGGTGAAACAAACAATTTTTTACAACTAGGAATCAAGATGGTGAGTATTCGATAATAGAAGATTAAATAAAAGGTGGAAGGAGAACTTAATTTTTTTTTTTTATAAATAGAAATGGAACATTAGATTCTAGAGGAGTGGCGAAGGAGTTGATTTACCAAATTAAAGGGAAGGTAATTTTGATTAGTAGACATAAGAAAGTGACAGAAGTCCGTTCATATTACATATCTTTTGAGCTAATATTTCCATTAACATTGTTATGCCTGACGTTATTTATACTTCTCAGATGGCTACCCCAGTGCCACGAGGCTCTCGCTTACGTAGTGTCTGGGGAGTGTCATGATGTAATCTTTGTAAAATGAACTGAATGACTATCTGTACTAGATAATAACTAATGACAGTTTTAATACATATCTGACCTTGTAGTAATAATATATATTAGATAAAAAATTGAGAAACCAATTCTAATCCATACCCAAGGTTGTCAAAGTCGCTAGGTGGTCCAAAGCAGCCAAGATCCTAATTTCTAGTCAATGCCTAGGGGGTTATGTAAACGACTTTTTTGTACCTAGGTGGTCTGTCAGTCTAGAAACATAACTGATTGAAGCATATATGAGTTTATTGTCTTTAGACTAACATATTATACAACAGATTTTATATAAAGCGATCAGATTAAGGATACTATTCCATTCAAGGTGTGATCATACAACTACTACTAACATATATATATAATAATAATAATAATAATAATAATAATAATAATAATAATAATAATAATAATAATTAGCTAAAACGACGCTTAAAGACGTTGGGAAACAGTAAAAATAACTTTACATTTG
This sequence comes from Iris macrosiphon, assembly GCA_036927795.1. Taxonomy (NCBI): domain Eukaryota; kingdom Viridiplantae; phylum Streptophyta; class Magnoliopsida; order Asparagales; family Iridaceae; genus Iris; species Iris macrosiphon. Next base: position 5,897,200 of record JAYESA010000014.1, read on the forward strand.
GGAAAGAAGATCACTTCGATAAGTAAATTTATCAATAGATATCAAAAGAAGATCACTTTGATAAGAAATTTTTTCAATAGATATCAAACTTCACATTTTCTAGAGGCTGATAACTTTATCATAATCACAAAAGAGAAAATAATAATGCAAAATAGTAACAGGGAGCAACCTTAAGGGAAGCCCAACGAAAGAAAAAGAACTAAAGTAGAAGGAAAGAAGGAAAACATACAAGAATATACATGCATACATACCTTAATGAACGAATCTATCTTAAATTTGCGTAAGTATTTTCAAGTATCTAATGGTATAGATGTCTGAACTTAAATACGCGCGCGCGCACACACACACACACACAAACATACAAGTACACACACACACATCAAAATGAATAATTAGCTAAAACGATGTCTTAAAGACGTTGGGAAACAGTAAAAAGAACAATAGATTTTGGAAGGATAATCACTTTGGTAAGCAAATTTATCTATAGATATCAAACTTCACATTTTATAGAGGTTGATAACTTTATTGTAGTCACAAAAAAGAGAATAATAATGCAAAATTGTATCAGGGAGCAACCTTAAGGGAACACCAATACAGAATAAAAAGAATTAAAGCAGAAGGAAAGAAGGAAAACATACAAGAACATACATGCATACATACCTTAACGAACGAACTATCAAAAGTTTGCCGAAGTATTTTCAAGTATCTAATAGTATAGATATCTCAACTTCAGTCTGCACCCTTTGTCCATTGACCTCAAAGTTTTATAAGTATTAATATTCTTGTTTGTTCGGTAGCAAATTGTTTCTATTTTCTTTAATGTCCAGCTATGTTTGACTTTTGATCAAGGTTCGTAATATTGGAATTGGTATCGACCCTTCTTATGAGTATCGAGATCGGCGATATTGGCAGGATTGACAGTTTCGAATCAGAGTATCGGATTTTTTGGTATCAGAAAGCAAATGATATTAATAAATTATTAGAAATTTAGAATTTTTTTTATTATACATTAAGGCATAATTTTTAGTATTTTTGTGTGTTGTTTCTTAGTAGTTTTAAAATTGAATGAAATAATAGTCACCCTTGCTTGATTGGTTTACCTAGGATAAGTAAGGTTTCTTTGTTTACATCCTTTTAGAACCTTAGTACCCTTGCCGATTGGTCTTTTTCGTTCAAATTTTCTGCGAATTGACTGGGAAAGCGATCCCCAACGTCGGTATCGATCATTATAGCGGTCGGCATCAGATCGGGACATGCCAAACCATAACGGTATCGGCTCTATCGTATCAGTATCAGCAGATACTATAAACTATGCATTTTGACTGATCCTTCATCTTCTAAATATTGCACTACTGCTCAATTCCTTTCTTAGCAGCATGTGATACAGTTCTAAAGCTGTCGATTACTAAAATTTCCATATTTCTTTTTATCTAAATTAATGCAGATTCGAACCTTAGGAATGCTGAGGTCCCGATTTCAATCACTGCCAGGTGCTATCAATGCATATTTAATTCCAGTTGAAAAGTCTGAAGAAGCTCAGAAGAAGGGAATAAAAGCTTCTTTATCTCGACGATTTGGCAAGGTCTGAGTAATATTTTTTCAAAGAGACATTCACTTCTCTTGCTGAATATCACTGTTGGAGTTCATTATCCTCATCCTTCTTGTTTTCTGAAATTCTTTTCAGTTGATATAGGAACCTCACTAGCATTGTTGACTAGATGAATGTCTACTGTTTCAGATCCCCCCTAGTAATAAGGAGAAGGAATCAGCAAAGTTTGCTCAATTGTGGAACACAATAATCACAAGTTTCCGACAGGAAGACCTCATAAGCAACAGGTAGCTTGACTAATTGCCTGGGAGTACTTCGATTGTTATGTTCTTATAGGGTTTTTACTGACCAATTGAGATGCGAAACAGAGAAATGGACTTGTTGCTTGTTCCATACTGGGCAGATAGGGATTTAGACCTTGTCCAATGGCCTCCATTCTTACTTGCTAGCAAGGTTATTGATTGCTACCTCTTTGTATTGTTTAAGACAGCCTTTGATTTCCATTCTTACATCTGGATCCTCATGTTTCTTTTAGATCCCTATAGCATTAGACATGGCCAAAGATAGCAAAGGGAAAGATCGAGATTTAAAGAAAAGACTCGAGGTTGATAATTATATGACTTGTGCTGTTCGAGAGTGTTATGCATCCTTTAAGAACATTATTAACGACTTAGTTAATGGCTCTCGTGAGAAAGAGTAAGCAGTTCGGTTTATTGTTCCATTTTGGTATTATTTCATTCTGGTAACCCTGCTACAACTACAATTTTTTACCATTCTCTCTTTCTAAAATAACGTTTTATCTTGATCTCTGATGTTTTATACAGGGTGATAAATGCTATATTTGATGAAGTAGATAAACATATAGATGATGATACACTAATAAAGGAATTGAAAATGAGTGCTCTCCCAATTCTTAATGAACAGTTTGTAAAGCTGATTAAACTTTTGGTATGCTTTCGGACCATAAATCAATATTTGTAGATGCTCCTTGTGGTATAATCACTTCTGGAGCAACTAAGTGGTCAATTTCTGGTGGCACAGATGGATAACAAACAAGAAGACAGGGATCAGGTTGTCATTCTTTTCCAGGACATGCTGGAGGTTGTGACTAGAGATATAATGGAGGAACAAGTTTCCGGGTAGGAAATTCCAATGCATTCTCCTTGCAACTTTTTATAAATATTATGAGCATTGCCATTGATATCAAATTGAGTCTTGCATTGCTTTAAATTTAAAATGCTATATGTTTTGAAGACACAAGTTAGCTGTTTAGTTACTGCTTTGCAATATTGTAATTTTTTTCCGACTTCTTTTAAAATCAAACTGTGAATAGTCTGCTAGCTTAGTGTTCAATCAGTATACAACCTAGCAACATTGAGAATTTGCTAGCTTTCCTGCAATATCTGCCCCACTTTATGCATCAGGCTATGCATCAGGCCCAAGTTGCAGATCCGTCAACATGTCGCCATAGGCCGTATCAAGAAAGTAAGGCTGACGAGAGTTCATAATGGGCCATGAAGAAAGGAACGATGAGGAGAAGTTGGGTACGCAAAGTTTCGTAGGCATGGGCAAAGGATGAAGAGAGTGTAGCGATCATGAATAACACACAAAATAACTGAATAAAGAAGTTCGACTAACTGTCAGATTGAACAGAAAGGAGGCTAGCCGGTTAATCGGATATGCGTCGAGGCAATCGGCGAAGTGTCGGATGAACTATTGGCTCAAACATAGTAGATGGGACTCCTGAAATTCACTAGCGAGGAAGGATGAAGAGACTAGAGAGTCAACCACAAAATATCTGAAAGAAGTCCATCTAACCGGTTGAACAGAAAGGAGGCTAGTCGGTTATGATATGCAACAGACCAAATGGCAATAAGTGTCAGATGACCAAGTGACTTAGTGTTTGAGTTGGATCTCGTCGACATTGGACGGCGGAAGTTGAGGTAGCAATCTGCGTTGTCATAAAAGTTGACAAAGACATGTCTTACACACTGCCCAAGCTTATTGGCGAATGACGGATGTTGGATAGAAATTTCAAGTTCAGGAAGGGTAGGATTTATTTATGGTTTGTATTGGGTTAGGGTTCCACTTTCATTAAAGTTTATGGGAGGCGGAGGGTACAAAGGCGATGATTGGAGTCTCTCGGATTAGGACAGATGGCAGTGGGTCTCAAGTCTTGAAGGCTGGAGACTTGGTACCAGCAACAACAGGTTGTTAGAACAAGGGTGATGGGGACTTCAGATTAGGTTTGACTGGGGTTGGGGCTTGGACATGACAAATGGCAGGTATCAAGTGGAAGTATGATAGTGATGGCAGCAGGGGAGGCAGTGTCAGGTGTTCGGGTTTGGACGGCGGGAGCAGATTTGGGCTGAGACATGTTGGTCGACGGTTGAATATGGGGATGCCCGGTTGTGAAGATGAGAAGGTAGGGAGAGTTGCTTTTGTTTTGTTGAAGATGGGAAAAGGAAGAAAAGAATTTAGATTAGTGCTGCCTAATTCGTCAACCCCCCCCCCCCCCCCTACGTCCCACGAATTGGGACGAACGCCCCCGAACTGGGTGCGTTCGCGATCCATGTCGTCAAATTTAGCGACCCTAAATATTTTTTGAGAATATTGTCTATGCTTTCCTTCACTTGGATTTTGATGGCTTTGGTTATGAACTTATGATATTTGGTTTAGTTACAAGAAATATGTTTTTAAATTTTATTTTGTGTGGGTGGTATTAATACAAAATGTTGACTTTTGTGGAGTTGTTGTCATATATTTTTAATATTAGTTGGTTAATTAATCATTTTTATTTTATTTTTATATAGTGTATACTTCTATACAAAATGTTAATTAATCATTTTTAAGTATTCAAATTTATAATTATAATTTTAAATTCCATGTTAAGTTCAAATTTAGATTTGGTTTTGAATACATATCCAAATCCATATTCATATTTAAATTTAAAAGAACAAGCAAATATAGCTTTCTGTCATGCATCGATCTACTTTCTTAGGAAGCCATATTCTTTTTGCCCCTTTGTAATGCTCCTATGATCATATCATTTGTTTCACTAGGATATTATTTTAGTTCATGTTTTCTTCAAGCTGATGGCAACCTGGGTTCGTGGCCTTTTCTTTCACAATATCTAACCTTGTTATCTAGCTTCTTTTCTTAGCTTGTGTGATACTCAAGAAGCTTCCCATTTGGTTGCTTTTTTTTTGGGGAGAGACCATTTGGCGACATAGTTACTTCTCTCATTCACTCTACAGAGATGATAACTTGCATTTGCATTAATCCATATGCATGCATCTACTTCTTTATATTGGTATTTTTATCACGTTGAGTGCCGACTTCTGTTTGAAAATGAATTCTCACCTCTTTAGTTTTCCTTTAGGTGAATTCCTTTAGGTAAACTTATTCTTATCTTTGTTGCAACTCTTTTCCTCCTACTTCTCCATTATTCAATAACATGGTGGCAACCAGGAGTGACCCTTTATTGCATGGGCTTAAACATAATTTTTTACTACAACCAACCAACAAACCAAATACTAAATAGCATTCACGATTTGATAGAAAGTCCTCTTGGTCACAGCTATCTTGTTTCACAACCTTTTCTTATGTTGTCTAACCCACATTTTCGGAAGAGTGATTTACTTGAAGTTATGAATGTGGCACCAAACCGCAAATAATTGATGCAGTGCATTAGCTGGTTATAAAAACTTGGCAAATTCTATCTGAGAAGCTTTTGCCAAATTGAGAGTCATCACTGATTTCTTGTGTTGAGGGAAATATCTTGAATCATGGTGAATATGGAGTCCCCCTCAAAATAAAGCTTTTATCTGGTTCCCCTTCTTCTGCAGTTTTCTGGATTCCAGCCATGGAGGTAGTTCTTATGGAAGGCATGATGGAGTGACACTGATGGAGAAACAGGCTCAATTGTTCGCATCAGCTGGGGCAATTAAATTCCCATTACCAAAATCAGATGCTTGGACAGAGAAGGTAGAATTTCACAAGGATAATTATTTTTTGAGTACCTGATAACATGATTTAATTGTGCCTGCCTTTCTTGTTTTCAGATAAAAAGGCTTTACCTCCTTCTAACTGTTAAGGAATCTGCAATGGATGTTCCATCCAATTTGGAAGCCAGAAGACGCATTTCTTATTTTAGTAATTCACTATTTATGAATATGCCTAAGGCTCCTAAAGTCCGAAACATGCTTTCATTCTCGTAAGTTCTTATGATGTGTTTCTTTATCTTTAAAATATGTGTCGAGTCTCTACCATTCTCAGAAGGGTTGAATACATTTGTTTCTAATAATTTTGATGGCACTGTGACCATGGAGTGTTTCTTCTTTTATACTAACATAAATGTAGAATAAAAAGAATAAAATTTTCAATGATCACAGGGGGACATTTGTTATAACTATGAATTCATATAATTTTACTTTATTTTTCTTTCAGAAATATTTCTTCTTCTTCATGTATCTACCATACTTACCAACACTGAAAAGACAAATTACAGGAATTGAAAAATCATGTTCCGCATCTTTAACTTTCAAAGGAACTACAAGGACATAAAAAGTAACAGGAATGTGGAAAATTGGGAGCAGAGTAATCTTGTGCTTAATAGAAAATGGTAAAAAAATTGAAAAAGATGGCCGGACGTGACTCATGATGATTTCTTCCAAAGTCTCTTGTCTAGAAAATTCTATTTCTACTCCTGTTATCAGTATATTGCAGAATATATCACAGTAACAAGATGAAGGCCCTTTACTGATTCTAACTTATATAATGTTTAATTATAAGTGTTTATAAAGAATGCCTTAAATATATGATTGACATGATTTTCTTAGCTCTTCTCCCTTTGTATTCATATGTTTTCTTATATATATGCATGTTAGTAAAAGAAGTTTTGTATAATCACTGACATGAAGCAAAATTTTGATCAATATTGTCGAGAAACTAAATTTCCATTAAAATAGCTTACTCAAACTGCATAAAGCATGTTTAAAATTCTTCCAGATTATTCAAGATATATAGGCCATAACAAGTTTTTTCGTTTTTGTTTTTAGAGACAATTTAACGTAGTTATTCTAACTATTCTCTCATTGCTGCAGTGTGTTGACACCCTACTATACAGAGGAGGTTCTTTTCTCTTTACGTGAACTAGAAGCGGCAAACGAAGATGGAGTTTCCATCCTTTTCTATTTACAAAAAATATATCCAGGTTTTCTTGTGCTCCATTTGGTTAAAATTTATTATAACTGGAACCCTTTGGGAGTCGACTGATTTGAGATATTGTATGACTCTAATCTAACTGTTTTTTCTTTCCTAAATCTGTAGATGAATGGACAAACTTTGTAGAGCGGAGAAAGTTGCCCGAATCTATTGACGATTGGACAGACTTCCTTGAGCCAGCTAAATGCAGATCAGAAGAAGAGCTCCGAGAGAACAAAGAAACAGAAGAGCAGCTTCGTCTTTGGGCATCTTACAGGGGCCAGACTTTGACTCGTACTGGTATGGTATTTAGTGGATTTTATGAAATTGTTTGGGAACTGTTTTTTTTTTCTGCATGGACTCTAGATTTTTAATATTGGCTTCTCTATTTTACGTTAAAAACCTGTATGGTATTATGGACAATTTATGTTGCTCACTGCTTTATTAATTGAATTGCCAGTCAGAGGTATGATGTACTACCGGAAAGCTTTGGAACTTCAGTCTTTTCTGGATATGGCCAAAGATGAAGGTACTTAAACAATCTTCTTTCTGTTGACGTGAAAATTGTAGAATTATGATATGGATTGTCCAATTGTTATGGATCCTCTTTATTCACCTTTGTTTTTTAATGCATTCTTTCAGATCTTATGGAAGGTTACAAAGCAGTCGAATTAACATCCGAAGATAATTCAACTGTTGGGAGATCTTTGTGGGCACAATGCCAAGCTGTAGCTGATATGAAGTTCACTTATGTTGTATCTTGCCAACAATATGGAATACAAAAAAGATCTGGCGACATTCGTGCACAAGATATTCTGAAACTCATGACAACGTATGTGCAGTGAACTTGTTAAACATTAGTTAACGAGAATATCTAAAAGAAATTAAGCAACATTGAATCCTGCTGCATTTGTGCATTTGTGCCCTTCTAACTATTTCCATACTTCATTTGTCTATTTACTCTTTTAACTTCTCTAACGTGTTAACCTAAGTGATTGAAGTTTTGTCATTGTCTTCAGGGATAAAAGGCTTTTATACTGTTTCTAGTGCAGTTCCTTTTCTTGTTTCTTCATGGCTAGCATTGTTCTCAGAACTTGCAAATTAAGCATGGAAGTTTATTGCTTTGACAGGTACCCGTCACTTAGAGTAGCTTATATTGATGAGGTTGAAGAACCTCGTGGAGATAGAAAAATTGAAAAAGTTTTCTACTCTGCTTTGGTGAAGGCTGCTTTATCAAGGACCGATAACCCTGCTGAGCCAGCACAGAATCTCGACCAGGTAATTACTCATAGTGAGTAGATCTTCAATTTGCGCGAAAGGCCAATTAATTAATATAGGAAAGCACGTTCTTTTTTAATTTAGGAACATTTCAACGTATTTTGCATGGACGACACGGATAGGACCCGACATGGCAAGGACATGACGACATGAACACAACTATTTTGGTGTGACCTAGTGCATTTTTTTGGAGTGTCCGGGTTGCACATCATGATCTGCATTTTTAGAGTGTCCTTGCTTCCCTTGTGTCAGTGGTTGCCTTCCCCATCATGGCTAGAAATATCCTTGAGTTCTTGGGAGAAAGGAGGGTTGGGAGAGGGGCGAGTCAACATATCATCATCCAAGCCTTCTCCAATAAAAAAATGGCCGTGGAGCATTAGAAAGTTCCCTGAAAGAATTGAAAATTCTTTCGATACGTTCCTCAAATCAGATTCGTACTGATTGTTCCCCCAACTAATGAATAGATCTTGGCATAATTGCCACATGAATTTGAGCACCATTTTGCAAAGAAATACCCCACTTGTTTCTCAAGAAGAGATGAGAAACATGCTCAATATCATTTGATTGAATGTTTGCCTAAGCTCCTTCTTGTTTGAAGAAACCCTCCTCTTCAATTGGTCTTTTTTCACGATAAGTAGACATGAGATAACTAATCAAGTACTTCCTAAGATTACAAATAGCAGTACTGAATTCAAGTTGATTATGTTTCAATTTTAATGAACGTATGTAATCTGACATCTGCCCTTATGAGGAGGGAGGCGTCAGCAACTAGTTAATGGTGATGAATTCTGTATTTCAAGCTTATATATTAATTATACGAATGGGAAAATATTAGAAGGGTAACAAGTAAATGCAGGGTTGTGTTTCTTCAATTGAGATTAATATTTATGGGTTGCTTCTTTTGGCCTAAAGTTCATTTGATTCCCCATGTGAAATAAATTAGGATGTCAGCTACTTAATTTTTTTAATATTTAAGTCTTGAATATAATCTCACTCAAGTTTCTATCAGGGTCAAGTTTGAACATATGTATTAGCCTCCGTAGGTTATAACTTAAATTGTTGCATCAAACATCAAACTACCCCTGCGATATATAGGACATGAAATCAGTAGACTTTGATTGTGAATGCAGAAGTTGTGCTGAATTCTTTTACCTTTCTAACCTGGCAATGGTAATTTTGTAAACAGCAAACAGTTGCATTAACCTGATGAGAAATTTGGTAAATGTACAAATTTTATGAGTGTTTACTAAGCTTCCGTCAAACTATTCGATATGGGATTTTCGTTTCCTTGCTGAGGTAACTGCCGATGATAAAGAGGGAGAATTTCAAGTAGTACACTTACCTTAATGGACTTACTGTTTAGGCTCTTGCTACAAAGGGGAAATCCTCCAATTGAAGATAGAAGAGTAACATTGTTGCATTTGATATTAGTTTCAGGTGCTTATTATTTCTTCCTACTACATAAGACCTGGTTTGGCATTGCTGCTGTTTTCAAAAAGCAGAAGCAGATCTGAAAGTAGTTTATACCCTTCTAGCTACCTCAAAAATAAACTAACTTATCAAAACGATAAGCAAAAGCAGCTGCTACCATGCAGCTTTTGCTACTGCTTTTAAGAAAAAGAACAGTAGAGTGCAGCCCAAATAAGCAACATCCAGCCCTACTGAAGACCAGAAGTTTCTGTCATCCTTACTGAACTGCCTTGCCACTTGTCTGTCATCACCAAAGTTGTGCACATCATTTTGACTGAATAATCCGATTAATATACTTCAGTAATTTTGTTTGTCACAATTTTATTAACATGTTTTTAGTAATGGAATAAGTTGTAAAATATGATGATATGTGAGAGGGCAGGTTTTCAACACTGCAATAGACACCCTTCCCATTACACTCGGACTCACCTTATGCTCTCTTTTTAGAGTTTTTGCAGTAGCTGTAGTTTTTGCAATAGATGGTGTCATGCTCGCTTTTTTGAGTATTTCAATGGTCTTATCTGCCATGTGAGACAGCAATGGTCTCAAAGTTCGCTGAATAGACTATAAATATTGGAATCGTCATACTCAAAAGTTCTCTAGTCTATGATTTAAACAAGTTAAATGGAGGGTGTTGCTTAGCTTGATGGTAAGCGGGAGGTGTTTCCACTCTTGCATCTTTTTAACATTGCAATAGACACCCTTCCCATTACACTTGGGGACACCTTATGCTCGCTTTTTAGAGTTCTTGTAGTAGCTGTAGTTTTTGCAATAGCTTTTGTTATGCTCGCTTTTTTGTGTATTGCAATGGTCTTACCAGCCATGTGAGACAGCAATGGAATCAAAGTTGAATATAATATAAATATTGGAATTGTCAAAACTCAAAAGTTCTGCAGGCGTGACCTTTTTAGCAAAATAATTGCAAATGATGCCTCATAGCTATTTTAAGTCTATGATTTAAACAAGTTGAATGGAGGGCGTTGCTTAGCTTGATGGTAAGGGGGAGGTATTTCCACTCTTGCATCTTCGAGGATGTAGGCTCAAGATCAAGACTCAAGAATAGCTAGATTGTCTACATCTTGGCCCTTCCCAGGCCCTGCATTAGAAAGCCTCGTAGCAAACATTCAAATAACTGTAATTTTTTGAAGGAAGCACAAAGCAAATCCAAATATAATTAGTAATCTAGTGTTGTGAAGACGATAGAGGCTGAGTTAGTAGTTTTACCGTTCAACATTTTTTTACTGGTGGTGGCATGAAGGTGTGGAATAAGAGGGAATGGTTAAGCCTACATATTGTTTGCTGGTGTGGAGGTTGGGGTATGTATGTGGTGGTAATGGTGGGGGTAGATAGGACTTCTCATACAGTAAAGGCTGAAAAATAGGCTCCAATGTGACCATTTGTTTGCTATGGGATATTAGTATGACTACATGAAGAAGTTTAAGAACTAACGCGCCACATTGACTAATCTCGTTTACATTCCTTTGTTTTGCAGCCTTGAGCAATTTGGATAATGGGATCGTTTGTTGATTTGTCATAATGCATTAAAGCATAAGTGCGGGACTGTTTCCTAAGATTGTTTTATGCGACCATGATCTATTCTTACGTGCATGTGTACTCCATTTCTCCTTTAGGGTTATATGACTTTGGATCTCCCAAAACAAAATAAGAGTTCTCATTGGGCATGTATTACACTGTTTGATCCTTGATCACCATAAATATTTTGTAATATTTCAACTTTTATTTATAATTGCTTCTACGCAATTTGTGCTGGTCTGTTCTTGCACAATCAAATCCAGTTCATTTATGCACTATACTGTTGCCATGGTATATATTATTCATTTATGTTATCTTCTTAGGTTATCTACCGGATAAAGCTTCCAGGCCCTGCAATTTTGGGTGAAGGCAAGCCAGAGAATCAAAATCATGCCATTATATTTACACGCGGTGAAGGTTTGCAGACTATAGACATGAACCAGGTAATCCTCTAATATTTCTGGGCAAAGTATTTGTTATTTATTTTACCTAAAACATCATTTCAACTTTTTTAGGATAATTATCTAGAGGAGGCCTTCAAAATGAGAAATTTACTCCAAGAATTTCTGAAAAAGCATGATGGTGTGAGACAGCCATCAATACTTGGAGTCAGGGAGCACATATTTACTGGGAGGTTGGCTACTGAATTTTATAAAAATAAAGAAAACACATTTTGAAGCTGATGGTTGCATGATTTCCTTTAAATCAGACAGTTACTTATTTCTGAATATTTCTGCAGCGTTTCTTCACTTGCATGGTTTATGTCAAATCAGGAAACTAGTTTTGTAACTATTGGTCAAAGACTGCTCGCTAACCCTCTGAGGTACGTTTCCTGATAGTCAAATAATAGATGCTGCATTAAGTGTTATAGCCTTTATGGCACTGCCTAGTTTGGTCAATTATTCAGAGTTGCATTTGATTTGTAAGAATATTTCTTTGCACTAGATATGTCTAGTAATTATAATTGACCTGATTACTTTAGTCTTATATTATAACTGCAATCCAGGTAGGTCTACATATTTGCCAACTAGCCACCTAGGTTTTATGGCATGACCCTCTCATGCTCATAGCTACCTTGGCTTTGGCTAGGAGTTTGCACCAACATATAGGGCTAACGTCAGGTTGACAACCGGTCATAATGGTAGAACCTGACAACCGGTCATAATGGTAGGTCCTACATATTTGCCAACTGGCCACGTAGGTTTAATGGCATGGCCGTCTCATGCTCATACTACCTTGGCTAGGAGTTTGACACCAACATGGAAGGCTGATGTCAGGTCGACAACCGGTTATTAAACTGTCAAATCTTGTATGGAGTTTTCTTATGCTCCATAGCCGACCCCATTCTGATGGGAGAAGGCTCGGATGATGATGATGTTCAATTCTTGACAAGGACTTCAATCTTGTATTATGATTGTTTTCAATTCTCTGACTTTGGCTCATAAGATGTATTACTTTGCACTTAAAGGTGATCTCAGCTACTCTTCCCTATGTCTTCCCTATGGGGGATGATATTAATATATTGTGTTACAATGTGGCCTGATAGACTCTCCTGTAATGATATCTTTCACGAATCCATTAGACGATTCCTCTATGTTAAATAGGTTCTTGTCTAGGTCATTGTCGTTTTCACTTTTCTCACACTGGTCCATTAGATTTTAACCTGGTCTCTACAATTTTTTCGCAAACTTAGTTTTTTGGCTGCCGGTAAACAGTGCTGCTACAAGAAATGATGTGGCAATTGAACATCCCAAGTGTTTGCTGTAAGTAAATCCAGTTACTTGCGGCATGTTGCAAGAGTCCTCCCAATTATCGTAACATTAGCCAACCACGATTGCACTTTCATCAACACTAATTGTAATGGATGCAAGAGTGGAGCTGCTACATTTTTTTGAGAAAGTAGTTAACAGTGTATTCTTGATTAGTACCCAACTATAAAGTAATATTAAGTAGACTATCTGTCCACACAGAAAACTAATTGAAGCTGTTAGATAATCATGTTGCAGCCTTTCTCTTTCCATGTTGCAATTCTAGCCAAACAAAGTTTCGACTTGTGGTGGCAAAATTGTAAGCAAGTGTTCCACTTACAGATTTTCAAACATTTGCAAATACATCACTTTCAAGCAACCAAACACTTGATTTGCAACATCACTTGTATCAACAACTGCTATGTGATATTTCTACGTACAGAACCAAACACTCCCTTAACTTTCCGGTCTTCAAACATTTTGTAGCAGTCAAACTAAAAGTTCATATGACGATCAATAATTAAACCTACCATCAAAATATCGGGGACTCGCATTGTACCCCACATGCTTAATTCTTTCTTGCTCTCTCATCACCTTGATGACCACAACTTAACTTAATTCGCTGCTCAAGATGGCCGCAACTCTCACTCTTCAGACACCTAGAAGGCTGCAACTCTCTCTCTCTCTCTCTCGCCCTCTCTCTCTTCACTAAGGCTGCAACTCAATTCTTCTCTCCGTCATGGAGGCCACAACTCTCTCAACAATAAAGATGCCATCTCTGTCACGGAGACTGCAACTCTCTCACTGCTAAAGATGCCATGCTACTCACTCTCTCACCGTCAACATGACCGCCACTCATCGGCTCTCGCCACCAAAAATGGTTGCAACTCACTCTCTAGTTGTCGAGATGGCCTTTGTTCACTGTCTCATTACCTAGAAGGCCGCAACGCTCTATCCGTTATTTCTTCTGTTTGTCTCCTAGTTGGCTTGGTTTTCATTTAAGCTCCAGCCTGTGGGAGTGTAGAAGAGTGTATTTTCTTTTTCCCTTTCTAGACAGTTCTAGGTGATTCACCATTGATGTCACATATGATAGGTACTATCTAGTTGTCTATTTTTGTTCATAAACATTCTTGTGTATCCTATATATTGTTTGCCTTGGGCCTTAGGGGTTGAATTAATTCAATATTTTCCCTATGTATTCTATTCTTATACATTTTCAGTAAAGTTTATTATAGTCGCATTTTGTCATTGATAATCACCGTTATGGTATTATATTATGCCAGACAGGGGACAACTAAGTCTTACACCCGGTTTTCATGTACAATGATCACTGTTTACCTGGCACAGGGACATCATAATAAAAAAATCTTTGTTTATGTATTTATTGGATCTTTTAAATCATTGTTTCCTTGCCAGTGTATATTTCAAAGCCGTCTAACTAGACCATTGTCCTCAGCTAACATCTAGTACTAATGAGAATAGAGCCTTGGGATGCTATGGTTTGCTATATATGATTCTTGGATAACCTGCAGATTGCTCATTAAGTTTCATGCAAATTATCTAAAATATTTGCATATTACTTGTGTGTATTGCTTAGCAAGATAAACAACTTTTTTGAACCTCATTCTGTGTTTGTATCTTCAGGGTTCGTTTTCACTATGGTCATCCAGATGTTTTTGACAGGCTTTTTCACCTAACAAGAGGTGGTATAAGTAAAGCATCCAAGATTATAAATTTAAGTGAGGATATATTTGCAGGTATATCTTATCACCTCCTATTGTTACAAGCGCGTAGCCTCGTCTAGAACTCCTGTCGAATTATCTTTTCCTCCCAAATTGCAGGGTTCAATTCTACACTTCGTGAAGGCAGTGTTACACATCATGAATATATGCAAGTTGGTAAGGGAAGAGATGTCGGTCTAAACCAGATCTCACTGTTCGAGGCCAAGATAGCTAACGGGAACGGGGAGCAGACATTGAGTCGTGACATATACAGACTTGGACACCGTTTTGATTTCTTCAGGATGATGTCATGTTATTTTACCACCGTTGGTTTCTACTTCAGTACCTTGGTAAGATTTACATTCTTTATCTAGGAACTTTGACTCTTATGGATCTATTTAATCCTTGTAGTGAATTTAATAGTATGTACCATCTACTGGCAGATTACAGTCCTTACCGTATATGTATTTCTGTATGGTCGTCTTTATCTCGTGCTTAGTGGACTAGAAGAAGGTCTAGCTACTGGTAGAAGGTTTATACATAATCAATCCCTTCAGATAGCTCTTGCCTCTCAGTCTTTTGTGCAGCTTGGGATTTTGATGGCTCTACCTATGGTGATGGAAATTGGGCTGGAAAGAGGATTCCGAACTGCACTAAGTGAATTCATCCTTATGCAATTGCAATTGGCTTCTGTTTTCTTTACTTTTTCGCTTGGAACAAAGACCCACTATTATGGCAGAACATTGCTGCATGGTGGTGCAGAATATAGGGGTACTGGTCGTGGGTTTGTGGTCTTTCATGCTAAGTTTGCAGACAACTATAGGCTCTATTCACGCAGCCACTTTGTAAAGGGCATCGAACTGTTGATTTTGCTTGTTGTTTATCAAATATTTGGCCAATCATACAGGTCTCCAGTTGCATACATTTTTATCACTGCTTCAATGTGGTTTATGGTGGGTACTTGGCTATTTGCGCCTTTTCTATTTAATCCTTCGGGGTTCGAGTGGCAGAAAATAGTTGATGACTGGGCAGATTGGAACAAGTGGATAAGCAACCGAGGGGGAATTGGTGTCGCAGCAGATAAAAGCTGGGAATCATGGTGGGATAAGGAGCAAGAACACCTCAAGTATTCAGGTACGCGGGGGATCATTGCAGAGGTAGTGTTAGCGTTGCGCTTTTTTATCTACCAGTATGGGCTTGTCTATCACTTGAATATAACAAAGAGGAGGACCAAAAGCATTCTGGTAAGCCTCATCTACCTTTTCTTCTATCTGATTATATAGTAGTGCGTCCATCATTCAGTTGAAAAAAGAAGAAATCTTCATTGCTTGCATTTATGGTTTCAGGTTTACGGTATTTCTTGGCTTGTGATCTTGGCAGTACTTCTTGTTATGAAGGTAAATTTCAATGAATATTTTATTAAAGCTGTTATTACTTTTATTTAGTACAAACTATTTCCGGTCACTCTTTAGGAGTCCTTTTGATACTTATGGTCTTGATTATCACGGTATTCCGATAAATCAGGGTTTATGTCCTTACTAAGGCCCATGTCAAATCTTTTTGTCTATTAGATGTATAATTAGTCCTTAATTACCATAAGCAAAGAAATAGTTGCAATAACAATTGAGCTGAAGGAATTAATATTGGGTAGTTTGATGCTGTGTTATTATCTATGGTTTGCTTGTCAAATATCCTCATGGTGAACCTAAGCCTGCTAATTTCCAAAATACGTGTGTTAAGTGGGCTATCTATCAATTGGGTTTCATTTACAGGGTAATTAATTTGCTTATCTGATTCAATTGTACTGGGTGGGTGGTGCATGTATACTTTTTCTAATATTATTCGTATGTTTCCAGTCTCCCTTGTGCCACCCTGAATCAGACGAGGTTTTTGCTTGAGCAATTGTACGGTTGTACCCTTCTGCCACATGGATATAAATTGCCTAAGTGTCACTTTATCAGTCAACTTATTTGGTTTTTGATTGTCAGTGTTCAATTACCAAAAACTAGACTTTTGTTAGGTTGAGCTTTGGATTTCATGGCGGCGTTTAATTATCTGCCCAATTGTTGAACCTAGGTTGCTCTCAGACCATGGTAAATCTATTCCACTACCTAAATTCTGAACTTGTGATGAGGGTTGTGTTAGAGATATTACTTATAATGTAGAGGACTTTTAGTCCCACGTCAGATAGGCGGCCTAATAGTATTCATTCATTCTACTATTCATACCATTGTTTTTAACAGATTGATGGTTATATACTTGTAATATATCAATGGTTGTCTTTATGTTTATTTTTGTTTGGGTTTATTTGAAATTATTCTCTAGAAATCGGTCCCACATCATCTATGTGGCAAACCCCAAGTGTGTATTTTAATAAAGATTATTATTTTATTGTCTTTGCTAGAGGGCAATGCTCAAATCCTCCAAGAAATAATTGGTTTTTGTCATCTGTTTCTTGGAAATTTTTCTTTGGAGTTAGGCTTCGAAGAGGCTAGCGACTCGAACTCGGGAGTGAGTGTAAAGTTGCGCTTTGATTGCACACTTTGTATTTTGCACGTACGCTTTGATGGTGCACTCGAGATGACGCTTTTGCACATCACTGTGCGGTTCAGTGCACGTTCCAACGAGTTCAACTTGGTTGTAGTTCCAGCAGGACTTGCTGGTCTAACATGGTTAGCTGTTCCAGTGGGCCAGCATTCCAGCGTTGATGTTGTTCCTGCGTGAACTGCTTTCCAGGTAGCTGCTGTTCCGGCATTGACATTTCAGCTTCATAATTGTCCACTTAGTGGGGGAGTTACTACTGTAACCGCCTAATTAGTTAGGGGGGTGGGGGTTATTCCTTTGATACCATCCCACTACCATAATGAGGGGTTACAATTTCTAGGGGGCTTGGCTTCTCTTGGTACAAAAGTGTGAGTATATACAACGGGAGGAGAGTTTGTAGCAGCAGTAGTAGTCACAAAGTCCTGTCTAATTATTAGCAGTAGTAGTCACAAAGTCCTGTCTAATTATTGTCCATCTTCCGAGGGTGACAATGGAGCATTCAAGAAGTTTTCAACTCTTCGAACTTGCTAGTTCCTGTGAGCAGATCAATAGAAAATGGCCGAATCTTATTTCTAGGGGTTATTCCTTTGATACCATCCCACTACCATAATGAGGGGTTACAATTTCTAGGGGGCTTGGCTTCTCTTGGTACAAAAGCGTGAGTATATACAACGGGAGGAGAGTTTGTAGCAGCAGTAGTAGTCACAAAGTCCTGTCTAATTATTGTCCATCTTCCGAGGGTGACAATGGAGCGTTCAAGAAGTTTTCAACTCTTCGAACTTGCTAGTTCCTGTGAGCAGATCAATAGAAAATGGCTGAATCTTATTTTGAACAACGGTGGTCGTCATCACCCCATCAAGCATTATTATTCTTTTGTTTCTACTTGAAGCAACTTTGTTGCATTCTTTCAAAGCTTTCATTTGGTAACAATTTGTAATCTTTCCAAGGCCTTACTGTTGTAATATTCAAGTTTTTTAAAACTTTGTACGAATTTTCTGTAACGGCAAAAACAATCTCACAACAAGATTTCAACAGAATGGAAAATCGTGCAAGTCTCATCGACATCAGTTTTCACAAACTTGAGAAGTTCGATGGAGAACACTCTTACGCCCCGATCTCGGAGGATCGTAAAGTCACCACTGGACGTGATGCCGTACAAGTCTAAGTTGCGCTTGTATAAGGCATGGTCTTGCACAATAACAAAATAGACTGAATGAATATAGAACCAGCTGAACTTTAATGCAAAAAACCAAATAATATACATTGAGACAGGAACAAATTAACTTCTTTATTGATAATTTGAAAAGGGATTACAAGGTACGCTTGCGAGCCAACTCAAAATGCTATACTTGACTTACATCTATTTTTGAAACAGAAAATAGCCGCTATGCCCGTACATAATATTCTTTTACTAAAACAAAAGATAAAAACACCTTCAAAAGGAAACTACTAAACTTGAACTTGAAAACTTCGAGCGTCGAACATGGTTCCACTAGATTAGACGAGTTTCTAGTGCCTTTAAGTATTCTCCCGTCTCCCGATACCTGAGGATGCCCACAATGACGTGGGTCAGTACATATCGCGTATTGGTGATCGGCTATAACCGTACTCACCTTAAATCAACACTAAATAAACATGTGAAGCTAGCAATTATTAAATAGTGATCTTTCTACTTGTCTAAGTTCTTTAACAATTCATCGTAAGAAACATAAATAGTAGAAATATCACTTATAGAGTGATTTTTAACCATGGTCGACTGTCCGTGCAACATACAAGGATTAGCACAATTTGCATTAACTGTTACGCTTGCAATAATCTTATCATATGCATGCGACTTATCTTCATTATGGTCCATGGATGGATTTCTATTACTAGGGCCCACAAAGATCTTATTACCAGGTCCCCAAACGTCCCATCTATGCAAACCAACAACAATCCATGCATACCAACGAAGGGGGCCAATGTGACTATGAAGGAGGAGGTGGTTTCAAAATGAAGATGGACCTTTCCTCTTTCAACGATCGACTACACATTGAAGACTGCCTTGCTTGGTGGGAACAATTCGAGCACATCCGTGCAAGAATAGGCAAAGCTCCTGTACGGAGTTGGCCCAAGACGCGACGAATGTTGCGACAAAGATTTCTACCTCTGGATTACCGGCAGATTCTCTATTGTCGATATCAGAATTGTACACAAGTTGCGCGATCTCTAGCTGACTAAACTAAAGAATTCTTCAGACTTATCCCACAACATGTACAAGACGAATCTGTAACATGCGACCCGTTATCTTGGCGGCCTAAGGCATACATCCATAATCAACTCTACCTGCAGAATATGTACACACTCAGCAAGACAATTGCCTTAGCAGAGAAGGTAGAACAACATATTGAGAAATTCAACAGTCCACAAAACCAATTCGATGTTAACAACCGTGGACCAACAACAAAGGGCGATGACGCAAAATCAAGCTGTCAGCTATTCCAACAAGGGCAAAAGACCAGTAGGTCCTAATTCTCTCTCACCTACAGCACCTCCAAGGATACAGGCTCCGCAACAAGTTGTCAAACCTCAACAAACTGTCACTCCATACAACAAACCAAGAGGGAAAAAGTGCTACCGTTGCAATGAAATAGGACATTTGTCCAATAACCGTCCTTTCAGTGCACAAGTTGTCTTTGCTGACTATAAAGACGAAGAGGGAGAAAAAGAACACCCCAGAGAAGATGTCCTTTCCGAAGATAACAACAAACGTCTAGTGTGCTTCGTTAGGCGGCTATTGCTAGCCCCAAAGATTGAAGAACCACCCGAGCGCCATAATGTCTTCCGAACTCTATGCAAGGTCAAAGACAAGTTATAGGATATCATCATTGACAACGGGTGTACAAGGAACATTATTTCGAGAGCAAAGGTAGAGAAGATGGGAGTGGCTAGATTCAACAGGGGCACAACGGGTGTCTGTGAAGTTTTTTCATACCCTTCTCCTTTGGAAAGACCTACAAAGATTAAGTCGTGTTCGATATTGTTGACTTGGACTCTTGCTACATCATCCTTGGTCGACCGTGGCAATTTGACAAAAAAATATCACGTACCGGAGAAGAGACGACACATTCCTTCCTTCAAGATGGGCGACATCTCACTCTCCATCCATTAGCACCGGACGACATTCCTAAAATCAGTCCCCAATAACAAAAGGATGTTATGATTGATTGAGGGTTAAGAACTTGAATGTGATATTGAGAAAGAAGGAACTCAGGGGAGCAGGGGGAAGACTGGTGTAGCGTGAAGTCCATTATGGAATGAACTATACCTTGAATTCAGCACCATAACTATAATTCTTCCTGTTTGGTCAAACAACAGTCCGATAAAGAATGGACTATTGTTGTAACCATCCAATGGTGGAGAGTTATTCCATTGATACATGTCCACTACCATCATGAGAGGTTATGACTTCTAGGGGGCTTGACTTGTATAATCTCTTGGTTTTTGTACTTTGTACACACACACACCCCCAAGAGAGTATATGCAATGAGAGGAGAGTTTGCAGCAACAATAACTGCCACGGAGTGGTGTCCGGTTGTTCTCTCTCTTCCGAGGGTGACAAAGGAGCTTTTCAGAAATTCAAGTTCGTGAGAGTAGATCGACGGAAAAAGGTTGAATCCTGATCTGAGCAACGGTGATCGTCATCCCCCGGCAAGCATTATTATTTTTCCTTTTCTTCTTGTAGCAACTTGATTGCATTTTTTCAAAGCTTTCTATTAGTAACAATTTGTAATTTTTCCTAAGTCCTTGCTGTAGTGATATTCTAGTTGTCTTTAAATGTTGTACGAATTTTGTACGATTTTCAGTAACGGCAATAACTATTTTTGCATGAGCATATCGAATTGAGAAATTTGTTCTTTTGTGTTATATATGGTTTTTGTAATTCATTTGCATTCATTAATGTCTGCAGACTGTATCCGTGGGAAGGCGGAGATTCAGTGCAAATTTCCAGCTTATGTTTCGGCTGATCAAGTTTCTTATCTTTGTAACATTTGCATCCATTCTGATTACTTTGATAGCTCTCCCACATATGACCGTGCTGGATATAATTGTATGTTTCCTCGCGTTCATGCCAACCGGTTGGGGCATTCTCTTGGTTAGTCATTCTTCCTGAAACTGTTAACTCTGCTGATCAGTCCACTTTACTCACGTCACCATCTCTTTCTGGTTTCATTTTTTTTTTCTCTTTAGATTGCACAAGCTAGCAAGCCTATCATCCGCAGGGCTGGCCTATGGGGTTCGATTCGTGCACTTGCCCGAGGATACGAAATCATGATGGGCCTTCTACTTTTCACGCCGATTGCCTTCTTAGCTTGGTTCCCGTTTGTTTCTGAATTCCAGACCAGGATGCTCTTTAACCAGGCTTTCAGTAGAGGTCTCCAGATTTCTCGTATTCTTGGTGGACAAAAGAAGGAACGCTCTACTCGCAACAAGGATTAAGTTGAAGGCTCCAGCATTTGAATCTAAAGGAAGTGGGTCATTCTTAATTAGTCATTCCTGGGGGGTGGTAGTGTATTTGTAATGTATGCAGTAGAGATGTAATTAGTAGGCAGGGAAGTGGGGGTAGTTACTGCAATTGGATTTCCCCGATTGTAGGGTACACTCTGGTTTTATTTTTTGTCGATTGAAAATTGCTGCCAGGGTCGAAGACTTAGTGTCTCAAATTGTACATTGTTGGCCTGCCTATTGGGGGCAAGATAATCTTTTCAATTTTGAAAGATAATCTTTTCAATTTTGAAAGATAATCTTTTCAATTTTGAGTAGTCAAAGATGTTGTGTGCTTTCATTTTGTTGCTTTCTGTTGGTATATTAGAATATTCTTGGTGTATTTGTTGGTATATTAGAATATTCTTGGTATATTGGTTGGTATATTAGAATTTTTTTGGTATATTTGTTGGGATATTTGAATATTCTATAGAGGTTTTTAATAAAGTATTAATGTAAGATGAAGGGTTGTAAGGTTATAAATAGGAAAGAGATTATTAATAAAAAATATAACAATTATTCTAAAATATTTTATATGGTATCAGAGTCCAAATCCTAGCTATCATCTTCCAAATCCTAGCTGCCACCAACGCCATTGCTGTCACACCGTCCGCCACAACTACTGCCGTGCCTCCGACATAACTGCTGTCGCGTCAACGACACCATCGTTGTCGTACCGTTTGTTCGCCACTCTTGGCGTCTCCTTCGGATCTTTTCAAACGTTGACATCGAATGCCTAGATCTGATGGGGGAGATGATTGGGTCTAGGAGAGGACGAAGAGGGTGAACGTGACTCGTGGGACGGGTGTGAGGTGATTGGATAAGAGGATTGATGGAGGAGATCATTAAGAAGTTGGACTCTGCGGATGTCGCAACGTTGATGAAGCTGATAAAATTGTCGACTGGTGAGAGTGCGACAGGAACATTGGCAAAGTTGGAGCTTCCATCTATCGATCTTAAGCTTGATGGAGCGGCCATCTACCTGAGTTTGTCACGACGGGTGAGGAGAACCCTCGCAGGGAAGAACCTGGAGGGTTTCTTGTCTGGAGAGAAGACAGAGCAAGATGAGAGCTCGGCATGACGCGACGAGTGAATGTCCACTCATATGGTGATATACATTTGGCTCCTCAATTATTTAGTCCAGTCGATTGTCGCCACAGTGGATGACCTTGAGATGGTGAAAGACGTGTGAGAGAAGCTGAGGAGAACCTACGATGGTGTGGGGAATAACTTGAGATTTTTCCAGATCAAGGGGGAGATCGGCGACACCGTACATAAGAGAAGATGGTACAGGAGTATGCCACGAAGTGGTCGGATTATGATTACTTCTCCGATCGGACGAGCTGTAAGGACCCGAAGTGTAAGGAAAGACATGTATGTCTGCAGGAGAGGACGATGAAGTTTCTTAAGTGGCTGACCGAAGTGTTTGCTAAGAGGACATCACTATTTCTAGCCCAACCGAAGATTCCTACACTTGAGGAGGCTATCTCGGACATGATCCAGGAGGAGACTTGTATCAAGCTACAAGCAGGGACAAGTGGTCCTCCTGAAGTGAAGACAGCACTGACCGTTGCCAAATCAGGCGGCACATGACCTAAGGGAGACCCCTGGTAGTGTTACAACTGTGGGAATGTGAGCCATCTGAGGTATGGTTGCACCAAACCACCCAAGGAGGGAGATTCAGGTGGCGGATGTTGACAGTTTGGAGGACGTGGCCGTGGTCGTGGGGTCGACGGGGTGGTCGAGGAGGTTATCGAGCGAACCTGCTGGTAGCAGAAGGCGGGGAGGGAGCTAATGGTGCCTATACTTGGAATGTCCCGCTCCGAACGGTTACTTATGGAACACTTGCTACTTCGACTCGGTTGAGAATCGAGTCTCGGAAAAACCTTACCGCCAAATCAACACGGACAAAGTGCAAGGAACCCTTCGAATTGATCGAACGACTTCTATTGAAATAAGTCCAAGAGTTTTCGTTGGTTGCTTTGCTTCTTGTGTGCATTTTGATGCCTATATTGATTCATAAGTTATTCATATGCAAATTGTGGCTAACTTGTGTGTCTGCTGCAGGGATAACCGCTCGGGCGTGGGTAAGAATTGTCATATGCATATGTTATATATTGTCTATGTTTCCTTGCATGAATTGTTAAAAAGAAACTAGACAACCAGAAAGATCACCTAATAATGCTAGCTTCATATGCTTACTTAGTGTGGATTTCTAAGATGAGTTTGGCAACGGTCGCTCACCAGTACATGTGGTAGTACTGACCCACGTTTGTGGGCAAATATCCAGGAACTGGACGCGAGAGCTTGGCGAGCATTCTGAATCGGTCTTAGCGCAACCTTCCGAGGGACCGTGCTCGTGCTGCTTCCGTTGCTTTCCTCTCCAGTGGGCTACTCCTCTTTTGCTAGATGTTCTATTATTTTGTCCTACTAAAAGGATGTAATGTGTGGGCGTTGTGGCTAATTTTGGGTATGTCAAAAGAGTTGTAAGCCTTCTAAGATATATTTTTGTAACTCAGCCAAGCATGCACTTTGTAATCCAAATCTTCAGTATTCAATAAAAGAAAGTATTTTGTGTGCCTATCAAATGTGTTCAACTTTGGTTCTCTGCATTTATATTTCGTGGCTATATATGTATATTTTCGTCTAACTTGTGTCTTGTGTATGTATGTTGCCTGGTGCAAGCGCAACTTAGGCTTGCACGGCATCGCGTCCAAGCGAGGACGATCGGTTCCGTAGGGACCAAGCGAGGACGATCGGCCCTTACGGGACCGGGATGCGACAATACTGAGGAGGATCAGGCACTACTGGACATGCTGGAAGTACTCAGGAGAAAGCATGAAGCGTTAAGCGATGGAGACAGGAGGAGTTGGACTGAGGAGGCATCCACTTCAGTCTTCGCCAGAGGCAACGCTGCCATGTATGTCCATCCATCGGAAGGTACTGATGACTCACTCGTCCTTGCATCTATGTCTTCCCTTCGATCGTCGGACTGGATTATCGATTTGGGTGCGTCTCGACACGTGACATGGAATGCTAGTAAGTTCTCTTCCAACACTCACCTAGCATCTGCAGACAACATTTAAACAGCCGATGGTACTTTTCAGCCAGTGGTCGGTAAGGGTACTGTCGATTGTACAGGTTCAGTAAGATTATCCAATGTTTTACATGCTCATTCTTTTCCAGTCAGTCTTTTGTCCATTAGTTCTATAATCCTCCAACTAAAATGCATTGTCTCTTTTGATATTCCTAAGGTGATCTTCCTGGAGAAGGAGACGGGATGAAGACTTGGGATTGGCACTTGGCATGATGGACTGTGGTACCTGGATCGGGAAGGACTGGATTCGGCATTGGTGTATGCGGCAAAAATGACAGAAATTGTACCAAAGATGAGTGCCGATGATTCACTGATACTCCATTACAGGCGGTTGGGGCACTCCTCTTTTGGTATTTTAAGTAGGTTGTATCCATCTATTTATGAGAAGGCAAATAAGGAGAAACTAGTATATGCTGCATGTGATTTAGGCAAACTTACTAGGAGCTCATATGTTGGTACGGGCCATAGGAACTCTTCTGTTTTTAATATTATATATTCTGATGTCTGGGGGTCGTGTGTCACAACTACTATGAATGGTTACAAGTATTTCGTCTATTTTATTGATTGTTCCTCTCGTGTCACCTGACTGCATTTGATGAGGAATAAGAGGGAGATCTTTGCTTGTTTTCGCGACTTTCATAAACATGTCCAGACTCAGTACAGTGCAGTGGTGAAGGTAATAAGATCTGACAATGGAACCGAGTATACCAACAAAGCACTTGAGGAATACCTGTCAGCCCAAGGGATAGAGCAACAGACTACCTGTGCAAACACACAAGCACATAATGGATTGGCAGAAAGGAAGAACAGACACCTTCTGGAGGTGGCAAGGAGCATGATGATCGCCATGAATGTCCCACATAGTCAGTGGGGGCATGCAGTGTTGACAGCAGCTCGATTGATCGATATGATGCCCTCGAAGGTACTGGGATGGAAGTCTCCATGTGAGATATTGCAAGAAAATAATAGTGGGATACTCCCACTAAAGGTGTTTGGCTACGTATATTTTATGAAGGACAACAGACCGTCTGTTGGAAAACTTGACCCCAGAGCTGTCAATTGTGTATTCGTGGGCTATTCAGCGACTCAGAAGGGGTACGTGTGCTGGAGTCCATATGTTGGAGTCTCCATCTACATACGGCTGGCATGCTCACGTATTTCTAGTCCTACGTATTTTGGGACTGGGGCGTGACATGTATTTCCCTAATAATTGCATCTAAGGAAACTATAACACATACGTACGCTGTATTATGAACAATAATTCACAAGCGGTATATAATCGTCACAAGTCACAGGACATAACTAAATCTCATCCACAAAAATAATCATAAAAAATAAATAATCAAATATGTCAATGAACCAAATATGAACTAGTCGAGAAGAACTAATAGTTGGATGGAGACAAATCCACTACCAAACTAGAATATAAAAATAAATATAATAAGTATATCGTCTAATGATCAGAAAGGCTCGAAGGAAAGACCTCCTCGAAAGAGAACGAAGTAGCAAGTCCTCATCCGTGCTCCTGCGAATAGTCATGATCGTCAACACCTAGAAAGGGACCAGGTCCTCAGAGGGACGTAACAAGATACATAGAAGCATGCCAATAAAGTACTGAAAATAAATATCCAAGAGTCGCCTAACCGTCTATGTGAATGCACTTTGAGAACAACTTTCCAACACGTAGGCTATCTGGCTAAAATGAGATTGGCATGATTCTCTCGGAGAATCAGGGGCCTAAAAAGCATGACGTCTTTTGAACGTCAGAGGCCGCCTGTAGATAGTATAGGGGTTATCTGATCATGCATCTCCGGCGGAGCGTGCGTGTTACACAAGAAAAGTGCAAAGGAGCCCAAACGCCATACTTGTTGTTCTTCCCATCCCATGCTCTATTTATGCCATATCCATGACACGATGAGACCTCTAATAACTGCCAAGTCTTCTAACATATCTCTATTAGCAGTTATTTTCTATCGCATGTCCCATATGTACTGATGATCAGTCAATACGTAAGTCCGTGATCTATATGAGACTCACAACTCGTGTAAGAAATGTGTCACGGCCAAATGAAATATATGAATGCCTCATGATAATGGGATGGTCTCGTAAAACTAGGTTAACATGCATAATATATATAATAAAGACAAAATACGACGCAACCGTTGTTGCACCCAAGTCATTCTTGGACGCGCAGTTTATACAGCAGTTAAAATATATGAACTAAATAACATAAATAAAATGCATGCACCATATGTAATGTAAATTACAGTACAATGGCAAGGTATACTTGTCTGGCAAGAAAGCTGCGTAGTGTAAACGTCGAGACGTCAAGCACAAGGGATCAAAAACTATGACATCTGAATGAACGTCTCTGGATGCCAAAATAAACATCACCAACGTTCCCAGAATCAGCGAGATAGCTAGAAAATACTATCATTTCGTCCAATTTGGACACATGGGCAAAACGGTAATTTTGGGTCAAGCGGGGTCCATGTGGCCCACTTTGCACCAAAATACGTGCCAAAGGTAAATATCTCTAAATGGGATAAATTATAGGTCAAACAAATTTTAAACGACGATATGAACTCAACGGTATGTTCAATTTTGAATTCCGGTGAACCGATCACAAATTCGTCCTTCAAGTCAAATCGTGGGGCCCGCGAATAGACGGCTCGGTCAACTGTCTCAGAATTGCATAAAACTTGGGTCACAGGACCAGTGTGGTATCACGAATCTAATGGCGCAAGTTTTGTTGTATTCCGATGAGCATACACAAAGTGGGGTGGTTGTTTACAAAAGTCGTGATACGGAAACTTTTACGGATACAGGTTGATTCCGACGCGCACACACGTCTGAATCAACTTTCGCGAAAGCCCACACGTCAGAATATACCATACGTGCCTTTCGGTGCAATTGTTACGCGATGAGGTGGTCCCGTTTGGCGGGGTGCACTCCGTATCACAAAATTTTTGTTTTAAAATATCAAGTTTTTGGTCCTTTTGGAGGCCGAATAATTTAACAAATAAAATAAACTAATAAAAACTAAAAGAACAGTAAAATTCTTGGTTATATTGAGAAAAAAATCTTTCTATTAGGTTTTGAAAATATTAAACGGGTTAGTGGCAAATTGGACATGAACATGAAAGTTTGGGTCGAAATTTTGGACTGTTCTTGGACAGTTTTTTGGCCAACTTCCGGTCGATTTTTTGACCAAATTGGGACACACCGTTCGAGAAAAGGATGAGAGATGAGAGAGAGATATCATCTCGAAGAGGGAGATGTCGGGTCGCGGCTGTTGTCAGTCCGCGCGGCCCGCGGATGCTGCGGCGTCGGTCGTCGGCCGGTGTACGACGGTCGCCGGCGTCGGGGGGGTCTATGGCGGCCGGGGGAGTAGGAGAGGAGAGATTAGGGTTAGCGTTTGGGTTTTGTAATATATATATATATATATATATATATATATATATATATATATAGAGAGAGAGAGAGAGATCGACAGGGGGGAGGGAAGTCGGGGTTCTGGGTTCCAAGCGGGTGGGTAGGAAATAAGTTTTGTTTATGGTGGTTTAGGTTAAGGTGTTGGGTTTATGAGTTTAGGTTAAGGGATGGCGCGACGCGGCACGGCGGAGCTCGCTGGCGGCGGGGTGCTGCGACTGCTGGGGTCGGCGGGGAGTAGCCGGGGGTCGTCGGCAGGGCTCGTCAGGGTCGGGTCGGTCGGCCTACGGGGTGGCGCCGGAGGATGGCGTCGTCGTCGGGACACCGGAGGGGAGTAGTGGCGGTGGTGGATCGATGATGACAGTAGAGGCGGTGGGGGTTTTATAGGGAGTGATGACCGGTAAGGGGAGGTGGTCGGTCGGGGAGGCGAGTGGTCGGGGAGGTGATTGATCGCTGAACGTACGACGGGGAGGCGGTGAGTCGAGGCGGTTGAGCCGCGGCCTCGGCGTCGGTTTCGTTCGGGAAACCCTACGGTTACTGTGCATAAAGAATGGGTCGGGTCGAAGCGGGTCGGGTCGGCTAACGGGTCCGGATCCGACCCGCTAGGAGTTTGGGTTGGGTCGGTTCAGTGGGTCCGGTCCGGTTCAGAATTAAACCGGTTGGTTTGGTTTGGTTCAGGTTGGTTTAAATTGGTTTATTTAAAACATTAATTTTTAGGTCTTTAAAAATAGTTCTGGGGTCCAATAAATTCCAAAAAATTATTTAATATTTTAATATCATTTAAAATCACAAAAATTATTTAATACCATAAAATATTTATTTTAATTAGTTAAAAATTATAGAAAATTTCCGAAAAATTATTTTTAAATTCCAGAAAATCTGGGGGTTTACAATCTACCCCTTAAGAGAATTGCGTCCTCGAAATCAAAGAAATAATCAGTCAGAAGAGATGGCACGGTTGCAAGAATTGTTCGAAGCACGACACAATCAAAGAATCATGACCCAAGATAAATCGAAGGACGAGAGTTATGCAAAACACATAGGGAATGAATAAAATATTTCCCTAAAGAATAAAAATTAAGTAATTCAAGAGTGAAGGAAATCTGGTTAGAAAAACTACAGCTTAGAAAAAAAACTAGGTTTATCAATTATTAACCAGTTCAAAATACTAGGTTTAAGGCTAAGGTCATGAACTAACAGGCATGTGTTAAAGCAATGCTAGGATTAGACATCTATGAATAACTTACGCGCATTTGCTACTCCACGAGTCTGTGCGTCCTCCAAGGTCATCGCAAAATCTTGTCCGCGTCCTTGCGGTGGTGCCCTCTGCTGTTTCTGGGCTTGCTGAAAAAGTGCTGCTCGTGGGGCCAATGGTGGCCTTGGTTGATATCCTCCTGGTGCTGGTAGAGCTTGTTGGTTTACTATCGGTGCTCCTTCTCGACGCTCAGGGCATTCCCACACTGAATGCTGTCTGGATCCGCAAGCTAAACATAATTCCAATCTGCGTCGGTATTCCTTGGCAAGATGGCCTGCCTTGACACAATAGTGGCAAGATGGTAGGATTAGTGCTAGTGGTGTAGATGCTCTCTGCTGTTGGTGTAGGTGAGGTCTCTTTGTAGCTTCTCCTTGTGGTGCTCTGGCTAGTGCTGATGTGATTGGCCGCTTAAGGCTGGACTCTCTCCTGGTGACGCGCTCCATACGTCGAGCTACAGCAAGGACGTCCGTGTATGAAGTAGGTGCAACGGATCCGATCATTCTCTGTAGCTCAAAGTTTAGTCCATCGAAGAACTTTTCAGCCTTCTCTTCTTCTGTCGGGATCAGGGTTGGGACGAAGCGACTTAGACGAATGAACTCCGCGTTGTACTCTTTCACTGTCATATTGTCTTGAGTGAGGCAATTGAACTTGTCCCAAAGTTCTGATCGAGCAATAGATGGAATGTACATCTCCTGGAAAAGTCTAGAAATTTTCCCAAGTGACTCGGTCTGGTCCGAGCCGTCTCTCCTCAGATAGCCACCAGTGATGTGCATTGCCCGTCAATTGCATCCGGACGGCAGTCATCCAACGTTCCCTTTGAAGCTCAGCTGCTTCTAATTGATGTTGAGTGTTAGTGAGCCACTCATGAACTTCAGTGGGCTCCTCCTTGCCAGAAAAGGTACGAGGCTTCATCTGGCGAAAATCGGTGATAGAGCCCGTCGTTGGTTGTCGTGCTGGTAGATTTGCCTGCTCTAGTGCGATTACTAGGCTGTTCCACAGAGCCTCTTGTTGAATCTGCTGTTGAGTTTGCATCATTGCGTAGATCATTTATAATATCTGATGCCCGTCCATAGCCTGCCCTTGTGAGAATACGGACATTGGTGGAGTAAACTGTGGCGGAATGTCATCTTGCTGGATTCTTGTATCATGCTGATTTGCTTGACTGCTTCGGTGAGTGGAGGGATCTCCACTCAATGGCGTCATTTTATCTTCTCCGTAGGTGGCTACAGCACCTTGTGGTGTTCTTGCAGGATTTTTGTTGTTTGCTCGTGGATCCATTACTCTGCATCCAAAATAAACTATAAGAGGCGCACAGAGGAATCAAGGCAGGATGCATGTCAAGAATTTAATTCAAATCCGATATAGATATCAAGAACGATTCAATCAAGTAGATGAGATCCTATAACTTATCCTATCCTTATCGCAGGCTTGCTCGATTCCTAAGTTGAAATCGAACAATTTAGTCGTTGACCTGCATGGGCCACCACAAAAACCATATCATGCCCCAGTCCCAAAATATCGAGGGACTAGACACGTGGCAATGGCCAGCAGCACACACCGATGGGCAAACCCAATTTAATGGATCCATTAGGGTGTACTTAAGTTGTAATACAACAATAAGGGTCTATGCTACTAATCTCATCCACAGGAATAAATACAATCAATATCAGAAATATAAAGCAATATCAAGTCTCAATAAACATAATACGGGGAACAACCCGATAATGAATTTGATACAATGGTTCAACAGACCAGAAATGAAAGAGTCTAACAATAACATATACTGAGTATAGATTAAGCAATACTCAGGAAAAATTCTCTGCTATCACCTCATCCTCGGGGATCGGTTCAGCTCCTGTGTCTACTCCTGCTCCTGCTCCATATACCTCGGGATAGAATTCCTCTACTATACCTGGGGACATAATCCAGATTTCAGGTCCTCAGGGGACATAACAAGGTACAAGAATAACTAAAGCCAAAATAAATGCAGTACAATAATAAATGAAACAATAGGGTAAACTATATAACCAGCTAAGTGATATGCAATATGAGAGCATGAATCATACGCAGGCTGAGACTACTATAGGCTCTGTGTCAGGGAAACCCATAGCAGCATTTTCTCGAAGGGACAGTACTTGTGCCAAAGCTCTGTGTCAGAGTCTAAGACACCTCCAGATAACAATATACATAATATAATCAGCTTTTGATATGATAATACTCTCCCCACCCAATGTAATCACACATCTTATGTCCATGACACGCAAGATCAAAACTAATGCAGCAAGTCATAATGATATCTAAGCACATGCAATATCCATGTCACGAATCATGTAACCTATACAGAATCACCATGAATATCTCAGAAAGATTTTGTCTCATGAATAGTGTTAGGTGTCCTGTGGTATGACGTACTTGATAATGCAAGCACGAGAATGTATAGGGTCTCCATATTCATGTCTAGGTGACGTTACACAACTCCGCGTACGGGGTTGACACCCGAATCTTGTTCGAAAGTTAAGTAATGTCACACGGTCCTAGGTTGAACAGATACAACATATAAATAAATCAAAAAAATATTATGTAACAAGAACTACAAGTTTGGCAAGGTACACTTGCCTGGGGTTCTGGCTCCAACTGCTGCTCTGGTATCAGCGGGATCTGCAGGTACTCCTCCGGTTGCTAAAATAAACGTTACCACCAGTTTCAGAAGATATCAAATAGCTAGAATTTCCTGTCCATAAGTCCAATTTGAACACAGGGGCAAAAGTGACAGTTTCTGGTCAAAGTGGGGTCCACATGTGGCCTGCTTCGCACCAAAAAATGTGCCAAAGATAATATTCTACAAATTTGTCAAACTTAGTGTCTAAAAGTCCAGAACGATGATACGAACCCAATGGAATATCCAGAACTGGATTCCGATGAGCCGATCACAAAATCGCCCGTCAAGTGGAGCTGTAGGGCCCACGATACGCGATTTTGTCAACGTTCTCAGAATCAAACCAAACTTGGGTCACAGAACCAGCGTATTACTACGAGTCTGATGGCGTAATTTTCTTTTCGAAACGATGAGCGTACACGAAGTGAAAACGAGTTTCAGAACAGGGCCGATAAGGGGCGTTGTCGACGGATACACGTTGATTCCGGTGTGCACGCACATCCAAATCAACTTTCGTAAAATTTCACACGTCCGTATTGACGGCGCGCACATTTTGGTAAAGTCCGCACACGACCAAGTAGTCCCGTTTAGCGGGGCGCCCAGTTCTGGAAAAATTAGGGTATTTAAATAACCAATATTTCGGTCATTGTTATTCTAAAAAATAACACAATCTATAGCACAATAAATTACACTAAAATAGGGTTTAAAAACTTGTTCATAAGGTCTAAATAATTGTTCATTCCAATTTTGAAAATATTACACAGGTTGGTCGCAAAACGGTCGCGAACTGGGGAGTTTGGGACGAATTCTGAATTTTCAGAATTCGGGAAGTTTTTTTCCTGATTTTGCGTCGCTGGTTGCGATCGCCACAGGACGCGATACCCCGAACGAGTTGCACGGGGTTCGAGAGGGTCACGCAAGGCTCGTACAGGATTTGACAAAACGAAAAACGAGACAGCTAGGAGAGAGAAAAACTCACCGGAACGATGGCTCGGAAACGTCTAAAATTACAGGTACTCACGGGGTGGCACGACGCGGCACGGCGGAGCTCGCTGGCGAAGGGGTGCTGCGACTGTTGGGGTCGGCGGGGAGTAGCCGGGGGTCGTCGGGGTCGGGTCGGTCAGCCTGCGGGGTGGCGCCGGAGGATGGTGGCGTCGTCGGGTCGCCGGAGGGGAGTAGTGGCGGTGGTGGATCGATGATGACAGTGGAGGCGGTGGGGGTTTTATTGGGGCGACGGCCAGTAAGGGGAGGTGGTCGGTCGGGGAGGCGAGTGGTCAGGGAGGTGATCTGTCGCTGAACGAACGGCGGGGAGGCAGTGAGTCGAGGCGGTTGAGCGGCGGCCTCGGCGTCGGTTTCGTTCGGGAAACCCTACGGTTACTGTGCAGAAAGAATGGGTCGGGTCGAAGCGGGTCGGGTCGGCTAACGGGTCCGGATCCGACCTGCTAGGAGTTTGGATTGGGTCGGTTCAGTTGGTCCGGTTCAGTTCAGAATTAAACCGGTTGGTTTGGTTTGGTTTGGTTCAGGTTGGTTTAAATTGGTTTATTTAAACATTAATTTTTAGGTCTTTAAAAATAGTTCTGGGGTCCAATAAAATTCAAAAAAATTGATGTAAATCTAATTAATTATTTTACACTCAAAAATATTATTTTTATAATATTTTAATATCATTTAAAATCACAAAAATATTTAATACCAGAAAATATTTATTTTAATTAGTTAGAAATTACAGAAAAATTCTGAAAAATTATTTTTACATTCCAGAAAAATCTGGGGGTTTACACGCCTTAATAATAAATCTGAGTTTTTGCTTGCATATTTTCATAAGAGAATGATAGAACCTGTCTTGCATGTTAATAAACGAACTCACCTAGCTTGTCTTTGAAACGAACAAGTCTGCTTAACGAAGAATCCTGAAACGCTTGTCTAAGAGTGCATGAACATGTTCACTATCCCCTATGCTCCAAGAGAACCATATCGTGTACCTGAATGTGTTCAAAGAATAAGGCGGCTTGCCCCGCATCATTGAAATATCGTCTGATGGTTCGTCTCATCTGCATACTAGAGTTTATTTAATAGTGTTCCATGCATTCGCATCGGTCGGACAATGGCTATTGGTGGAGAGCTGAACTGCATGTGTCACGGCTGCTACCATGATAGTGAAAAGCAACCATGAGTCACAGCTGCCATTAGCATCAGATAAAGAGTCATTGGTATGTTGGACCAACAGCTGCTGATCCTGAGATACTCGGGGACCGCTCTGCATATAGCTAGTTTATTGTGTTGGCTTGGATAGATGGACTGCCCCTAAGATGTGCATGTGTGTGTAGCTATGCATTTGTCCCTCGAGTTTCATGAGACACGCTGCGCATACCCTAAAACAGAACGAACGGCTTGTCTTGCTTGCTTATTTAATATGAAACTCTATTTTAAAAGATGTTTCCAAAACAATGTAATATGACTCCGTTCAACTGCTGCATGAAATGAACCTACGTAAAACTAGAAAGATCACTAGTAATATAATATTTTATAACATGATTACTTAGTATTGGTTTTAGTGAATGCTTGCTTCTGTTTAGTTGTTTTATCTCACCAGTACTTATAAAAGTGCTAACCCACCAACAGTTTACTTGCTTGCAGGTACTGGATCGTCCGAGGGAGCGATAGGCGTGCCTCCATCCCCAAGACCCAGAATCCTTGTTTCGATTGTGCTCCGAGTTGCTATCGTATAAGGGGGCATAATGTACGGAACGATGCCTTTGCTAAGAGAAACCCAGTCCCTCGATTTGTCCCGAATACTCAGTTGGCTAAATGTATTGCAACAATGTCCCTTCCGCTGCTTACTAGATTGATGTGATGATAGCCAAACAACTTAAACGATAAAGTCTTGTGCGGGTGCAACCCTAGGCTCGCACGGCATCACGTCCTGGTAATCGAACGTTCCATTCCTTCCTCGCACCTGCGGGACAGGCGCCGAGGCGCGGTGATGCGCGTCCGGGTCTCTGACTACGGGGACGAGGCGGTGGTCCGGGCGGCCCCTCGAGGGCCGGAGCGTGACATAATGGTATCAGAGCTGAATCAATTTCTTGGCCCAATCCTTTGATATGACTATGAGATTTGCTCGATATGGTATTGCAATAGAGTGTTCCATACAATAAGTCCATATATATTCTCAAAGTGCAAATATTTTCTGGACTTGAATTGCTTGATTGTTTCGATTGAGTATGGCGAGGGATGAGGACTATTGCTGCTCGAAATATCGAGAAGTTTATCCTTGAAGTTTCGAGGACGAAACTTTTTGTTGGTTGGTAAGTATGTAATGCTCCGCTCCGCGTTGGCATTATGTATCAAAGTGAGTGGGCAGAACTTCGTTCTCTGATTCTTGTACGCCTTAATAATAAATCTGAGTTTTTGCTTGCATATTTTCATAAGAGAATGATAGAACCTGCCTTGCATGTTAATAAATGAACTCACCTAGCTTGTCTTTGAAACGAACAAGTCTGCTTAACGAAGAATCCTGAAACGCTTGTCTAAGAGTGCATGAACATGTTTACTATCCCCTATGCTCCGAGAGAACCATATCGTGTGCCTGAATGTGTTCAAAGAATAAGGCGGCTTGTCCCGCATCAATGAAATATCGTCTGATGGTTTGTCTCGTCTGCATACTAGAGTTTATTTGATAGTGTTCCATGCATTCGCATCGGTCGGACAATGGCTATTGGTGGAGAGCTGAACTGCATGTGTCACGGTTGCTACCATGATAGTGAAAAGCAACCATGAGTCACAACTGCCATTAGCATCAGACAAAGAGTCATTGGTATGCTGGACCAACAGCTGTCGATCCTGAGATACTCGGGGACCGCCCTGCATATAGCTAGTTCATTGTGTTGGCTTGAATAGATGGACTGCCCCTAAGATGTGCATGTGTGTCTAGCTATGCATTTGTCTCTTGAGTATCACGAGACACGCTGCGCATACCCTAAAACAGAACGAACGGCTTGTCTTGCTTGCTTATTCAATATGAAACTCTGTTTTAAAAGATGTTTCCAAAACAATATAATATGACTCCGTTCAAATGTTGCATGAAACGAACCTAGGTAAAACTAGAAAGATCACTAGTAATATAATATTTTATAACATGATTACTTAGTGTTGGTTTTAGTGAATGCTTGCTTCTGTTTAGTTGTTTTATCTCACCAGTACTTATAAAAGTGCTGATCCACCAACAGTTTACTTGCTTGCAGGTACTGGATCGTCTGAGGGAGCGATAGGCGTGCCTCCATCCACAAGACCCAGAATCCTGGTTTCGATTATGCCCCAAGTTGTTATCGTATAAGGGGGCATAATGTATAGAATGATGCCTTTGCTAAGAGAAACCAAGTCCCTCGATTTGTCCCGAATACTCAGTTGGCTAAATGCATTACTTGCAACAATGTCCCTTCCGCTGCTTATTCGATTGATGCGATGATAGCCAAACAACTTAAACGATAAAGCCTTGTGTGGGCGCAACCCTAGGCTCGTACGGTATCACGTCCCGATAATCGAACGGGCCATTCCTTTCTCGCACCCGCGGGACAGGCGCCGAGGCACGGTGATACGCGTCCGGTGTGCCGAGGCACGGTGATTCGCGTTCGGGTCTTCGGCTACATGGGGACGAGGCGGTGATCCATCCGGGCGGCCTCTCGGGGGCCGGGGCATGTCAGGGGGCAAGGTCTGCAGGTTGAAGATGTCCCTCTATGGACTGAAGCGGTCTCCTCGAGCGTGGTTTGACAGATTCAGGAGGGCGACGATAGGGATGAGATATCAGTAGATCAATGCTGATTATACTGTGTTCTTCCGTCGGAGTGGAGGCCACATCACCATGCTTATGGTGTATGTGGACGATATGATTATCACAGGAGATGATGAGCAGGAGATTGCCCGACTTAAGGGGAAGTTTGGCAAGGAGTTCGAGGTGAAGGACCTTGGCCTTCTTCGGTACTTCCTTGGGATTGAGTTTGCTCAAGAAGCAGAGGGGATTATTCTTTTTCAGAGAAAGTATGCGCTGGACCTATGACACGAGTTTTCTCGGACTTGCTGAATATTATCGAAGGTTCGTGGAAAACTTCTTGAGGATCGTGCGCCTATGATGCGACTGACGCGTAAAGGCGAGGGGTTTATCTGGACTGAGGAGTGTCAGGCGGCTTTCAATGAGCTGAAGAAGCGTCTGACATCAGCACCAATTTTGATACTTCTTTCAGGATTAGGAGGATTTGTAGTGTATAGTGATGCGTCTGGGAGCGGATTAGGATGTGTACTGATGCAACATGGCAAGGTGATAGCCTACACATCGAGACAGCTGAGAGTTCATGAAAAGAACTATCCGACGCACGATCTAGAGCTAGCTGCAGTGATATTTGTACTAAAGCTATGGCGGCACTACCTTTATGGAGAGCGTGTTGAGATTTACATATAACACAAAAGTCTGAAGTATGTCTACACTCAGAAGGAGCTCAACATGAGAGAGAGACGATGGCTAGAGTTGATGACAGACTATGATATAGAGTTACAGTACCACCCTGGCAAGACGAATGTAGTAGCAGATGCCTTAAGTTGGAAGCCTATAGCATACCTTTTGACGACTTAGCGGCAATTGTTAGAGGATCTTCAGGAGCTCGGGATAGAGATTGTATTGCCAGGCATGGTTGGACAGATAGCCAGTCTCGAGGTTCAGTCTATATTGGTTGAGAGGATCAAGGCAGCCCTGCCTACAAATGCGAGATTCCGACAACTGCGAGAGAGGACAGAGGCCGGCATGCAGACGGGACTCAGGATTCACGAAGACGAAATATTGAGGTGTGGAGATCGCCTATACTTTCCGAGTGGCGAGCTACCCCAGGAGTTGATGACCGAGGCTCATATCTCGATTTATTCTATTCATTTCGGGGGTACGAAGATGTACCGAGATTTGAGACAACACTACTGGTGGCACGGGATGAAGAGAGAGATTGCGAGATTCGTGACGAGATATTTGATCTGTCAGCAAGTCAAGGCTGAACATCAGAGGACTGCAGGACTATTATAGCCGCTTTCCATTCCCGAGTGAAAGTGAAAACACATTACCATGGACTTCGTCATAGGATTTCCGAGGAGCCATAGCGGGAAGGATGCGGTTTGGGTTGTCATGGACTGACTCACCAAGTCGGCATATTTCTTGTCCTTCAGAGTTGGGCAGTCCACGGAGTTATTAGCTGACATGTATATGAGATAGATAGTACGACTACATGGAGTGCCTGTCAGTATTGTATCGGATCGTGATTCCAGATTCAAGTCACATTTTTGGCGGAGTATGCAGGAGAGTCTAGGAACTCGTCTCATATTCAGCACTGTATATCATCCACAGACTGATGGTCAGTCAGAGCGCATGATTCATATACTAGAGGATATGTTGAGAGCGTGCATGATGGACTTTGGAGGATCTTGGGAGGACCATCTACACTTGGTGGAATTCTCCTACAACAATAGCTACCAGGCCAGCATACATATGGCACCTTATGAGGCACTGTACGGCAGAAAGTATAGATCACCGGTATGTTGGAGTGACATGGGAGAGCGTCAGATACTTGGTCCAGAGTTGGTGACACAGACAGTGAAGAAAGTAAAGCAGATTCAGAGCCACCTGCGTGCAGCACAGGACGGACAGAAGCATTGGGCAGATGCATACCGTAGACCATTAGAGTTCAAGGAGGGTGACCATGTATTTTTGAAGATATCGCCTACTCGTGGTACCATCAGATTTGGAGGCAGAGGCAAGCTGAGTTCGAGGTACATCGGACTTTTTGACATCTTGGAACGAGTTGGCGAAGTGGCTTATCGTCTTGCATTACCACCATCATTAGAAGGAGTGCATAACGTATTTCATGTATCGCAGTTGAGGAGATACGTGGCAGACCCTAGCTACGTGCTTGATCATTCAGAGATTACAGTCGGACCCAGTTTATCTTATGCAGAGCAGCCAGTGGGGATACTCGATCGCAGAGAGAAGACTTTGAGAGGTCAGACTATTTGACTGGTCAGGGTTGCATGGAAGCATCATTCGCCAGGCGAGTCTACCTGGCAGCGCGAGGATTCCGTTCGGCAGTATTTTTCGTATTTACTTGAGGACCAATGTACGAATTTACGTACCGCATTCGATTACCAGTTTACTTTTAAATTCTTGTAGCTATTAGTCGTGCTTTACTTTTAATTTCAGGGACAAAATTTTTCTAAGTTGGGAAGGATGTAAACCCCCTCATTTATTTTTATAGATAGACTTGTTTTGGGTTAGATTGTTTTAGTTTAGCAACAGGTATTTGAGGTTTAAAAATTAGTTGCAGTTGTCTGGTTATTTATTTTAAACCCTTGGTGTACCCTACCGTTGTTGCAATATTCGGAGCCCAACAATAGCCCATAATTTCTAACTAATTGTTGCACCCTTGACTTAACAAGCCAACTTAGGCACTGAACTTTTTCGTCACTCACAATCACAATCCCTTGTGCTCTAATTTAATTGCACAACTTCCCGTATCCGAAATCCATTCTTTAATTCTGTGTTGTGTACCTTTGTCGTTGCCATCAATTTTGGGATACCAACTCAAGTCGTTTAGCCGACCCAATTAAAGGGTCCAAGACTGACACCAAGCCTACACCTTTCATGACCCTTGTGTCACTCCAAATTGAGACCCCATGTGCCCACATTTAATTTAAGAGCACATGCCATTTATTTTAATTAAATTGGGGATACCAACTTTGACTAATCCCAACTTAACCCCAATTTAACCCAATACCTCATTCATTAAGCTCATGCAAAACACACAACACCCCCTCACCCTATAAAACACCAAACACTACTTCCTATACCAAATTTTCACCATTTTTCATGCATGTGCAATTATCCAAAAGTTAAGGGGCTAAACTACAAATATGGAAATATGTGTCACCACCCTATTGGTCAAGACCAAATAAAGAATCCTCCTCTCCCTCTCTTGACTGGTCAAATAAATCCCTCTCTCACCTTTGGATGAAAAAATCTTTCATATGAAATCTAAGCCCTCCATTCGAATTAGATCCCATCCTCACCGCACACTCCCCACACACACTCCTATTTAATGTCTCTTCACACCCCTCTTCCTAATGCCGGCCCTAATTCTAAAACATTGGAAACCCCCCACTCTCTCTCTCCTCCCTCTTCCTAATACTACCAGCCGAATACTTCCTCCTCCCTTTCTCTTCTTCTTCTTCCTCTCCACTTCTCCTTCTTCATATAACCCCACCACCCGAGCACTCCCCTCTGGCCTCCTTCTGCAACTCCGGCGGCCAACCTCCACATGAATGCTACCAATCTCGCCACCGAGCCTCCTCCATCCGGTTACCACCACCTCGATCGGCCTTCGCGTACTGCCGACCATCCTCCGGCCAGAGACGGCCACCCGCATCGTCTCCTCACCGTCGTCACCATCAACTCCAATGCCTCAATCACCATCCCGCCATCACCTCCCCTCGACAGCAACCCACCACGAGCTCCACCACCTCGGCCGAGCTCCTCCACCCAACGTCGACTCCATCCCGCACCACCTCCACGGCCAGCATCACCGTGACCGTCACTACCAACACCTCCACCACCACCACTGTACTTCCTCCCCCTCAGCCATCCAACACCCGAGCCAATCCCGACAGGATCACCACCGCCATCACCGTCCACCCGCTGTCGACCACCCCGACGTACCACCACACCACCACCGAGGTAACCTCTTCCCCCCATCTCCATGATTAGTGTTGTATATTATATATTGTTATATAACTTAGTTAGTATAGGGTTCATGTATGTATTAAGATATTTAGGGTTTGTATATGCATGAGTTTTAGGGTTTATTATAATTTAAATATGCAATTGATGGTTAAATACAGGGTTGATATTTAGGGTTTATGTTTATGCCTTGAGTTAGGGTTGAGAATGCTATTTGAGAGTAGGGTTTATGAATACTAAGTATGAGATCTTAGGGCGTTGTTCACTTTATTATATGCATATTGATTATTGTTGATGAGCAGTTTTAATTATTGTGAAATGATGGTGATATTAAAACATTGATTATTATCAAGAAGCAGGTTAATTACTATGAAATGGTAGAGTGATATCAAACCATGGGCTAATATTGAAAGTTGATAATGAAGTTGTTTGAGGACTAGTTGTGCATAGGTGGAAATGAGGTTCAAATAATTAAAAGAAGGTTTTATATAAATGAGGGTTTAATGAATAAATAATTATTTATTCGAGGATGATATTTAAATGTGCATGTTAACGTCTGTGAACATCGGGGAGAAATATGAGGTTTGAGCATGGCTTGAACTGCTAATAAACACCGTGATGAATAGTGAGATCGAGGATTTGTCTGATGATATTATACTATGATTGATCGTATTAGGTGTAACCTACCTTTAGTCAACCTTGGTCAACCCTCTAGCTTAGTGTCTATGTGAGTTTGTAACAGAGATTGAAACATATGCTAGACGTGTGTCACCTCTTATTTTAGCCTAGTGATACTTTATTGATTGAGCTTGTATCTTGTCTCTAGTTATTGCGGGACCCGCGGACTTGGACGTTGTACCGGATCTCCATCTTCAACAGCCAGATCCAGGCAAGTGTACCTTGCCACCCTGTATTTCAGTTACCAGATATTTATTTATTTATTTATTATATGCATTGTGCACGTTATGGATTAGAATCATTACTTCGCGTCTGGGTCATAACCGGGTGTAGACGTTCGTCCGTAATGTCTGGTAACGATTATTAGATGTTCGCAACACCTTGATGTACATACTTGCTTACATCATAACCCTATGACACATTCAGACACTGTCATCGTGCCAGATTTTCTGTATCCTGATACTGACAGCATGACCGAAATCTGGGACGATCTTAGGGTCGCGTTTGTTGATAGTTACTTCAGTATGACGAGACTGCTAGATAGAGGTTCAGGTTCAACGCATATTCGTTGACCGCTTGGGAAGGGGAAGACAGTTACTAGACGTTTGGGCTCCTCTGCACGCGCTATATATATGTATATGATCTATTTCTGTAGTGTTCCTGTATCCGGAGTAGTAGTATCACCCGTGTGACTCTTTGCCCGAAGCTGCAGTACGTCCCGTGTGTTTCCGTGTCCGGAGCTACGATTTTATTTTGGACAGCCCACGCGTCGAATATTGTCTTCAAACTGTGTCTCACTTAGGTGGTTATGCTAGATTATACCGTCGTTGCACTTGTTTCTTTCTGTTATACTTTGGCATGCTGTATTTTTGTACCTTGTTACGTCCCTCTGAGGATCTGGTCCCCTGCCAGTTTTGCAGCATTGATGATTACGGAGCCTTTGGAGTTGCTGATGGAGTTGCTCGTCTTGCAGGCATTGGTACCCGGTACTTATATCATTTCTACCGGAGTTATGGCTATTCATATCGTTCATTCATCCGCTGTTGTAGCCTAGTTTTTATAGACTCATATTTATTCTCGAGTCTATTCGAGTTTGTGTGTTATTGGACGGCTGACTTTAGCACATGTAGCTTATTCTTGTGTATTTTCCGTTCATTGTGCATTGAGACATAGATGTTTATATTTACTGGATTATTTAGATAATGACCATTATTATACAGCTTATACATATTCGAGTCGGACCAGAGTCTAGTCGAATGCGTAGTTGTCACGCCCCAGTCCCAAAAATACGTAGGACTATGACACGTAAGCATGCCAGCCGC
The DNA here is from genome assembly GCA_036927795.1 of Iris macrosiphon. Taxonomy (NCBI): domain Eukaryota; kingdom Viridiplantae; phylum Streptophyta; class Magnoliopsida; order Asparagales; family Iridaceae; genus Iris; species Iris macrosiphon. Next base: position 5,939,973 of record JAYESA010000014.1, read on the forward strand.
ATGGATATGGCAACTCCAATATATGAAAACCAAACCCATACGTACGCAGTAATATGAATATCAAATCCACAAGTGGTATAACATATGTCACAAGTCACAGGATATAATCCAAATCTCATCCACGAAAATTAATATAAATAAATAACCATTATCTATGAAACTAGATCTCAATATAAGTATCTAAGGATGATAGTTGGATGGAAACAAATCCACTACCAACTCGAACGTAAAGGTACAATACAATAAACACAATATAAGAATACCAGCTAACGACCATGGGCTTGAAGAGAAGACATCCACGAAACATATATAACCATCCAAATCTACGCTCCTGAAAATACTCAAGAACAGATACACCTGGAAAAGGACCAGGTCCTCAGAGGGACATAACAAGATACATAGAAGCATGCCAATTTGAATACAGTAAACATGCATAATGTTTAAAAATATATAAGTACGCTGTACAAGACAATCTATATGAATGCTGTCACGACCCGCACCCGAAAATCGGGCATGAGCCGTGGGTACGTCCAGCCTACGCCGCAGAATCGGCGGTAGAACGCTGTAAAGGTCCGTTCTAGGTCAACCATATCTATCTATATCTCACAGAAAAATCCGGCATGACCTCTCCAAAAGGAGGGCAAAACCATGCAATATATATATAAAATCTTCTCCCAAAGGAGGCAACCACGCAATATATATATATATGAACTCTCAATCACAAAATCTAGGGAAAGAAATAAAGCACGATATGATATAAACAAAGAAACAGAACCAAGAGAGCAAGACAATCCAAAATAATACAGTCCAAGTCTACAAATAGCTACAACATCTCAAGCAACAAAAGAATAAGTACAGTCATCCAAAATACAAACCACTGGAAATAATCCAGGAAACCCACCTAGATAACTAGGGTGCTATCGGCGTCTCCTCGGCGTACTCCTCCTCGGGGTCACAACAGTCGTCAATACCAGGCCCGTAGAACGTAGGGCAATAGTCCTCAGGATCCTCTGGAAAAAATATGCCCAGTCAGGACTGGAGCGAAGTACATAACTCTGAAAGCAACTCCAAATGCATGGTAAGGTGTATATGACGAGCAATAGAAAAGTAATCAAGATGCACAGGAAATAAATATATGCTGGAGCACAATAAGTAGCTGCAATGTAAACTGGAGAACAATACAAGTAGTGGAAAAGTAACTGCAAGTGAGAAACATGAATACTAGCTAAGTGCCTTGAGCACAAGTTCGTTATGTGATCGGCTTAGGTTGCACATGAAAAACACTAAGATAACTCCGTTATGCGTGAGTTGCATAACCGACATACACATGAATACTGTTTGGCTTTGATCACATAACCAACTCACTACTCCCCTCCCCCACTAATACCATTGGATCCAACCACAACACGCTACGTACATGATAATAGCTCGCGCACACGAAGGCGAGAGCACAAGAAGCACATGATAGCACATGAGAATCAATACCCGAAGCACATGATGAAATACACGTGATAGAGTACCCGCTGAACACGGTAAGGGGGATAGCATCTCATGACGGGATCCACTAGTACCAGCTCGTGTAATAAAGTGTCAGAATCAAGTATTACAGTTCTAGAACAAGTGATATAAACGCTATCATGAAATAGAAACTATCAGAGGTAGGTACTCGCCTGATGTCCTGAGCAACTGATGAGGATCGAGATCCGGACCGGTGTCGCAAGGACCTAATGCGAAAAGCAGAATTAAACAGGGTTCTAAGCATTTAAACTGATATAAAATAATTAAAAACAGGCTTCTAGGGCTATTCTAGGTCGAACGGGTCAAACCGGTAAAATTCGGGTCAAAAAGTCAACTCGGGGTCCAAAAAGTCAACTCTAGGTCAAAACTAGGTCAAACGTTGACTTTTACGGTCAACGGGGACAATTATGGTCAAAGCTAGGTCAAACTAGGGTGCCCCTGAAATTCTAGGTCAAACCGAGCTCATTAAGCTACTAAACTCACAAACTCGCCTAATCGAGATACCGGGATACCCTCGGTATCCGATACCTCGCCCTAGGCCACGCACCCCGCCTAAACCCGCTAAAACCTATGCTAGCACGCGTAATTATATATATATAAACATACAAAAATCACTCCAAAGTATTTCCTAGGCTAATGCTCAAATACCCCGCTCGAAACTCAATACCTTGAATATCTCAAGGTATCGAGATACCTCGGTATCTCAAGGTATTGAGGTTTCGCTCTAAAACCCTCTAACTAGCTACCTAGCTATTAATTATGCACCTAGTTATTAATCTAGGCTAGGTAATATAGATACCTATCATATTTATATATATCTAAATAGGTATCTACCTATATACATATATATCCACACATATATACCCATTACCCATTTACCTTACCAAACATAACATATATATATATATATTACCTATCAAGATATCTATAGATATATATATATATATATAAGTATAGGTATATAGATATCTATCTCTTAGATAGATATATCTAAGTATCTAGCTATCTACCTATCTATAATCTATAAATCTAACTATCTACCTATTATCTAGGTAACTATCTAACTATCTATTTATCTTATCTACCTATTTATCTATCTAATGATATATCTATCTATCTAACTTATTATCTATCTATCTATCTATTTAATCTATCTTAGACTTCTATCTATCTATCTATCGCCAACACGCTGCTGCTGCTGCTCTTGCTTGCTGATGCTGCTGCTGTACCTGTTACTGCTGCTGCTGTGCTCTTATTCCTGCTGCTGCTGCTCCTTCTACTGCTGTTACTGCTGCTCTATGCTACTGCTGCTGCTGATTCTGCTGCTGCTGCAGCTATTCCTGCTGCTGTGCTGCTGCTGCAGCAGGTTCTGCCCCCCCTTTCCTCTCACATACACACACACACACACACTCCCATATATATACCTATATATATATATCATCCTCTATATATATATATACATACATATATATCTATCTATATATAACTAGATATCTATATATATTCACACTCATCTACACACTCTAACACACACACTAACACACTCACACACTAATACACACACACACTCACAACACTAACAACACACACACACATAAATATATACATAGCCATATATATATATATATAAACTTAATATATATATATATCTACACACACTCTCAACTATATATATATATATATATACATACACCCAAAATATATATATACATATACACACACACAAGCACACTTACACATATACATATATATATATATATATATATATATACACATAGACATATACACACACAAGCACATAGATCTAAATACACACATACATATATAAATATATATATATATAAACACACATACATATATATATATAAATATATATATATATAGATACATATACACTAACACAACACAACACACAACAACACCCAAACCACACGCCCCACTCACGCCCAACGACCCCGACACTCACCAATACCCTAGAATATATAAAATATAACTCGAAAACTCTAGCACACACTCCCCGATACTAACCCAACACGCGCACAAAGCCGAAACGAGAAAACCAAGTCGAAATGGCCGTTCGGTCATTTCGACGAACACGTGGTGCGCGGCTCGGAAAACCTCCTGAAACGCACACCAAACGAACTCGGAATCGACCAAAAATTTATCCACGCGCTCTACACGATGTCTAGATCCTAGAAAATGCGCTCCCGCGTCGATTCTAGGTCCGTGGTGGAAACGCACACGCACTTAGAATCGGCGACGACGAAAAGCCCCAATTTTGCCCGAAACGCCCGTTTCTCCGCGACGCGGCTTCCCGTGTCCGAATGGAGACACGCACTCACCCTCTAGACACCCGACAATGTCTACCTAGGTCCATCTAACCTAGGGCATCACCCAAAATTGGGCCAAATTCGGATTCCACCCGAATTCGACACAAAACCTAATGTCAAAGTCTCTAAACTCACCCAAACTAGTTCCAACTTTCTCCTACGGGTAGGGTTAGGGTCTATGAAGGTTCTACAACACTAATTACACTACACAAAAATAATTAGGAAGGGGAAAGTTAGGTTTTACCTCTTGGGAGTTGGAATCCCAAGGCCAAAGTCTCACAACCCCTAGAAATCACCTCCCTCAAGCTCCAAGCCACCAAAACTAGCCTCCACACAAAGTCTAGGCTCCACACACCTAGGTTAGAGAAAAAGCAAGGTTAGGGCTAGCATAAGGAGAAGGAATGGAAGAAAGAAAGAAGAAAAATGGAAGAAAACTTACTTTGGAGGAAGAAGGAGAAGAAAGAAGAAGTGGAGAAGAAGAAGTGAAGAAGAAGAAGAAGTAGAATGAAGAGGGGGCTGCTGCTGGATGCTCACGGTCGGGTGGGGTAGGTAGGGGGGCCGGCCATGTAAATAAATAGGGGTTTACATGTACAAAGGTCCAAAATGCCCTCCTAACTCGGTTTTGGGTTTCGGGTTCCAAAAATACTCAAACTAGCTCCAAATCTCTCCCACTAACCTCCTAAAAATAAAATAAATATTTCTAAGCCCCAAAATAATTCTCACAAGGGTGTGGGCTGGGTCGGACATGGGTCCACTAGGGTCTGACATGGGTCTAGGCTAGCCAAAACCCTAAAACAATCATTAAATAAAATAAAATAAGCACTAAATAAATATAAATATAATTAATTAAATACAATCCACTATTTATCAAATAAAAATAAAAAATATACCCTATTTTCTAGAATTGGGTAGTGACAAGTCTACCCTTCTTAAAATAATTTCGTCCTCGAAATTAAAAGACGAAACTAGGACAGGAATGCAAAGAAAGAACCATACCTCAGGGCTCGAAGAGATAGGGGTATCGCTCGCGCATTTCATCCTCCCTCTCCCAGGTCGACTCCCCTGGAGAGTGATGCCTCCACGCGACGCGAACCAAAGGAATAGTCTGGTTCCTCAACACCTTCTCCCGTCGATCCAGAATCTCCACCGGCTGCTCTGGATAGCTAAGAGTAGGGCCCACTGCGATCTCCAAGTGATCCAATACGTGACTGGGATCCGCCACGTACCGTCTCAACTGCGACACGTGGAACACATCATGAACTCCCTTCAGCGTAGGCGGCAACTCAAGCCTATACGCCACGGCGCCGACCCTCTCGAGGACACGGAAGGGTCCGACGAAACGTGGGCTAAGCTTCCCGCCTCCACCGAAGCGAATAGTGCCCCGCGTCGGAGAAATCCTCAGGAACACCAGATCTCCAACCTAGCACAAACAAGGTCTCTGCACTTAGTCTAAAACAAGTAATCACAAGCAAACACAAGAACAAAATCTAGATTCTAAGCTATACCTCGAACTCCAAAGGTCTCCGGTGGCTATCGGCCCAATGCCGCTGCCTGTCCTGCGCCACCCGAAGTCTATCTCTAATGAGCTTGACCTTCTCCGCTGCATCAACCACCATCTTCGGGCCAAGCAAAGCTCTCTCACCTACATCATCCCATGACAACGGAGTGCGACACCTCCGTCCATACAACGCCTCAAAAGGTGACATCTCGATACTGGCTTGGTAGCTGTTGTTGTAAGCAAACTCTACCAAGTGCAAGTGATCCTCCCAAGAGCCTCTGAAATCTAAAACATAAGTGCGAAGCATGTCCTCAAGTGTCTGAATGGTCCTCTCTGACTGACCATCTGTCTGCGGGTGATACGCACTACTAAACTTGAGCTGGGTGCCCAAGCTAGCCTGCAGGCTCCTCCAGAAATGCGAAGTAAAGCGACTGTCCCGATCTGATACTATGCTCACTGGAACTCCATGCAGTCTGACTATCTGGCGCACATACATCTCTGCTAGTCTCTCTGTAGACGTACCCACTTTGAATGGTAGAAAGTGGGCCGATTTGGTCAACCTGTCCACGATGACCCAAATCGCATCCTTCCCGCCTGGAGAACAGGGAAGTCCAGAAACAAAATCCATGGTCACATGCTCCCATTTCCACTCCGGAATGGGTAACGGCTGGAGTAATCCTCCTGGCCTCTGCCTCTCCGCCTTCACCTGCTGGCACACTAAGCATCGGGATACGAAGCGCGCTACCTCTCGCTTCATCCCGTACCACCATACATGCTGTCTCAGATCTCTATACATCTTGTTGGCACCGGGATGCATAGAGTACTGGGATCGATGCGCCTCCTGGAGAACCTCCTCGCGCAACGACCCACTCGGCACACACAACCTGGTACCGTGCCGCAAGGAACCATCATCAGCAATGGTGAAGTCATCTGCTAATCCCATCTGAACCTGCTCCCTGATGCTCCTTAGGGACTCATCCTCAAACTGTGTAGCCCTGATCCGGTCTACCAACTCTGACTGAATCTGCAGTCCCCACATCTGCATCTCAACTCCAGGCACTATCACCTCAATGCCCAAGCTCTCTAGATCTGCCAGAAGATAACGATCTGTAGTCAGGCACATAGCTACCGGATACCTGCTCAATGCATCCGCAACTACGTTCGCCTTCCCTGGATGGTACTGCAACGATATGTCGAAGTCTTTCATCAGCTCCAACCATCTCCTCTGCCTCATGTTCAGCTCTTTTTGGGTAAACACATACTTCAAGCTCTTGTGGTCTGTGAAGATCTCCACACGCTCTCCGTATAAATAGTGTTTCCATAACTTCAGAGCAAAAATGACCGCTGCCAACTCCAAATCGTGGGTAGGGTAATTCTTCTCATGAGGACGTAATTGCCTGGAAGCATAGGCAATCACCCTCCCATTCTGCTGCAACACACAACCCAGTCCCTTCCCCGATGCATCACTATAGATAGTGAAACCTCCAGAACCTGATGGCAACGTCAACACTGGAGCTGTCGTCAACCTCCTCTTCAGCTCATCAAAGGCGATCTGGCACTCCTCTGACCAAACAAACTCCACGTCCTTCCGGTTCAGCCTGGACAACGGCTCTGCAATCCGGGAAAAATCCTGAATAAATCTTCTGTAGTAGCCTGCCAGTCCCAAGAAACTCCTGACCTCGGCTACTGAACTCGGAGCACTCCATGCCTTAACTGCCACGATCTTTCTCGGATCCACCGAGATACCCTCTCCAGTCACCACATGACCAAGGAATTCAACCTTGTCAAGGAAGAACTCACACTTCGAGAGCTTTCCATAAAGCTTCTCCTTCCTGAGAGTCTCCAACACTATCCTCAGATGCTCCTCGTGCTCCTCTGGGATCTTCGAATACACCAAGATATCATCTATAAACACCACCACAAACCTGTCCAGATGCTGATGGAACACCTTGTTCATCAGATTCATGAACACTGTCGGGGCATTAGTCAACCCAAACGGCATCACCAAGAACTCATACTGTCCATATCTGGTCCGAAAAGCTGTTTTTGGAATATCCTCCTTCCTGACCTTCACCTGGTGGTAGCCTGTCCTCAGATCAATCCTGGAAAACACCCTCGCTCCGCTCAACTGGTCAAATAGATCATCAATACGCGGCAGCGGATACTTGTTCTTGATTGTGAGGCTGTTCAGAGCCCTGTAGTCGATACACATCCGTGTCGACCCATCCTTCTTCGGCACAAAAAGTACCGGAGCACCCCACGGAGAAGAACTAGATCTGATAAATCCCTTGTCCTGAAGCTCATCCACCTGCTTCTTCAACTCTATCAGCTCACTGTTGCTGACTCTATAGACGTGCTGGGATATCGGCTCCGCGCCTGGCACCAAGTCTATAGAGAACTCCATGTCTCTGTCCGGAGGTAACCCTGGCAACTCCTCCGGAAAGACATCCATATACTCCTCTATCAGTGGATGTAGCGACCTCGGCTCTACCACCAGGGCTCCGCAGAAGACTCCCTCAGTCTGCTCCGCTGCTCCTCTGGCAAACTGAAACTCTGGCTCACCTGGCGGACTAAACAAAACTCTGCCTCCACGACAATCTATACTAGCACAATGCGTACTCAACCAATCCATCCCGAGTATAATATCGTAGCTCGGAAGTGGCATTACGAGTAGGCACACACTCAACTCCCGGCCTCCCAAGGTAACTCTTCGGTCTCTGCAAACATCACGGACTAGGATGATACCACCCCCGGTCGTGATCTTGCAGAGTCTAGCTAAAGGTTCAGCAACAAGATGGTGTCTAACAGCAAAAGATACAAACACAAAGCTATGGGAAGCACCGGAATCAAATAAAGCAAGTGCTGAAATGGAATCAAGAAGAACAGAACCTGAGATCACATCACCAACGGTGTAAGATACGATATCATCAAAGAAGGACAGTAATATTGCAAAAGAAAACAATTTCAGAAAAATTAAAGATAGCAAAAGGAAGTAGGAAGGGTCCTAGTTGTGATTGAGCACACTCTCTATCAGCCTATCTCCTATATCCTATTGCAGGTAACCCTAAAAAGCAGACCTGCATGGGCCACCACCAAAAATGTGTCACGACCCGCACCCAAAAATCGGGCATGAGCCGTGGGTACGTCCAGCCTACGCCGCAGAATCGGCGGTAGAACGCTGTAAAGGTCCGTTCTAGGTCAACCATATCTATTTATATCTCACAGAAAAATCCGGCATGACCTCTCCAAAAGGAGGGCAAAACCACGCAATATATATATAAAATCCTCTCCCAAAGGAGGCAACCACGCAATATATATATATATATGAACTCTCAATCACAAAATCTAGGAAAAGAAATAAAGCACGATATGATATAAATAAAGAAACAGAACCAAGAGAGCAAGACAATCCAAAATAATACAGTCCAAGTCTACAAATAGCTACAACATCTCAAGCAACAAAAGAATAAGTACAGTCATCCAAAATATAAACCACTGGAAATAACCCAGGAAACCCACCTAGCTAACTAGGGTGCTATCGGCGTCTCCTCGGCGCACTCCTCCTCGGGGTCACAACAGTCGTCAATACCAGGCCCGTAGAACGTAGGACAATAGTCCTCAGGATCCTCTGGAAAAAATATGCCCAGTCAGGACTGGAGCGAAGTACATAACTCTGAAAGCAACTCCAAATGCATGGTAAGGTGTATATGACGAGCAATAGAAAAGTAATCAAGATGCACAGGAAATAAATATATGCTGGAGCACAATAAGTAGCTGCAATATAAACTGGAGAACAATACAAGTAGTGGAAAAGTAACTGCAGGTGAGAAACATGAATACTAGCTAAGTGCCTTGAGCACAAGTTCGTTATGTGATCGGCTTAGGTTGCACATGAAAAACACTAAGATAACTCCGTTATGCGTGAGTTGCATAACCGACATACACATGAATACTGTATGGCTTTGATCACATAACCAACTCACTACTCCCCTCCCCCACTAATACCATTGGATCCAACCACAACACGCTACGTACATGATAATAGCTCGCGCACACGAAGGCGAGAGCACAAGAAGCACATGATAGCACATGAGAATCAATACCCGAAGCACATGATGAAATACACGTGATAGAGTACCCGCTGAACACGGTAAGGGGGATAGCATCTCATGACGGGATCCACTAGTACCAGCTCATGTAATAAAGTGTCAGAATCAAGTATTACAGTTCTAGAACAAGTGATATAAACGCTATCATGAAATAGAAACTATCAGAGGTAGGTACTCGCCTGATGTCCTGAGCAACTGATGAGGATCGAGATCCGGACCGGTGTCGCAAGGACCTAATGCGAAAAGCAGAATTAAACAGGGTTTTAAGCATTTAAACTGATATAAAATAATTAAAAACAGGCTTCTAGGGCTATTCTAGGTCGAACGGGTCAAACCGGTGAAATTCGGGTCAAAAAGTCAACTCGGGGTCCAAAAAGTCAACTCTAGGTCAAAACTAGGTCAAACGTTGACTTTTACGGTCAACGGGGACAATTATGGTCAAAGCTAGGTCAAACTAGGGTGTCCCTAAAATTCTAGGTCAAACCGAGCTCATTAAGCTACTAAACTCACAAACTCGCCTAATCGAGATACCGGGATACCCTCGGTATCCGATACCTCGCCCTAGGCCACGCACCCCGCCTAAACCCGCTAAAACCTATGCTAGCACGCGTAATTATATATATATAAACATACAAAAATCACTCCAAAGTATTTCCTAGGCTAATGCTCAAATACCCCGCTCGAAACTCAATACCTTGAATATCTCAAGGTATCGAGATACCTCGGTATCTCAAGGTATTGAGGTTTCGCTCTAAAACCCTCTAACTAGCTACCTAGCTATTAATTATGCATCTAGTTATTAATCTAGGCTAGGTAATATAGATACCTATCATATTTATATATATCTAAATAGGTATCTACCTATATACATATATATCCACACATATATACCCATTACCCATTTACCTTACCAAACATAACATATATATATATATATATATATATATATATATATATATATATATATATATATATATATATATATATATATATATATATATATATATATATATTACCTATCAAGATATCTATATATATATATATATATATATATAAGTATAGGTATATAGATATCTATCTCTTAGATAGATATATCTAAGTATCTAGCTATCTACCTATCTATAATCTATAAATCTAACTATCTACCTATTATCTAGGTAACTATCTAACTATCTATTTATCTTATCTACCTATTTATCTATCTAATGATATATCTATCTATCTAACTTATTATCTATCCATCTATCTATTTAATCTATCTTAGACTTCTATCTATCTATCTATCGCCAACACGCTGCTGCTGCTCTTGCTTGCTGATGCTGCTGCTGTACCTGTTACTGCTGCTGCTGTGCTCTTATTCCTGCTGCTGCTGCTCCTTCTACTGCTGTTACTGCTGCTCTATGCTACTGCTGCTGCTGATTCTGCTGCTGCTGCAGCTATTCCTGCTGCTGTGCTGCTGCTGCAGCAGGTTCTGCCCCCCCCCCTTTCCTCTCACATACACACACACACACTCCCATATATATACCTATATATATATCATCCTCTATATATATATATATACATACATATATATCTATCTATATATAACTAGATATCTATATATATTCACACTCATCTACACACTCTAACACACACACTAACACACTCACACACTAATACACACACACACTCACAACACTAACAACACACACACACATAAATATATACATAGCCATATATATATATATATAAACTTAATATATATATATATATCTACACACACTCTCAACTATATATATATATATATATATACATACACCCAAAATATATATATACATATACACACACACAAGCACACTTACACATATACATATATATATATATATATATATATATATATATATATATATATATATATATATATATATATATATATATATATATATATATATATATACACATAGACATATACACACACAAGCACATAGATCTAAATACACACATACATATATAAATATATATATATATAAACACACATACATATATATATAAATATATATATATATAGATACATATACACTAACACAACACAACACACAACAACACCCAAACCACACGCCCCACTCACGCCCAACGACCCCGACACTCACCAATACCCTAGAATATATAAAATATAACTCGAAAACTCTAGCACACACTCCCCGATACTAATCCAACACGCGCACAAAGCCGAAACGAGAAAACCAAGTCGAAATGGCCGTTCGGTCATTTCGACGAACACGTGGTGCGCGGCTCAGAAAACCTCCTGAAACGCACACCAAACGAACTCGGAATCGGCCCAAAATTTACCCACGCGCTCTACACGATATCTAGATCCTAGAAAATATGCTCCCGCGTCGATTCTAGGTCCGTGGTGGAAACGCACACGCACTTAGAATCGGCGACGATGAAAAGTCCCAATTTTGCCCGAAACGCCCGTTTCTCCGCGACGCGGCTTCCCGTGTCCGAACGGAGACACGCACTCACCCTCTAGACACCCGACAACGTCTACCTAGGTCCATCTAACCTAGGGCATCACCCAAAATTGGGCCAAATTCGGATTCCACCCGAATTCGACACAAAACCTAATGTCAAAGTCTCTAAACTCACCCAAACTAGTTCCAACTTCCTCCTACGGGTAGGGTTAGGGTCTATGAAGGTTCTACAACACTAATTATACTACACAAAAATAATTAGAAAGGGGAAAGTTAGGTTTTACCTCTTGGAAGTTGGAATCCCAAGGCCAAAGTCTCACAACCCCTAGAAATCACCCCCCTCAAGCTCCAAGCCACCAAAACTAGCCTCCACACAAAGTCTAGGCTCCACACACCTAGGTTAGAGAAAAAGCAAGGTTAGGGATAGCATAAGGAGAATGAATGGAAGAAAGAAAGAAGAAAAATGGAAGAAAACTTACTTTGGAGGAAGAAGGAGAAGAAAGAAGAAGTGGAGAAGAAGAAGAAGTGAAGAAGAAGAAGAAGAAGTAGAATGAAGAGGGGGCTGCTGCTTGATGCTCACGGTCGGGTGGGGTAGGTAGGGGGGCCGGCCATGTAAATAAATAGGGGTTTACATGTACAAAGGTCCAAAATGCCCACCTAACTCGGTTTTGGATTTCGGGTTCCAAAAATACTCAAACTAGCTCCAAATCTCTCCCACTAACCTCCTAAAAATAAAATAAATATTTTTAAGCCCCAAAATAATTCTCACAAGGGTGTGGGCTGGGTCGGACATGGGTCCACTAGGGTCTGACATGGGTCCAGGCTAGCCAAAACCCTAAAACAATCATTAAAAAAATAAAATAAGCACTAAATAAATATAAATATAATTAATTAAATACAATCCACTATTTATCAAATAAAAATAAAAAATATACCCTATTTTCTAGAATTGGATAGTGACAAATGCAAATGAGGACAAATCAAGCCAGTGATCATCTTGTATATTTAAACCTGTTGCAAACTAACTTGTGTCTTCGTGGCAGGGAAGGTGAGGTAAGTATTGTGCAGGTAATTCAGACGGGCAGGTAAAATATATCGAACGGTGGCATGTTCATTTCAGTAAATTCTATATGAGCTTCGTGGCAAAGCCGTCCTCCAGCCTGGAAGTCTTTACCATTTTGAAGTTTATAAAGGGATGTAATGTACATGACTGCTATCTCATTTTGAGTCAATACTTTTGTAAGCCCGTGCGACATATTAGCTGACTCGTTCAGGAGTTTGTAATAGATGTTCATTATCAATAAAGAAAACTTTTCCATGTTTTAAATCTGTGTTTCAATTTATCTGCGTACTCTGAATATGTGCTTTCTATGCAAATCATTAAAGCCTTGTGCGGGCGCAATCCCAGGCCAGCACGGCGGTCACGATTCGGGGGGACTCCTCAAACGATTCTACGGAATCGGGTCGTGACATAGACGTATGGGCAAGGGTAGGCTACTCGATCTAAGCCTCACAACTCACACACCCGTCAGGGGACATCAGAAATCGTCATACCTCGGGGGTAGCGACCAACGCGACTCTACAGAAATTGACATACCTCGGGGGTAGCGACCAGCGCGACACACGTCCGTAGTGCGAGCTATATACTACGGTTTACCAGAGTGGTTATAGCCCATACGCCTAATGATTGTCCTCTCATGATACTAAGTGTCAAGTGTGTGTCAACATACATATAATAGATAGTAATGACTGAAAGAAAATACACATGCAATGCATATACAGAAATAAAATGAATATACAAAAATATAAATAGCATGCAAAGTACTGTAAGCAATTTGGCAAGGTATCTTGCCTGGTCTAAAAAAGAATGAAGTTCCAACTCAAGACGTCGTCCGATCTACCCGTCACATAAATTAAACAAGTTAGGTTACAAAAGTGGGTGAATAGGTTCCTCTATTTTAATCTATTTAATTATGAATAAAATAACCTAAAATAGTATTTTAATCTTATTGTAATCTGATTTTATTACTAAATCCTAATTTTGGTCCAAAGAAAATCAACTTTACGGATTTGTGATCCGTGACACGCAAATCGAGGCAATCAGTTGACCAAAAAGTCAACCGACTCAAATCCTAGATTTGTGTGTAAAATCCTATGGATTTTAGCGCTACATGAACGCCAAAATCGACGGTTTTATAAAATCACAAGTCGGTAAAGAGTTATGGCCACAAGGGCGAACAAATGATAATTTTTAGTGGTTTCCTATTTACGTCTACATTGCACAAATTTTACAGTAGAATAAACTTATATTTTAAATTCTGGAAAAATACTTTTCTGGAATTTTATCATGTCAACTTTCCGAAACTTTAAACGGTTCGTAATTTCGAGTTCGGGATCTCCCGTAATCTCAAAAATATCAAAATGTGTCTGATTTCGGACAGCTGATTTCGGACAGCTGACACTTTTAGAATTTTTTGGAAAAATAGATTCATAAATTATTAAAATAATTTTTATATTCAGAAAACTAACCTTGATATAGTGCTAACAAAAAAAACTGGAGCACGTTTGGAGTCCGGAGCTAGGAGATATCGTCTTTTTAAGTCGTCATAACTACTAGAAAATGAGGCTGAATTTATGACGAATTTTGACTATTTTTGGACGAAAATGAGAGAAATTTGTGGAAAAAAAAATGAAGGATGAGGTATTTATAATAGTGTACACTACTTAATTGAATACCACTAGGATTGGCTAATTTAGATATGATTAGGATCAGTTTAAATAATGATAGGATATGCATGAAGTTGCTTTCCTAGTAGGCTCAGGATTTAAATTAATGTAAAATAGAGTTTGAATTTATCTCAATAATTTATTATCTTAAATAAAATTAAATATAATTCAAATAATTTATATATAATCTTATTAATATCTATTAACACTAAATTATCATCTATCTAATATTAAGACTATATATATCCAAATAAATCCTAAATAATTTCAAAAATCTAAATAAATTTCTTAATATTCTAAATAAATTACAGAAAAATATAATTAAATATTTTAACCTAAAATAAATATTTGGTAGAAATAATATGCAAGTATGGACTCATAGTAAATGATAAAAGTCCTAGAAATTTAGGTTCCCTATGTTTTAATTACCTAAAAATTCTAGAAAAATCTCAAAAAATCTAAAATAGTCTAAAATTAATTCTAAATAAATATTTACATAAGTAAATATACTAAGAAATTTATTTCTAATTAACTAAGAGAATACTCTAAAGTAATTCAATATTTAAAATAATCTATAATAAATATATTAATATAAAATACACACAAAATATCTATTTTGGGTGAGGGGTTTACAGTAGTTGGCATGTTGCGTATTCCTGGTCCTACGTATTTTAGGACCGGGACGTGACAATAGGTTATTCATCAAGGAGAAGTTTGACCGTGGACTACTGGAGCTATATCATGTTCCAACCAAGGAGCAGATAGCAGACAGTACGACCAAGGGACTTATTTCCGCAAATATGATTAGAGGATGTGACAATATGGACTTAGTGAATATTTTTCGTCGTGTAGTATTGATATATTAGAATATTCTTGGTATATTTGTTGGTATATTAGAATATTCCTGATATATTTGTTGGAAGATTAGAATATTCTTGGTATATTTTTTGGTATACCAGGAATATTCTAATATTTTTCGTCCATCTGGAGTATTGGTATATTAGAATATTCTTGGTATATTAAAATATTCTTGGCATATTTGTTGGAATATTAAAATATTCTACAGGAGATTTTAATAGGGTATTAATATAAGATGAATGATTGTAAGGCTATAAACACTCTCCCGTTTGGTCATGAGATTGTATGACTAGAAATAGCGCCCATATCGTTTTCATCCAGGTCATCGTGCCATAACCCGATTACTGTACGATGGAGTTCGTCATCGCACATTATTGACCGCTGTCGATTTGGGTCATATATGAGACTGTCGACGTGGATGCTGAGTGCAGCTTCTCCTGGAATTGTTGATAATAGTTTTTTTTTTTTTTTCCTTATTCTTCATGGGTCAAAAAACCTGAACAACAATGCAAGCAATTTAATGTAATGTGTGTAGCTGAGATCCTTGTTGTCATAGACTAATTTTGTCACGGATCTTCGCAGGCTCTGCTGATGCAGCACAGAAAAGTGCAAAAAGCGTTCTTCCGTTTTGACCCAAAAGTGCCATCATCTTCTAGAATAAAGTGTATGAGAAATTGAGAAGTAATGTCACGCTAAATATCATTGTAAATGTGCTTCAGAAATTCAAAGAATACCTTTAATATTTTTTTTATTTTTTTCATTTTCTTCTTCTTGGCTTATCATGGATCATTTATTGTTGACTTTAGTAGGTGCCAACAGTGTTATCCTGAACCGTGTATTTGCACACCTAATTCTTACCCAACAGTTGTATCGCTCTCTTTCTTGAGGTCAACGCCATGTTCCTAATGCTCATTGGTCCCATGTATCGAACTGCTCTAACGTGTAACCATAGCAAAATCTTTAGGTCTGGGGCTATCTACAACACGAGTTCATTTTTCTCCCCTCACCAAAACTATGATATATGTTTACCCTCCAATCAAGTGTTGTTATGTGTCAAAATAGGAGTTAAAACCGCTTTGAATGTTCAGAAAACTACATCCAAATTGGTTATGTTGCATGAAAATATTATGTGGCAACGCTTGAAAATATATTCTAGTTTTGGTGGGTGAACAAAAATGGACTCTATCTCCAACGAAGGTTTTTCATTCTCTCTCTCACACATATTTTTTGGAATTTTTATCTTTCATATTTCTAAGGTAGAAGTTTTACCTCCTACACAATCATAGTCTTTCCTCAACAACCAACCTAAGAGCACCCAAAATTTTACCTCCTACACAACCGTCATGTGCTATGCCACTTCCTAGATGGACATCGAGCCTCTCCTACTTAAATTAGGATATGTTTAACAATAATATTGTGACACAAAATTCTGATCATATATTTTTTTAACGATATGATGTGACAGTGGTCCATAAATAATCATAAATAAATGATCATCATATATGTCGTATCAGTTGGTGGACAAAGTATGGTCAAAATTTAATGTTTCTATAACATTGTCATATGTTTAAGGTTATATTTAGATTCATGATTGATTAATTATAAAAAAAGAAGGATAAGGGAGGAATTTTTCTTAATTTTTAAGGGCACAAATGGTTCGGTGTAATTAACAATGGACGTCGAACATAAAAGTCAAAAGTAAATACTAAATTTCAACTTGATACCATAAACTATTCAAAATTTTCAACTTGATACCTTAAACATTAAAACTAGACAACTTAATTCCTCAACTATAATTGTATAACATAATATCTTAACAATATTAACAAAAAAAAAAATTAAATGACATAAATATTTCTATTATCTCCTCCCCCTCTTTTATCAGCAGCGACGACAGTGTCAACAACGACGACGGCAGCAACAATGGGATGACAGCGGCGGTGATAACCGTAGCAATGAGACGACATCTACGGCGGTGGCAACGACGATAACAACGATGGCAGCATCAATTTTTTCTTAATTTTTAAGAACATAAAATTTGGTATAGAGAAAGAAAGTTATAGGAATGTTTGTAGAAAGAAAGAAGTTCAGCAAAAACAACATCCTTCACCTCCTCGTTCCTCCGCGACCACTCCCCCCCCCCCCCCTCTCCTCTTCTGCGGTTGCAACTCCCTTCTCGTACTTGCGCAAAAAAAATGGTCGAATTTTCCACCGGACGATCTGGTAGAAACTATTTTCTTTCCAAATTTTCTAAAACTTCTTTCTTTCTACCCAAATTCCTAGAATTTAATTTCTCTATATCAAGATTTCAATTTTAAGAGCACAAACGGTTGCGTCTAACTCACAATAAGTTAAAAATTAAATAGAGCTGGGCTAAAGGGGCCGCAGAAGAAACCGCGATTACGTGTCCGTCTTCGATTGGTCGGTCTTTTTGAGCCTACGTTAGCAGGGGGGCTGGCATCACCGGTTTTGTTTCGGCCAATCCTAAGCTGACATGTGGCAGCTCGATTTCGATCGCGGTTACTTCTACGGTCTGTTAAGTATTTTTGAATTAAATAACAGAACTTCTCAAATTATATATATTCCTACAAAATTATCAATAATGCGAAGTTTACAACCAAATGCCTACAACCCACATACAACCCTCTCTCTCCCTCCGGTAATATGGGTCCCACCCGGTCCCACCTCCCCCCTCTTATGAGACTCGTCTCACTGTTATAGTATACGTACCCGATATACGCACATAATACATGTATAGCTTGATTTATGTTTAATTTCTTACTTTATGCTTTATACCATTCATGCATTGTCTAGGTTATTTTTGCAAGTTTTTCCTTAGTTGCATGCTTTGGACTGTTGGTCCCTTGGTTTTCGTGTGCATGGCTGTGATGAACCCGGGAGAGGAACATGGATTATGATGCAATGGCTTATAATCAACCATTTGGTTATTTAAACAAATCATTTCCCTTTCCTTTATTTTTCCTTTCATTTTATTTCTCTTTCCTTCTTCACTTCTTCAGCCTTTACCGAGAGCAGCCGAGCTTGGCTTTGGTCATGGGTGACCTTGGTAGTATTAGGCTAGAACTTGACCGTAGGCAAATACATCTTGTCAATTAAAGGAACAACTATGGATCTTGCTTTGTTTCTTAGTATAACTTGTTTTAATCATTTGAACAGTTTTATTTTTTGGTAACACTTAGAACTTGTCTCATTGATGATTTTGTTTTTCTTGAATTGGATTGCTCATGGAGCCCGAGAACAGCAAGTCGGAGAATACAAAGTTGGCCTGAGAATGCATACAAAAAGTACGCATGGAACCCTTGTCGCATAAAGCGAAGTTCCAGTGAGCGCACTTGTGTGTGTTTATAAATTCTTTAGAAAGTGTGCCAAGATATGTTGAGTACTCTGGGCGCACTTCTCTACTCCTACGCACGTTTTGTACTATGACAATTCCTCCAAAAGTATGCCAATCCTACTTGGCGCACTTTTGATTGGGTCTGCAAGTCATCAAGAATGTACGTCACTGCTTAAATAGCCAAGTTGACGCACTTTGCAGATATTGCAGAGTTGGCGCACTTTGGTGAAACTTTCCTTACCGACGCACTTTGTTCCTTCTGGAGAATGACGCACTTTGCTGTGTTGGTGCACTATGTGGAATTCTCTAGAGACGACGCACTTTGTAGCCCTTCGTAATTACTTAATGACTAAGCAATAACTTTTGACCATTCTCGAGAATTGTGTTCTCGACTGCATGGTTGTCTCGACTGATGTGACATGCATTGAGACTTACGTTTTGTCTTTTAGTAGACCTTCCCACGCTCTTTGTGCGCCAACCCTCCTTTTAAGCATACTTGAAGAAGTGCGACAAGCTCCTGGCTCGTGAACTTCTATCATTGTGCGCCAAGGTTCTAGAGTGCATTTTAGTATCAATTGTGCACCATCATTTGCTCAGAGCACTTTTGGTATCAAAGTGCGCCAAAACTGCCCGGACTAGTAATTGTGCGCCAATAGTGGTTTTGGCCCATTGTGCGCGGATGCTATTTTCTTGCCTGATGTTATGCGCCAATTCTAAATTGATGTTTTATGCGCCTGTATGTCAATTTTCTCTTTAATATGCTTAACTCTTGATGATTCTTTGGTTCTCTTTTATTCCGTTATTTTAGTTAATCTTGCTTATTTTCTGAATATGACATTCTTGATATTGATCTTGATTTTCTAACATGATATAGTGATTGTACACTATAAATGAACTCCCGAATCTTGACATGGAACTGATAATCCTGATACTGACTCGACGTAGCGCACTCCTGACTCGAGAATTCTTGTACTGTACTGATCAAGGCCATGAGTAGCACATGTATTGCATGTTCCGTTGTTCCCGTGGTTGATTTTCATTATGCTTGTCAAGCTATTGTCCAGTATTGCATCATGTATAAGGCAAATTTTTGAGCACCACGATCAGGAATTTTGAATAAATTATCCAGGCTAATAAACTAGATTGATAACTAGAATCATTTAGGAAAATTTTCTGGCTACATGCAGTCCGGACATCCCAGCGACACTAGTGGATTTGGAGCTCTCCGTCGTGAGGGGTACATTTTCAGCACACCGTCGAGTGTTGCATTACAAGTAAAATATATATACAAGTTAATTATATTATGTATTACGTATGTCTGGATGATCCGGATATACCGCAGGGCATGTGGCTGTATGGAATTTTTAAACTGCATGTGTTAGTAACTATGAATGTGATAACCCTAGTTAGCTAATAATAATAAGCCGTAGGGCATGATTGGCCGTGATTGCTCGATTTTCAGTCTAGTCTAGTTTTGTCCTGATTTATTTAACAACAGATCCAGAAATTGTAACCTGAGTACTAATGTCATGCTCTAGTACCAAAACACGAAGATGAACATGGCCAGCTATCCCATATAAGGTATTATACGTCGTACGATAATCACAGCTATAACCGGACAAGGAGGGCATGCTACAATCAAGTCTCATAGGGTCAAGAACTTATATATCTCAATCAATCAAACAAGAAGCAATAATATAGAATACTTCAAAATAAGCAGTAAGGCATCCCTAACGTAACATCAGAATGTTCTTTAGAGATATGACGATACCGAATGATGTGCCAGATGCAAGATCAAGATATACATGACAGTGAGTCAGCTGTAGTGTGAATATATACAGTCATGTAAGGAACTAGTGTCCAGATTTGCCGGCTAACAGGTGCCGGTTGGCTAAACGCCCCAAAAAATATAGTTTACTAAAGACGAGCAGTGAATAAAGGAACCCACTCGTTATCCTCGGAGGCCATATTCCTGGTACGCGCCATGAGTCGGGGGAAAGTACGATTGCTCCTCGAGTGCTGGCTCGAAACCTGACGATACAAAACCAGTGGAGTTAGACCCCAAATAGCAAGTACCACAAAAAAGCACGAAAAGAAGAACAAAACCCAAAGCAATAAAAATATAATAGTTCTGCGTCATAGCGTAGGTCCATAGCATATCCTAGCACAAAGGTCCAACTCTACAATCAAACAAGGACAAGGGTTGAATCCATCACACTATGATAGTCCATTTTCCTAGGCTACTAACATAATAATACAATTACAATAAAGTCCAATTAATAAAATCGGCCAAACACTTGTACGACTTGCTATTTGTGGAGTTTGAGGTTATCTCATAATAATGTATAATATGTATCCTCATATCACGCCATTGCCGAACATGAACTAACCTAGCCAATAGATGAATATACATGTATTACACGAGATGCACCGGTTCTCCGTAGGTTCACTACGCTAAAAATACGGTATTAGCGGTTCCAATGTTCCTATAGTAAAACAGTGACTCGAAATATTATAATAGACCAGATATTGCACTCCACTAAGGCAGATGATATACAATATCTGTGGTGGCTAGCCCACAGCGTACTAGATGTGAGAATGTTCGTTGGCATGATCTCGTGATACCGTTTTCTCCCCAAGTTACTACCACTTTTAGTTGCTTAATTAACCCTATATTGCGCTCATAAATCTCAAGACATGGCTACATGAGAATTTCTCTTAAGATGTCGTACAAAGTACGAGCACGCTAAATACGAATCCATGGAAGTTCAAATCTGGATTCACCCGAGCGTGTATGCAACATTCAACAAATTAATATCCTAGCCACGCTTTGGTATTTGACTCGCATATCATGCCCGTTATAGGAAAATTAGTATATTTATAGTATCACGCGTTCAGGAATTTGGAGGCATTCTCGATGCACATCCCAAATATAATCACTTTAACACGTAACACAATATGTCGAACCTCAATACATATTAGATCATGAACTTTATTAAGAAATAATAATATCAGCACGGATACAATATTCGAGTCCAATTACTAATTATCATTAGGTCACATGAATCTTGATCACATTATAACACGAAGGTTATGTCATGCACATAGTCGGTTAGTCACTATTTACTTAATCTGGTTCATCGAGAAAATCTCAAGTCCAACACATATTAATGCCATGTATGAAGCCAAATATAACACATGGTCATGTCTAGCATGAGGTCTGGTTTCTAAGTCCATTCTTCCTTAGAATCATAACACAAGCAATACCAGGATCAACCACATGAAGGATGATAAGAAATATTCCAAATAGGATAAGTGAACACATAATGAAAGCACTACGTGCACGTATGGGGTCACTAAGGATAACATGCGTATGAAATTATACGCATGAAGGTCAGGCGCATATAGTCTCATGAAGTCTGGGGCGCATAAAGTCTCATGAAGACTGGGGCGCATAAAGTGTGCGAGCAACAAAAGGGGTGGTGCACAAACACACAGAAGTAAAAAGGTTGGCACACTTTGTCAAGTTAACCAACACGGCGTACTTAACAAAAGTGCACGGGCAAGAATAAAGCGTGCTTTCGAAGAAAGTGCGCGAGCAGCTAGCTACAAGATAAAACACACAATCCGAGGTCAAAGCTTGACAGTCGAGGAGCACACAAATCAATAACACATAAATTGAGAAAACAACCAAAGCTTTGTCCCTAAGGAAACGAAGAGGGAAGAAAGTGCACGAGCAGACCAACATAAGAAAAGTACGCCGGTTGATGAAACATAAAAAAAGTGTGCCATATTGCCAAACGCGAAAAAAGTGCGCTGATTGAGTGTGGCACACTTTCTCTATTTTTTCCAGGGAGAAATTTGATTGAATACGCACCAAAGTGAGTCAACTGAGTTTTCCTTTCGAAAGTGTGCCACTGACTCAAGGAGTGTGACTGGCACACTTTTGCTAGGAGACTGAGTGCAGTATGATCAGTACGCACGAAGAATTGGGACAGCACACCAATGCGCCCAAAGTAAAACATATGTATTTCTACGTCAAAGGACTCCTCTTGCATACTCTTCATATGATACTGTTCTTCTTCTCCAGTCAGCAATTTTGGTATACGTATTGTATCAAGTTTCAGCACTGAACTTAGTTGGACTCAAAATCAAGCACGTCCAAAAGCAAAGTTACATAAAATATGATATTCTACACTATGAGCTAATTAGTTTTATAAAACATAAAGTTTTAGGAGATCAAACCCCAGAAAAACAAAAATGAACCCATAGACCCAAACTCAGGTCCATGCAATTCCAACCAAGAAAATCAAGAACAACAAGTATTAAAGATGAAGGGGTGCTCGATCCCAACAATATGAGCCAGAAATAAACACAAATTATTAAGAATCAAAAGCATGCATAAATCCATAATTCTTCTTCTTGTGCAAGATGTACTTGCCTACGGAGGGAGAGGAATACTAAGGGAGAGAAATGGAAGGAAGATAATGAGAAAAAAGAGAGAAATGGGAATATATAGGTTTGGGTTTGAGAAATAGACCGTTGGATCACTCAAACCCATCCAAGCCACACATGCCACCAACCCAACCAAACCCACTCTTTCTCCACAACTCTCGGGTCCGGTCTAAACAATGGTCGGGCTAGCAACCAATGTGCGCCAAAGTGTACCAAGAAAAAATGCACCAAAGTGTGCCGGGAAAGGGGACTGACAACTGATTCCAAATATCCTTGTTTAAATACTTCAGATCTATTTAACTATTATTTTATTCGCTGCACTTATTTAAATGTTTCTTATGCTATTTCTCATTGATTTATCTGCATGCTGGTTTTTAGTTCCTAAGATTTGCTCTCTTGTGGTACTTACTATTTTGGGGTCTGATCACACTGGTTTTGTATGGCCAGATATCAGAGCAAGAACGCGTGATCTCCCATACATTCCGTCTCAAGATGGTGAACACCATGAGCACCCGGGGCAATGAGTGGGTTCCTCTTTCATCACCCATTTGATCTTGTATAATTATTCTTTTGAGGCATTTAGCCACCGAGCACGTATTTAGCTCATATTTTGGGACTTGACATTCAAGCCTGCGGGCCTACATGTAAAGCATATTCTAGACTATAGCTAGAGATGGTCAAAGAATATGGTACTCTTGCTAGTTCTTTATTTTGTAACTAGCTTCATGATCATCGGTGTATGTATAGTTTGGGATGCCTTACTATTATATGTTTGGTGATCATACATCTTGTAACTTGTTGCTTGCTTGAGATTGAGACAACTAAGATTCTTGACCCATGAATGACTGTTGGATTGTAGAGTAAAACTCTCACATATCTAGACAGCCGTAACCGTATCTCGGGTATAGAGTACTCTGGTGTACGTAACTGGTTTTTCTGCCCCCACTCTCCAGTATTATGGTTCTGGGGCGTGACACATCTCCCCCATTGGAGACTAGCCACGTGGTGATTGTAATCCTCTTAGTTGTAAGGGGGTTGTAGGCATAGCAAAGCCACAAAATTATACACTCAAGAAAATATACACATGACATGACATCCAAGTCCTAGCCTTTTTTCTTGTTAAACAAATCACGGTCCTAACGCCAACACTTTTTCTCCATTTCTCTTCCCTTCCACAGTGGCATTCCCGTAATTCCCTCTAGCCCACCCCTTTATTTATAACCCCTCATTTCCCCTCCCAACGATTTCTACTGCCAAAAGAAGAAGAACAAAATTATCGCTTTTCTTTTCCCCTCAAATCCCTCTCTTCGTCCTTCTCCAAACCCTAACCCTAATTTCTTTCCTGAAACCCTAGCATTGATTTCTCCTAAAACCCTAACCCTAGGTTGGTGATGGATTGGAAATAAGGGATGCTTTCATGGCTGAGAAGGATAGCTTCGACGTGTAACCCCCTTGGTGGTAAGAGAATCTCCAACCCTGTTGTGAGTTTGGAAAAAATGGCTGCCACATAGGAATCATAACTTCTTATTTCAAAATTTCTTCTCCAATGCAAATGTGAAATAAATTGTGAAGTTAACATGACAATGACATGTCAAAAAAATGTGAAGTTGATTGTCTAGATATAGACTTCACAATGTTTACTTCCATATCATCAATTATAAATAAAAATATTTATAAAAAAAATCTAGAAGTGGAAAAGTTGTCTTGGAAGTTGAAAAAGTAGTTTTTATTGGGCCTTTGATAGAGGTACTACAAAAAAGACTCAGGGCTAGCCCAGTATTGGTGCTAGCCCACTAATGAATATATTTTACTCAGATTAGGCCAAATCTTACTCAGGGCTACCCAACCCCAACCCCAAACACCCCAAACCTCTACAACTGGTGCCCTTGGACGGAGCCCTCCTCATCCACTCCTTCCATTTGAAGACCTAAAGTTTTGTAATTTTTATCTCCTCTAACTCTAACCATTAATCGATGGCTCACAAACCCTTCAAAAAATCAAGATACAATTCTTCTTCCTCCTTCTCCCTCGCTATTTTTTATATTTTTATTGCATTTTCATTGCATTTCCAAAAAAAATCTTTCCAATCTTCGTTAATGCCTAAAAATGATAGTATAATAAGCTAAAATATGTTTTTGATGTAGTATCGACATATTTTTGGAGTCTTGGACCCTATTTTAGGGTATGGAAGTTCGAATTTCCTCGAACGGTCGGGACAAAAATAAGCCGGACTGTAGAACTTTCTAAAGTCAAATATACGTTATGGACTATTGAAGTATCTGCAGTCCTTTATGTATAGAGGATTGTAAAAAATTTAACAGTCCTATATACACATAGGACTGTAAAAATTCCTATAGTCCCGGTCGTTCAATTACTTATTTATACATTCTGGACTGTTAAAATATATATCTTGTTTTATCTTATAGCCACGACCCCCGGAAGGGCCTTGAGGATGAAGGTATCATAATAAGAAGTCCCACTGCGCGTAAGGAACGCAATGTTGAGCATAATGTTGAGACAGCCCTCACTATCGTCGACCCCGAGGCACCCCCTCAAGTTAGAAAATATTGACTGAAAAAGACTGTAACTCGTTCAAAGCGACGTGCTCCTAGTACTTCTGATTCTTCTTTTTTCTCCAATGAAGACATACCAACCATCCAAAATCAACCAATGGATGGTTCAAGACCTTCTTTGCAGGCAGATAGTCCAGTCGAGACTCGTCCACCAACTGTCACACCCGTTTCCAGATTTGGTATTTCTTGAATTTTTGATATTCAAATTTATTTTCTGATAATGTATTTCTTCTGTATTTGTATGATGCTTCCTGTCATTTGTATTTATTTTTATTATATAGAGAGACTACCCGAGACTCGTAGAATACCCATTGGCATTGCCATAGATCCGATTTAGGACCCGCATATAGAATTGACACTTGGCTCTATTTATTTTGGCTAAACCCATAACTAAACCATCTTCCTTTTTTCTTTAGTATATACATGAGAGTTTTCTCATTCCTCCCTCTTTCTTCTTTATTTCTACTTTTCTTTTCCTCTTTCTCCTTCCTCTCTCCATAGACCAAACCCTAACCCTAGAAGATGTTGTGATTACTTGGACCGTGAGAGGTAGAGGCTAAGAAGCCACTCCAGGCAAGTACATCTTGCACAAGAGAAGAACCATAGATTTATGCATGCTTTTAGTTCTTAATTTTTTTGTTTATTTCTAGCTCATATTGTTGGGATCGAGCACCCCTTTATCTTTAATACTTGTTGTTCTTGATTTTTTTTGTTGGAATTGCATGGACCTGAGTTCTGGTCTATGGGTTCACTATTATTTTCCTGGGGTTTGATCTCCCAAAACTTTGTGTTTTACAAAACTAATTAGATTATAGTGTAGAGCACCATATTTTATGTAACTTTGCTTTTGGTCGTACTTGATTTCGAGTCCAACTAAATTCAGTGCTGAAACTTGATATAATACGTATACCAAAATGACTGACTGGAGAAGAAGAACAGTGCTCTGTGAAGAGTATGCAAGAGAACCCCTTTGGCATAGAAATACGTATGTTTTACTTTGGGCGCATTGATGTGTTATCCCAACTCTTCGTGCGTACTAATCATACTGTACTCAGTCTCCTAGCAAAAGTGCACCAGTCGCACTCCTTGAGTCAGTGGCGCACTTTCGAGAGGAAACCCAGTTGGCGCACTTTGGTGCGTATTCAATCAAAGTTATATCTGTAAAACCAAGAGAAAGTGCGCCACAGTCAGTCATCGTACTTTCTTCGCGTTTGGCAATTTGGTGCACTTTTTCTACGTTTCGTCAACCGGTGCACTTTTCTTACGTTTGGTCTGTTCGCACACTTTATTCCCTCTTCGTTTCCTTAGGGACGAAGCTTTGGTTTTCTCATTTTTTGTGTTATTGATTTGTGTGCTCCTCGACTTACGAGTTTCTAAACTGTCGAGCTTTGATCTCGGATTGTGTGTTTTATCTTTTAGCTAGCTTGCTCGCGCACTTTCTTTAAAAGCACGTCTTATTCTTGCCCGCGCACTTTTGTCAAGTGCGCCGTGTTGGTTAACTTGACAAAGTGAACCACCTCTTTATAGCTCGCACACTTTCTTGCCAAAGTGCGCCAACCTTGTTTCTGTGTGTTTGTGCGCCAACCTTACTTCTGTGTGTTTGTGCGCCAACTTGTTTTGTGCACCTACTGTTTCCTGTGCACGTTGGGCCCTTTGCTTGGTTTAAAATTTACGTTGGTGTGGTTGGCTGAGTCATTCCCCCACTCTCCAGTATTCTTGATCTAGGGCGTGACATTAACCTATTGCATTTGGCATCAGGCAATCGAATGTGAATATTGTCCAATGTATCGTGTATCGCGAATACGATAAGTTTGTCAGTTATAACTCGTGAATAGCTCATACTCGTAACTCATCATTCTAGGAAGTTCTCGAGTGTCCACGACTCAAGAACTTAAAATATTGATTAAAAGAGATAAAATTTGATTAGATCATTGGGAGGGAAGAATATTACGCTACCAGCCACCCCGATCTCCAAGGGCCCCATGCAGCATGGATAAACCCTGCTAGGCAAGGGCTCCATGACTGGCCAAGTTTACGTGTGCTGCGGCACTGCAAGTTGTTGTTATTGAGCCGCGGTTTATAATATTATGTATTTCAGTATATGTATTACAATATATGTTTCGTTTATGTTTCAGTTTCAGTTTATGTTACAAGATGATTTACAGATAAGTTATGTTTACAAAACTAGTTTATGTTTACAAAACCTCTTTATGTTTACAAAATCAGTTTATGTTTACAAAACCTCTTTATGTTTACAAAACCAGTTTATGTTTACAAAACTAGTTTTATTTATAAAACCTCTTCATGTTTTTAAAACCAATCTTATTTATAAAATTTATTTATATTTTTAAAAACTAGTTTATGCTTACGTTATGTTGTGTTATGCTATCAGTTATCTGCTTTAGTTCTTTATCCATCATTGTTTGTGAATTATACTATAAGTACCCTTGGCTATCTGGGTTGACTGCAATGTCGGTGGTAGAAATATTCTTTAAAACATGCATTTGTTAGTAAATAGGTTTGTGATAACCCCAGCTAGTTAATTATAGAAGCCGTAGGCATGTTTGGCCGTGATATTTAGTTTGCCTTATCTGACAAGCTTGCCCTGTTATATTTTATTTTCTTTCAGCGCGTGGTTAGAGTGCAAAGTTTTGCTCGGGTGAAGGTCTGTAACCCCGTCCTTGTTTGGTTTAAGGGTTGTGATCCTGATCCAGAGTAGTTCATATGCCCTCTTGTCGTTTGTCGCCTTATCTTTCTTTATAGTTAGTCTGTTATCAATGCACCAGTTCTTATAGTTATTTTATCGAGACAAGTACATTGGTACCGTACAAAGCTTGACCCACATTTATTTAGTTATTCGGTTGTCTTTTATTTCTGCTGATTGTGGTTTTGGTTAACACCTTGAGCTCCTTTGTGGTACTTGTTGCTTGGGGTTCTGATCCTACTGGTTTTGCTTGGCCAAGACACATGATCCACCGTACTTCTAGCAAGATAGCTCACACTCCTAGGACTGCAGCCGAAACTTGCGAGTATGTTTTCTTCTTCCACCCCTCGTAGTTTTATCTCATTTTGTGGTGTTTAACAAGGGCCAGTATTAGCTTTTTTGTTCTGAGATTAGTCCTCTGACTTCGATCAACACGATGTATATATTAGACCATGGCTGGTATATTTGATCATGTAAAATTATACTCTGATAGTGTAGGATTTTGTATTGACTAGCTTCATGATCATATGTGACATGTAATTTGGGATACATTTTTACATTCATGTATGATATACTATTAAAATTGTTGTTGATGGATTGAGATACTAGAAATTGTCGACCTTAGGACTTACGTCATAGCATGCTAGAGTTCACCCATTTGTCTTCGAGATAACCTTAGCATATTGTGGCTTACGTCGGTATTCTACAAAGTGTGGTTGGTCATATCAGTCCTCGTATTTACCCAGTATTCTGAGAGCGGGGCGTGACACCAACCCTTCAAAACCGGCCAACTGATGGTTCATGACATTCTCAGCAGGTAGATAGTCCAGTCGAGACTCATCCAAACGGTTTCTCTATGTTGTCGTCGATCTAGAACCATATTGCATACCAAATATGGAACAATCCGCTAAGTACATTACGTTATGATAAATTCAATTATTTATGGATAACTATATTTTATATATAATTCTAAGTTCATCCAATTGTTTACTTTTTAGGAGAGTTCTCGTATGTTAACGGTGATCAACCACGACAAAAAGTGCAATACATGGGGGTTTGAATTTTTTGGAGATGACGTCATGGCTAAAATTAATTCTACCGATTTATAAAATTTGGGTAGCTACTCATAAACGATGGTGGACAATGCACTCATATCAGCATTTGTAGAGCGTTGACATCCAGAAACTAATACTTTCCATCTTCCAAAAGGGGGGTTGACGATTACCCTGGATGACGTCCATCATATATTAGGACTTAGGGTTGATGGCCGAGTCATGATGAATCACACTTTTGACGAATCAAGCATTAACTTTTACGATCATATCGTGGACTATGTATCAAACTATTTCAGAGTTGATGCGACGAGTTTTACAACCGTTCATGATTTCAAGAAGTCGTACGGGCTTTCTTTGAAATATTTGCAGGAGACATTCGATGATCGGGACCCCGAAGGTGATAATGTCGATATGGTGGCCCGTGGATATATGTAGTTCATCTTAGGGGCTGTCGGTATTCCGGATAAGTCCAGAACGTCGATACATGCTCAATATCTCTCTTGAATTTTGACGACATAGACACGGTGGAAAAAATATCTTGGAAAAGTGGGATATTGGCATGTCACGACCCGATTCCTTAGAATCGTTTGAGGCGTCCCCCGAATCGTGACCGCCGTGCGGGCCTGGGGTTGCGCCCGCACAAGGCTTTAATGATTTGCATAGCAAGCACATATTCAGAGTACGCAGATAAATTGAAACACAGATTTTAAACATGGAAAAGTTCTCTTTATTGACAATGAACATCTATTATAAACTCTTGAACGAGTTAGCTAATATGCCGAACGGCTTACAAAAGAGATGACTCAAAATGAGATAGCAGTCATGTACATTATATCCCTTTATAAACTCAAAATGATAAAGACCTCCAGGCTGGAGGATAGCTTTGCCACGGAGCTGCATTTGTGTATGAAGAGTTGCAGTTTCGGACTTCAAAAGGCTTCAAGGGCGCGGTGAAGATGCGCCAACAGCTGGACTGGATCGGGAAGACGACTTTGGCTCCTCGCTCGGTTTGCCTTGGGGCGGAGAACCTGTTTCAACGAGGGTCAGCATATCGAAACATGCTGGTGAAGACGAGCTAGCCTGACTATACCAATCAACACATTATTTTAATGAAGCATGCATATTTTGTCACTACCACTTTCCCAGATAAGGGCATTTGGGTAATTTCACTATTTTGAATAATTTATGTGTTTAATTAATCTGCTGAGTTTTAAAACTAATTATATATTATAAATGATATTTGGTTTTAGGTCAAACCCTAGAACGCATTAGGACAAACCCTAATGACTAAACCCTAAATTGAAAACCAATTCTAGAGAAACCCTAGAATTCTAATTTTAGGGTGGAACCTCAACCTTAGAAGGCCTAAACCTGAGTTAATTAGGTTCTACATGACCTAACATAGGGGGTTTAACCTAACTTATGCATTAGAAACCCTAGTTTGGTTTTAATATAAAAGAGAACCCTCTCTTCCTTCATGTAGAAAGGAGAAACCCTAGCCTCCATCCAGAAAACCATTTCCCCCACCCAAATTTCGAGATCAAACCCTAGGTTTCCATTTTTTCTCCTTCAAAGCAAGGGAAGCAAGGAGCTTGGGCCAAGGAACCTTGGGGAAAAAGAACCTTCATAGGGAAACCATCTCCCTATACGTAAAACCCTATTTTTATTCAATTATATTCTGTTTTCTTGTTTTTTGGCCATTAGGAAACCTACCTTGATGTTTAGGTTTTGATTTCTGAGACTCTACATGAAGACCTAGGTGAACTTGGGTTTTGATGACCTATAGGTGTTTTCCCCTAATTTCTGGAACCCAAACCCTAGGGATCTCGTGTAGGCACATCACCCCTCCTACGTATGAGTTTAGATCTCAGTTTTTAGGTTTTGATTGGGAATTTCTGGGTTTGTATGTAAATTCATTTTTCTGCCCTGCATATGTTCGAGGAAATGTGCAGTCAAGTTCTTGTGGTTGAAACTGTGAATGGTTCATTGTGCAGTCGGGTTTGGGAGTGTATGTGTATAACTGTGTGGCTGTGTTTGTGTGTATAGGTAGGTTGAGATGCATTGGGATATCAGATTTCCTCATGGCACTGTGAAGGATCAAGATTTCTCTTTAACTGTGCAGTCGGGTAGTATAGTTCTCTGTGTATCAAGTGTTTCAGTGCAGTGTCAATGTGACAGTGTGTAGGTATTTAAATTTTCAGTGTGTGTGTAGGATTTTTATGTCTGTGTGTATCCCAATATCAGGGTGAGGTATTATATGCAGTGAGAAACCTGTGTCAGTTTGTGTGGGGTGGTTATTCTCAGAAATCTTGTGTGCAGTCGGGCAGTATGTGTCCATGTGTAGCTGTATGTGTCTATGTATATATCTGTATAGGAACCTGTATGCCTATATAAATGTGTAATTGTGTATGATATCCAGTGTGACTGAGTGATGCAGTGTGAATTATCTGATTGGGTGTAAAATTCTGAGAGAAGAGAGAGAGAGCAGTGTTTTAATCTCAGATTGTGTTCAGTGAGTATAGCTGTGGTTAAGATTACTGTGTGTGTGCCCTAGGTTTAGTGCAGATTTCAGGGTATTAGATGTCTGTGTGTAGGATTGATGTTTGTGTATCAGTTAGATCTGCCTGTGTATCAGTTCATGAACCTGTGTGTTCTCAGTGTACAGAGAGTTTCCTGTCCAGTGTGTGTTGGGCATTTGGGGTTTTAATATCAGTGTTAGGAAGTAATATATCAGTTAGTCAGTGTGTTGATGAGTGTCTGTATCAGTTAAATCCTGTGTGTTAGCAGTGTGAGTGAGTTGGTAATTTTAGTGTAGATGTGCAATAGAAGCTTGGGTTGGATTTGGAACCTGGGGGTTGTTG
Source organism: Iris macrosiphon (assembly GCA_036927795.1). Taxonomy (NCBI): domain Eukaryota; kingdom Viridiplantae; phylum Streptophyta; class Magnoliopsida; order Asparagales; family Iridaceae; genus Iris; species Iris macrosiphon. The sequence goes on from JAYESA010000014.1 coordinate 5,972,469, forward strand.
CAGTGCACCAAATGCACTGTACTGGAGTTAAGTACTCAAGACAGTAGTTGAGATGGGGGCCTGTGAGTGCAGTGAGGTATCAGTAATTTTTTAGTGTGTATGTGTGTAGGATTTTTATATCCCTGTGAGTGAAGGTATATGAATTCTGTGTCAGTGAGAGTATGAGTGTCCCTGTTTTAGGAGTATCCTAGTGTCTACCTGTGTCCATGTGTCACTGAGCAGTGAGATGTGTAGTGTTCCTGTGTGTATCAGTATTGTCTCAGAATTCAGTGTGTATTAGACCTGTGTATCAGTTAGAAATATTTCCAGTGTGTGTGTGTGTAATCATGAGAGTGAGCAGTGTGAGTTTCCAGTGTGTGTGAGTGTAGGATAGTATATGGGGGATCATGTATTTGTGGTTATGGGTAAGGTAAATGTAAGGACTGGTCAGTGTACTTAACTGAAGTGCACTGATACTTAAGGGTAGCAGTATCTAAGGGCAGCAACTCGAGGGCAGAGGAGGGTTGCTCTCAGTCACAGTAGGTAGGAGAAACATTGTGCTAAATTGGTATCAGGTACTAGTGCTAAGGGAAGGGTATTGAGTGTACCTGGTTACAATAGGTAAGGCCAGTAATGGCTATTGATGTAACAGTAACTGAAGGTAGGTCTCTTGTGGAAGTGTGACTGGTTAAGGTAAGTAGGGTACTTGAGTTAAAAGATAAAGTTAGTATGGGTAAGGGTCATGGTTCATGTAATACTAGCTATAGCCAAGATAGTATCTTTATACTTAGGAATATGGGTTATATAAACTACTAGTATCTAATATAGCTATATTAAGACTAGTAGTAGCTTAAAAGACTTCGTATAACAAGGTATTTACCTAGTTGGACTTAGACATAGCCTAGAAACACTATACCTAGCTAGTTTCATTGTTTACCTTTCTAAATTACTAACTTTAATATTTGATATTAGGTCATTGTGATTCCATCTTGGGCATTGATCCCCGCACTTTCCTCGGGACCACAGGCGAGTACATTCTCTGACAATTTTCATTGTTGATTATTACTATAATTCAGTTGTATTACATACTTGATTCCGACACTATGGATACACGGGTTAGCACCCTAGATCCCCATCATAAGGAGTCGTGATTGGAATCCATCGTGCTAGCTGGGGGATGGAGAACTATTAGTAGATTATGTGATCATATCCAAACCTTTACATGCATCATAGCTCACCCCACTTCTCACGTCGGGTGCGGCCTGACCATTTACATGCATCATAGCTGTTATATATATGATTAACCTGACCACTACATGCATCATAGCTAACCCTATGGTTAGCCTGACCTACAAGAATCATAGTTAATCATATATAACCAGCCTGATCTAGTCCCAAGCCGATCACATAATAAACTGATAATTCAAACACTTAGCTAGATGTCTATTTTATTCAGATTCACTTGTTCTAGCATTCACTATCTATTGTTCATTGCTAGATGCTCTATTGTCTATTTCCATTTTCTCCAGTACTTTACATTTCCAGCATTTATTTCCATCTTGTATTTCTTACACTGTTTATAGTCTTTGTCAATTTAATGAAACTGCTGTTAGTGCTTGTGCTTCGTTCCAATCCTGACTGGATAATATTTTTCAGAGGACCTGGAGGATCTTTGCCCCACTCATTACGGCCCAGAATTAGAGGGAGATTTTACTCCAGAAACCCCAAAGGAGTTGCCTATCCTAGAGGAGACCTTACCTGCCAATTCTTAGATTATTTTTCTGCATTTATTGTTCTAGACTGAGACTGAGTTGTATTTATTATTTTGTGACTTTGTAAGGTCATCTAGACCCAGGATTTGAGTTGGACTTATTGTGGTTGGCTTTTAATAGAACTCTTTTCTATTCTTATCGTGCCATTATTTTCTATTAGCTTGTGATTGAGTATATCATAGAACTGTGGATTATTTATCATTGTCCTCCGTACGGAGTTGAGACTATTGACAGGATATATATATTATGTGGAGACCTAGACAGCGTTCTACCGCCGATGCTGCGGCGTAGGCTGGACGTACCCACGATTCATGCCCAAATTCCGGGTGCGGGTCGTGACATATTTTGTGGGTTTCTATCTTGCCTTAGTTCATTTACAAGTAAGCAGCATATAGAATTTACTGAAATGAACGTACCACCGTTCGGTGAATTTTACCTGCCCGTCTGAATTACCTGCACAATACTTACCATGCCTTCCCTGCCACGAAGACACAAGTTAGTTTGTAACAGGTTTAAATATACACGATGATCACTGGCATGTTTGCCATAGTGGACGTAGCCGAGGACAAGGATAGCATGCTACGAGAGAACACGATTGCGCTGCAAGCTATCCAGTCCCGAATATGACGACTACACACGAGTTCTGCCCGGATCGGATCGGTGCCAGTGCCCCAGCGACCGTCCGCAGAACCAATACCTTGTGCACAAGTTGTCCATGATCGAACACGATTGAACAAGTTAACAAGTCATGCATTTGAGGCAACACGAGTGCAAGAACACGAATACACGACAAGCAGTATTGCATGATTTATTTTGTATAGCCTCCCTGAACAATTATGCATATACAAGATGTGATCTATACTTAGCACGGTTATAGAACATTTGCACGAACAAGCATACCATAAGATAACAGTTCACATGTTTGGTTGACAAGCATAATAACCAAGTCTATTCTCTTTTATCTTGGTTTCTTTTATTATTACTTGGTACCGTTTGATCGGGGCAAAGAAGATTGCAGATTTATTAGATGTGAAGCTTGGAAGCAGGGCTAGCTAATCGGGTTGGTAGCCACTCACTTAGATTGATGGAAGGAGAAGGAAAGAGGCGCTTCACGACTCTGCTCGCAAGCCGCCTACTGCTCGTTCACCTGCGCACGAACAGCTCGATTAATACTTCTTCCTCTCTTTCTAATCTCGGAATAGAAGTGCAAGTCAATGAACGAAAACAATGAAAACCATCGAAACCGTTCAAGGAAAACAAGCAAATTCCAAAACCAACTCAAAGCACGAAAGTAACAAGCGACATCGAAAATCGAGGCAATAAAAGATAGCAGCGGAGAGGTCCCTCCTGACTCTGCCACTAAGCCGATCCTTGGGGCGCGGTCCACTGAATATGGGAATCGATTCCGAAGAAACAAATCTATAACGAGGACGAGTTCTTAATTCAATCTATCCCGATCGAACGATACCGTCTTGTGTTTCTTAGTCGCGATCTCCGCACCGGGAGAACGGGGCGCTACATGGCATACCTTTATCGCGATCTTGGTGCGGCATCCCGCGCCGGTTCCAAGAAAATATCCGGATGGCAGACTCTACTCCATGTAAAGATATATCTTTGTCAACTTGTATACATAATACAAATTTTTATAATTTTTTTTACTATTTTAATGTATGTGCAAGCATGGATATGCGAACACTTTCCAACCCTGAAGCCGGCTAAACTTAACCTAGGTATGATGAGCACCTTCCTAGAATGTGCAGATGGAAGCCAACTAAGGAAGATGCTAAATGTTCGCACACATTGGCCGTCCTACGGAATGCACTTGAAGATATAACGGTAGAAGAGGTTAAATTAGACCTTTTTTGTTTGGTAATAATTTACTAAATATTGTTATGCTCAATTTTATTTATTGCAGATAGTTTGGAATCTATATCAGGATTTACGACAGAGTAGTCGTCCATTACAATCAGTCGCTTTATATCATAGTCTAATAAGTTGCCATGAAATCGAGGAGCCTTATATGCCTGATAGAGTGCTCCGTCAGTTTGGCTATGCACAAATAGTACTGAAGCGCACATAAAAAATGATAAGTGCTCCGAGAGGTACAAAACCCTTAAACTATATTCCTGCGACGTTCAACTGGGTCTCGGACTTCTTCACTGAGTGGCAATGTCACGTTATTAGTGAATCTGAACGAGAAGCGATAGTTAATATGATGGACTATAGCGGCGACTACATCGCCTACTATGCTGGTGTCAGACTACCTACGTTGTTCAAACGCGAAGGTAAAATTGTGCGCGTACCAGCAGATCTCCCGCCAAATCAGTCTAGTATACTGCATTGGTCAAGAAGGTGAGGGATAAATTGTTCAGTTTGAAGATTTGTAAATGTTTATGACCTAACAAATTTTCTGTATTGTCATCAATAGGTTAGAAAAGCAAAGAAGTTGGAAAAAAGTCTCGTCAGTTGCTAGGGTCAGAATTATATGAAAATCAATGAGGAGCTACAACACATCGACAATACTGAAGATTTTTCTTTCTTGGATAATAGGGAGTACCGTACAAAGAGGCGGCATGAAGTTTAGGCCATGTTTAAATTAATGTGGTTGTTGTCGAACTTTGTTAGCAACATTAAGAATTTAGTTGTAACTTTGACATGTTAAAATTTTATGTTTGATGTAACTTTGTGTTTCGAGTATTTTGCTACATTTTGAGCATCTTATATTTTGAGCATCTTACATTTTCAGCATCTTATATTTTGAGCATTTTAAATTTGGAATGTTCTTTATATTTGGTTGTAATTTTATGTTGGAAAAAAAATTGTTCAAAAAGGCAGGGAATAAAAACTAGGACTCACTACCAAAATATGATGAAATAGCGGCGTCTTAATAAAACGTCGCTAATATTAAATACTTGAGCGACTCCAAAAATAAACGTCGCTATACGTCGTTGTTGGCGACACATAGCAACGTTTAGTGACTATACTTCGGTTTTTTAATGAATTGTCGCTATAAGCTTCTTTAATGTCGCTAAACATCGCTAAGCTTTTGATTTAGCGGCGTTTAGCGACGTTTCTTTTTTCAATTTTTGGCGACATTTTTAGCGACATCTCTAACGTCGCAAAATTTTCAATTAGCGACGTTTAGCGACGTCTATTGACGACGTCGCTAATTTTTTGCTTTTTAATTAGCGACGTTTAGCGACGTCTATTGATGTTGTCGCTAATTTTTTTAATTTGCGATGTTTAGCAACGTCTATTGAAGACGTCACTAAACTTTTTAATATAGGGTTCAAGATTTCATTTTCCCCCATTCTGTCGATTCGATCCCCAAAAATTCGAAACCCTCTTCCCCCCCTTCGGCGAAGTACCCCCACTCCGGCAAAGTATGCCCCCTCCGGCGTCCTCCTCCTCCTCCCCCCTACCCCACCCTCATCGGCTCCTCCACCCCCCCTAATCTGTCTCACCAGCCCCCGAGCGTCTCCCCTCCCGTACGGCTCCTTCCGGCGTGGCTCCTCCCCTCCGACGACCTCAGACTTCTCCTCCTCCTCCTCTAGGTAAATCCTAACCATATCTCTCTCTCTCTCTCACCGATATAGACATGATATGACACTAACACAGACACGACACACACACATACACTGACACACAACACGACATACTGTCACAGACACACACACTGTGACAGACACGATACATGATTGCCTCCCTCGCCCCCAACTACGACGCGGCCGTGTTCGTCCCCCAACCCCGACATAGGCGACCCCAGACTCCCCCTTAGTAAGTTATACCGACAAGTACTCACATGGACCTATTTTAGTGGACCATAATGATGATATGTTTGATAGTGACTGGGTAAGACCAAAACCATGTGCTCATCCCTGACCGTTGCCATCCATAGGTACTAAGGGCGCACTTTGTGGTTCTCTCCTTCGATTCTTTCACATCAACATCAACTATATCTATACAATGTGTCTTTTGAGTATGTAGCTTGAACTATTTTCAAGTTTGCTGAAAGAGAAGCTTTACTATATAGGGTTTGATTTTGGTTTAGTTAATGGCAGGCTAAGGACTTCTAACTGAAGGAAGCAGGGATGGGCCGTACTTTTGAAAATGTTCATAAGTGTAATAAGTTGCACTATAAAATTAAAATTTTCTGACAGGGTAGTGACCCTCTTAATTTTTGAAATTGTTTATTACATACATTATGACTTCAAAATACTTAATGAATTAGCCCTTTAGAACTTCGGTAAAAAATAAATTGTTTCTCAGGCCCTTTATCATTGGATTCTGATTCTGTCCCTAGAAGGAAGTGACTAGGGTATGAATACACTAATACCATACATTGCCAATAGAGAAACTTTGCACATGTCCCTCATTATCGAACAAAAATAGTATGAAAATATGAACAAAATATAGTTGATACGCATTAAAATCATAAAAAAAAATTAGTTCATACTGTTTTTGTTCCATTTGGAGGATCCCGACGTAAAGTTAGTGTTGGCAAAGAGAACTTTGCATGTGGAACCAACTAACAATGGATATATATGCAAAGGGTCACTTACCTGTAGAGCTTTCCATAGATGTGTTCCTGGGACTTTGTGGCCATGTGGAGCACATTTTGATCAGTGGCTCAGGTCCCATATATTTTAGTTTGATTAAGTATACTTTTGACTTTAAACCTGTTAATATGGTAGAAAAGAACCAAGAGTTTAGTTCTAGCCTTTCATATTTATAAGAAAGAGGTCCAAATCAAAGTTACCGGCAGGTGCAAGCACAATACATCTTTTCTGATAGTTAAACATTATTGTTAGAGTTATTTTATTTTGTTATTTATGATATGAGGGTATAATAGTAATTATGGGTGTATTGCATATCAATATAAATAGACATAAGATGTAACCTAGGGTTTAAGGCCCTTGCAATCTCCTTTCTCATATTCTCTCTTCTCCTACTTTTTTCCTTTTACTCTCCATTTCCAAACTTTATTTGGTATCAGAGCATATATTTGAAAGTACTGTATATCCCATCCACGACAGGGCCGATCAAATTTTTTGGCTATTTTTCATCTACTTTTCATGATTCGTCGTTCGTCGTTCGTTGTTCGTGGTCGTTCGTGGTTCGTTTATGAGATCTAGGATTTCTACATATCTTCATTGGTTGTTTGTTGTCAGTTGAGGTTCGTAGTGAGATCTAGGGTTTCAAAGACCTCATCTTTCTGTTGCATCTGCAAGTATATTGGGGACCGAATCTTCTAGCGAGGTTAATAGTGGTGGTGGTAGCGGAGGTGGTTCTCCTTTTACTATTATTCATAATGATGAATTGGGAAAGTCGATTACAACGGTAAAACTCAATAGTGGTGGTGGTAGCGGAGGTGGTTTTCTTCCTTCTCTAGGTAAACCCTAACCCTGTCTCTCTTTCTCTCATCGATACAGACACGATATGACACTAACACACACACAGACATGACACACACACACTAACACAGACATGATACACTGTCACAGACACACACATTGGGACAAATACGACACACAATCGCCTCCCTAGCCCCCCACCACGACGCGACCGTGTTTCCCCCCCAACCTCGACATAGGCGACCCCAAACGCGGCTCCTCCCCTCCGGCGTGGTCCTCCTTCGTCGACCCCTCTCTCAGGCACTCCTTCTCCCTTCCTTCCGGCTCGGTAAACCCTAACCCAGACCCGGACACAACGAGGACGCACACACATACTAGACACAATCAGGACACATGGACACACACAGGACATTGTTGTAATTTTGAGTGTTGGATTTCAAAATTTTACTGGGGGATAGTCTTATGAAACATTGTTATAACAAACTGTATAAAGTTTATGATTTCGTTCATGTCATGTCGCGGGCTAATATTCTTATAAGGCACTTTTATTGGAAGAACAATGTTGTTTGTTATACTAGAAATCTTGTATTCTTATATAATAGAATTTTATCTTCCAGAAGGTACTATAGTTTGATGCTAAAAATTGCAGTGTTAGATATCATATGCAATAGTGGCTACCAATGTTCATTGGATCATAAATTAAGTTGGGTTCGTAGTATCGATATCAGAATCTTTATCTTACTTCTAAAAAAATTGATATCTGGTTTGTCTATTAAGAAAATATATACATATACGTATAGTAGACACAAAATACACTATTAATTCATATATAGTGAAATTACACAATTTAAGTTATCATATGCTAAAAAAGGATTTTAGATATTCGAAGTTGAATGGACATTTTATCTCGAAACATTTAAAAGTATTCGGTAATATTTGCACCCATTGTGTGGGTCCAGGATGATTCAATATCATCAAATATGGATGTCTAATTTAGTATCGGAACCGTATACGTATAAAGAATAATTATAAACATGCTAAGACCTACATTTCTCTCTGAGAGAGAGAGACTATATTAATTAATATATTGCTCCCCTCATAGTATCTGGTTCAAGCCCATATCCATTTACATCATATATAGATATTAAAAGTAGTATATGAACAACCCATATTCACTTGGAATATTTAAAATGATGCAACCATCCATGAATTATGTACTACTTCCCATTAACTACAAATTTTCACCAATGATGCATATTTTTATTAAGTCCTTGGCTACTTCAGTATGCAACATGCTTATGGAGTGATGCTAAATTAAGTTCGGTTCGCAGTATCGATAAATAAGTATTTGCAATTTTGTATTCGGATAGTTTATAAAATATTTAGTATTTCCCAAATTAAGGAATTAGTTAAGGAATTTTGTAATGTATTTTTAATGTGGAACGTAACATCTATTTTAAATATATGGATACATATATTTATATTTATTATCAATTATATTCTTTGTTTTCGTCTATCTTACCATATGGCACCCAAGTGTCACTACAACATTTTTTAGGAAAGGGTATTTTAGTAATTTCATAATTAATTAAATATTGTGTATGATAAATAATTATTTGTTGTATTATTTAATTATTGTTAGATATTAGTTATTTATTTTGAACTTGTGTTAGTGGATCTAACTAGTTTTGTTTAGACTCATGAGTTGTATGTGACTATTCTATTCTTTATCTGAATCGTGCTCTTTCCATCTTAGATCTGTGATTGTGAATATTGATATTGTTGGTGGCTCATTACATTGTTAGATAGATTACCCAAACAGCGTTCTACCGCCGATTCTGCGGTGTAGGCTGGGCATTGTTCCCGACTTGTACCCTTACACCGGGTACGGATTATGACACATTTTTAGTGGTGGCCCATGCAGGTCAGGCTTCGCAAGTTGTGCGATGTCGTGGTAGTACGACGACTTAGTTGTACTACTGCGAGCCTGATTTAGGATATAGGATATAGGCTATAGGCTGAGAATACTCAATCACATCTAGGAAAAATTCTTTTAATTCGTTCAACTATTCTCCTTTGATATTGATATTTGATCTTTTAAACTGTCCTTTCCTTGAGTGTCTTATATCATGTGCCATATTGATTATATTCCAGCTTTAGCTTTGTTTGATAGTGATGCTTTTCATAGTTTTGTATCTATTCTTTTGCTCTGAAGCATGGTTTGGTAGCTGAGTCTTTACTTAGGACTTGCAAGATCATGACCCGGGGAGGCATTATCCTGGTTAATGATATTTGCAAGGATCAGAGAGTTACTCTGGGAGGCCGGGAGTTGAGTGCGTGTCTACTTGTAATGCCACTTTTGATCTACGATATTGTACTCGGGATGGATTAGTTGAGTAGGCACCGTGCTAGCATAGATTGTAGAGGAGGTAGAGTTTTGTTTGGTCCGCCAGGAGAGCCAGAGTTCGAGTTTACTAGAGGAGCTGCAGAGCAGGGAGAAGGCATTATATGTGGAGCTATGGTGGAAGACAATGAGTTGCCGCATCCGTTGATAGCAGAGTTCTTGGATGTGTTTCCTGAGGAATTGCCAGGGTTGCCGCCAGATCGAGATATTGAATTCTCTATAGAATTAGTGCCAGGTGTAGAACCAATTTCTCAATATATCTATAGAGTAAACAACAACGAGCTGATCGAGCTGAAGAAGCAGGTGGACGAATTGCAGGATAAGGGGTTTATTAGATCGAGTTCTTCACCATGGGGAGCCCCGATATTGTTTGTACTAAAGAATGATGGATCAGTGTGCATGTGCATTGATTACAGGGCTTTGAATAATCTCACTATCAAGAATAAGTACCCTTTCCACGTATTGATGATTTGTTCGATCAGTTGAGTGGTGCCAAGATATTTTCTAAGATAGATTTGAGATCAGGCTATCATCAGGTGAAGGTGAAGCCGGTGGACATACCGAAGACTGCTTTTAGAACCCGGTATAGTCGGTACGAGTTTATGGTGATGTCGTTTGGGTTGACTAATGCACCGACGATATTTATGAACTTGATGAACAAGGTGTTCCATCAGTACCTTGACAAGTTCGTGGTGGTGTTCATCGACGACATACTCATATACTCGAAGACACCGGAGGAGCACGAGGAGCATTTGCGGATTGTGTTCGATGTGCTGAGAAAGGAGAAGTTGTATGAAAAGTTGTCCAAGTGTGAGTTCTTCCTGGACAAGGTGGAGTTCTTGGGTCATGTTGTGACTGGTGATGGTATTTCAGTGGATCAGAAGAAGATCGCACCAGTGGAGTCTTGGAAGACCCCGAGTTCGGTAGCAGAGACCAGGAGTTTCTTGGGATTGGCAGGCTACTACAGGAAGTTTGTGTAGAATTTTTTGAGGATTGCCGAGCCGATGACCAGACTAACCAGGAAGGATGTAGAGTTTGTTTGGACGGAGGATTGTCGGGTTGCTTTTGAGGAATTGAAGAAGAGGTTGACGTCTGCTTCTATTTTGACATTGCCATCAGGGTCTGGAGGTTTCACTATTTATAGTGATGCATCGGGAAAAGGTTTAGGTTATGTTCTTCAGCAGAATAGAAAAGTGATTGCCTATGCATCCAGGCAATTGTGACCTCATGAAAAGAACTATCCTACCCATATTTTGGAGTTGGCAGCAGTCATCTTCGCCCTGAAATTGTGAAAATATTATTTGTACGGAGAGCGTGTGGAGATCTTCATAGACCACAAGAACTTGAAGTATGTTTTCAAGCAGAAGGAGTTGTACATGAGGCAGCCTTGATGGTTGGAAATGATGATGGATTTTGATATATCTTTGCAGTATCATCCTGGAAAAGCTAATGTAGTTGCCGATGCTTTGAATAGGTATCCGGTAGCTATATTCTTGACGCAGTATCGATATTTGTTGGAGGACTTGGAGAGCTTGGGCATTGAGGTAATTGTTCCTGGTTTGGCAATACAGGTATGGGGATTGCAGATATATTCAGATTTGATGGACATAATCAAGGCAGCCCAGTATGAGGATGTATCTCTGAGGAGCATCAGAGCTCAGGTGAAAGAAGGATTGGAGGATAATTTCATTATTGCTGAAGATGGATCTTTACGGCATGGAGTTAGATTGTGTGTGCCTAGTGGAGAGCTGTGTGAGGAGGTATTGCAGGAAGCGCATCGCTCACAGTATTTCATACATCCAGGTGCCAACAAGATATATCAGGATATGCGAGAGAGTATGTGGTGGTATGGCATGAAGAGGGAAGTGGCACAGTTTGTATCCAGATGCTTAGTGTGTCAGCAGGTGAAAGCCGAGAGGCAGAGGCCAGGAGGTTTACTTCAGCCATTACCCATTCTAGAGTAGAAGTGAGAGCACATTACTATGGATTTTGTGTCCGGACTTCCACGAGCTCCAGGAGAACAATACGCGATTTGGGTCATCATTGACAGGTTGACCAAGTCGGCCCACTTTTTGCCTTTCAAGGTGGGTTTGTCTACGGAGAAGCTGGCAAAGATGTATGTGAGGCAGATCGCCAGGATAGATGGAGTTCCCATCAGCATAGTCTCGGATCGGGATAGTCGTTTACTTCTCATTTCTGGAGGAGTTTACAGGAGAGTTTGGGCACTCAGCTCAAGTTCAGTACTGCATATCATCCCCAGACAGATGGGCAGTCAGAGAGGAGTATACAGACTCTCGAGGATATGTTGGGTACTTGTATACTAGATTTTGGGGGCTCTTGGGAGGACCATCTCCATTTGGTAGAGTTTGCTTATAACAACAGCTACCAGGCTAGTATAGAGATGTCACCTTTTAAAGCTCTGTACAGTCGGAGATGTCGTACTCCCTTGTCATGGGACGATGTTGGAGAGAAAGTTTTGCTTGGGCCAGAGATGGTTGTAGATGCAGCAAAGAAGGTTCATTTGATCAGAGACAGACTTCGTGTGGCGCAGGACATACAGCGGCATTGGGCCGATAGCCACCGGAGACCTTTGGATTTTGAGGTATAGTTTAGATTTTGTTTGTGCTTGTTATCGGTTGTTTGTTATAGATTAAGTTCTTAAGGTTGTATTTTGTTCTAGGTGGGTGGTTTGGTGTTTCTGAGGATTTCTCCGACACGAGGCACGATTCGCTTCGGTGGAGGCGGGAAACTTAGTCCGCGATTCATCGGACCTTTCACTATTCTAGAGAGGGTCGATGTAGTTGCTTATAGACTAGCACCTGCATTGGAAGGAGTGCACAACGTGTTTCATGTGTCGCAGTTGAGACGGTACGTGGTAGATCCTAGTCTTGTATTGGATCACTCAGAGATAGAGGTGGGTCCTACTCTTGGCTATCCAGAGCAGCCAGTTGAGATTCTGGATCAGAGAGAGAAGGTGCTGAGGAACCAGACTATTCCTTTGGTGCGCATCGCATGGAGGCATCACTCTCCGGGGGAGTCTACCTGGGAGAGGGAGGATGAAATGCGAGAGCGTTATCCATATTTGTTTGTGCCTTGAGGTATGTTCTTTCCTAATTATGTTATGTTCTTTCATATTTAGTTTTGTTCTTTTGTTCTGTTCTGTTATTTTCTGGGGGTAGTTTTCGTCTTTGAATTTTGAGGACAAAATTATTTTAAGGAGGGTAGACTTGTCACTACCACATTTTTTAGGAAAGGGTATTTTAGTAATTTCATAATTAATTAAATATTGTGCATAGTAAATAATTATTTGTTGTATTATTTAATTATTGTTAGATATTAGTTATTTATTTTGGACTTGTGTTAGTGGACCTAATTAGTTTTGTTTAGACTCATGAGTTGTATGTGACTATTCTATTCTTTATCTGAATCGTTCTCTTTCCATCTTAGATCTGTGATTGAGAATATTGATATTGTTGGTGGCTCATACATTGTTAGATAGATTACCCAAATAACGTTCTACCGTCGATTCTGCGGCGTAGGCTGGGCATTGTTCCCGACTTGTACCCTTACACCGGGTGCGGGTCATGATACCATGACCCGAGCACATGCACGTCGCTTGAAAGAGGCACCTCCTACTGTTAAGGAGGAAGTGATACCTCCTACTGTTAAGGAGGAAGTGAATGTTAAGGAGGAAGAGATACCTTCTACTGTTAAATTGGAAGCAATTATTAAGGAGAAAGTGACAACTTCTACTATTAGGGAGTGGTGCCTCCTACTGTTGGGCATGTACCAGCTCATAGGGGGAGTTCCAGTCACCCAGCACCTATAGTGAAGATTGATCACCTAGACGCTGCTTATGCGAAGTATCTGAGGGAGGGTTCTGCCCCAGGATATTGAATTTTCTTGAGAGATTGAGAAATTGGATAAGACTTATGGTGTAACTGTGATAATTTTATTGTGGTTATTGCATGACTGTGATACTTTTATATTGTACTTTTTGTGTGACTGTGATACTTTTATTTTGTGTTTATTGTGTGACTATGATATTTCATATACTTTTGTGATATTTCGTACCCAAAAAATTCAACGGAGGGTTGCTCCGGGTTTGTCTATTTTCATAAAACTATTATAAGTGTGTGTATTTATTTTATTCATATTAAATATATATTAATTTATCAGTGTTGAGTGTTCCATCAAAGGGGTCGACGAACCCAGGAAATTCAACGGAGGGTTGCTCCGGGTCTATTTATATAAATTAGAAATTCATAAACTACAGGAAGATTGGTTTGGAAACCATTTTACATTCTTTTTTTTATTTTTCACTAAAAAATTAGTAACGATTAGCGACGTTTATATATGTCGCTGAATACGTCACTGAATGTCACTAAATTGCTGACATAATAGTATTTTCTGGGTCAATAAAATGTCGCTAAATGTGTTGCAAAATGTCGCTAAACAGGAAAAATTTAGCAACGTTTAGCGACACAAATTATGTCACTCATTTAGCGACGTTGAGTCGAGAAACGTCACTAATAAGAAAAATATTAGCGACGCAAATACGTCGCTATAAAACGTCGTTATAGCGACATTTTGCGACGTTTTTCCTGTCAGCGACTAGCTTAAATGCGACTTCATTAAAACATCACTAATTATGTCACTAATTTTTTAGCGACATTTTTAGGCCATTTAGCGACGTTTCCAGGCGTCGCTAATTTGAATTATTCCGGTAGCGAATGTCAAAATTTTGACAGTCCTAATAGCGTTCTATTTTTTTGTCCATTTCTTTCAACATATATATAAAAGTTCAAAAAGACAGGGACAAAAAACTAGGATTGTCAAGATTTTGACAGTCCTAATAGCTATCAGAACTGTTGAAATCTTGACAATCTTATCTTTTTGTAGAATTTTTATATATATGTTGAAGGACAGGGAATAAAAAATAGGACTGTCAATAGCTATTAGGACTACCAAAATCTTGACAGTCCTATTTTTTTAGTCCATGTCCTTCAACATATATATATGAAAGTTCAAAAAGACGGAAGAATAAATAGGACTGTCAAGATTTTGACAGTCCTAATAGCTATTATGAAGCTATTAGGACTGTCAAAATCTTGACAGTCCTAGTTTTTAGTTTAACTTATATATATGTATGTTGAAGGATAGGAAATAAAAAATAGGAGTGCCAAGATTTTGATAGTCCTAATAGCTATCAGGACAGTCAAAATGTCACGTCTCAGTACCGGAATACAGAGACGGACATTGCTAGCTACCCCGTACAAGCTACTATTTTTCGTACGACGATCACGACTGTAGCTAGACAAGGGGTGCATGCTACAATCAAGTCACTTAGGGTTATAGAGAGCATCTATTGTCTCAATCAGTCAAACAAGATTAGTAAACATGGAACATATATGACAAGGAAGTAAGGCATCCCAAACATCCTGGCACAATATTCTGGAGACCAGCAATACAAAATGAAAAGCTGGCAGAGTAGCAAAAGTAGATGACCATGATTAGCTGCAGTCTGATTAATTATAATCATGTAAAGGAAACTAAATGTCCAGATTTATGGCTAACAATTATTGGTGGTTAAACGCCCAAAAGAGTAAAATATATGATAACAAGCAAGGAAGAAGAAACCCACTCGTGCCCTTCAGCGACCATCCGCCTTGTGCGCACCATCAGGAAGGGGAAAGTAAGCTGGATTCTTTGGAACTAGCTCGAAACCTATCCATGAAAAACCAGTGGGGTTAGACCCCAAATAGAAAGTACCACAAAGGAAGCACAAAAATAGAGAAGCAAAACCCAAAGAAATAGATAGGTATAAAAATAGGTTATGTGTCGTAGTATCGGTCCAAAGTCCATCCTAGCATAATATCCCAAACCTACAACCAAACAAGGACAAGTGTTGAACCATCATAATATGATAGTACATGTCCCTAGACTATTAACCGGATAATACAACCACAAGCAAGTCCAGTTATATGATGGTCAATCATTTTTATGGCTTGCTACTGTGGAGTTTAAGTTATTTCAGATTGGATGCATAAGAGAAATCCTCAGATTGTGAGCTGTTTAGCGGGGCTAACTGAGCCATAGTATCGCATAACATATTGTATATTATGCACCGGTCCCTCGTAAGGCCGTCGTGCTAAGATCACATATAACGCATTGTATAACATAAGTATTCGGATATTGCCGTCCACTAGTGCAGACGTGACCAATATCCATGGGGGTCAGCCTTGCACGTCATGACAGTTGTCTGAGGTGGCTAATGTGCACGATCACGTAATTTCATCCCTCCAAATGCTTTACAAATTTTAGTTGTCTAAATTAGCCCTATGGTTAGGTTAGGAATCCCATGGCGTGATCACATGATCAATCCTCCTATATGTCATACCATAGTACGGTCCACGCTAGATACGAATCCACTTTGTTACTTGATAGCTCAAACTGGATTTACCCGAGCGTGATGCAATAATCACCTAGTCCTAGCCACGCTTTGGTAGTTGACCCATATACCATGTCCGTGCTGGAGAATTAATATAGTAATATCACTTGTCGTGTAGTATATGAGGCATTATCGATGCACAACCCAGAACATGTAATCTCACAGCACGTAGCAAGTTATGTCGCACCTCAGTGCACATTATAATATGGTCACACCTCAGTGTACCTTATAACATATGTACACGTAGCACGTAGTAATTGTATCAGCATAGATACAAAAAATCGGGTCGAATTAGCAAACTTACAGTTGGTCATATGAGCCTTATCACATTGGGACACGTAGCTCATGTTATGCGTATAGCTGGTTAGTCACTTGTGTCATAGTCAATTCTAGCACATGGTCATGTCTAGCACAAGGTCGGGTTACTAAGTCCATTCTTTCTTAGGATCAATCACAAAAAAATTTCAAGTCCAACCACATAGAACAAAGAAACATTCCAAATAAAATAGTTAAGCCGCATGCACAACTTGGCACATCAGACGACTGCCGTATGGACTGTCGACCGCATGCTACCTCAGGCCACATACGATCCTATGCTGCATACTCCTCCAAGCCGCATGCTTCGAACAAAAGTTCACTCATTGGGACAAGTGCCAAAGTGATATGTTAGAGAAGTGACTGAAGTGATGGATGTGACATGCCATAAAGTGTGTCAGGAAGAAAAGATAAAACCATAGAAAGATGTGCCAAGGTTTCAGAGTCATGCGTCCAAGGGAAGGTGGCCGCATACTCTACTTGTCGCATAAGTCACTCGGCTGCGTATTGCTCTTTGGAGTTAGGTAATTTCTCATTCGTCCAACGAACAAAACACAAGGATATCTGTCACTTAGCTCTAGAACACTTTGTGTAATGGTCAGTCATGCTTTCAACAAAATGGACGCATGATGGTTCGCTATGCGACAAAGAGTCCACCCGCATAAGGATCATGCCGCATGGAAGTCTCGGGCGCATATGGTGTTGGCCGCATAAGAACTTCGTCTTCTCCACACAGCAAGTTCAGCCATGGCAGAAAAGTTTCAAAAATCCGAAAATTATTTTCTTCATAAAATTTTATTTTAACTCTGAATCAAGTGAAACAAAAGCCAAAATGTTCAAAATAAAGTGCTCCATCAACCACAAAAAATTAATTTTCTAGAATACCATGTTTTAGTAGATCAAAACCACGAAAAACACATAGAACCCATTAAAATTCTAAACTTCAAATGTAGATCTACTCATATCTAGCCATCAAAATCGAAAACTCAAAGTATTAAAAGTGTTTAGAATCATAATACACACATATTAGACTAATAAAATACAAAAAAGGAGCAAGAATCAAAAATTAAGAGGTTTCTCTATCTAATACAAGGTGTACTTTCCTAAAATGAAGGAATGAGAAAAAATGAGAGAATGGGGGAAGAGAGAGAGAGAGAAATAAGTTAGCTTATATATGCTAGGATTGAGGTTTAGACCATGGGTTCACTCATGACCAAACCAACCCAACAATTAAACCATGAGTCTAATTGAACCAAAGAATTGGTCTAGTGTCACCCTCATATTTCCAATTAAGGGTAGTTTGGTAATTGACACGGGAATTTTATTTTTAGGAGAATTATATTTTAATATTGTGCATGAGTAATTAATTATTTGTTGTATTGTTTAGTGTTTGATTAGACATAGTATTTATTTTAGACTTGTGTAGTAGACCTAACCTATTTTATTAGATGTATGAACCCAATATTTGGATGAGTTTAGTTTGAGCCCATAAATTAGGCCCATGGATTAAGAGGTTGGATTTAATTAGTGAAACCATTAGACTAGAACCTTTCCCCTTAATTAATTTCTTTATGAGAGGCCCCAAGGGGTATTTGGAATATTATACATTGCTTGGAGAGGGGTTTATGACCAGCCATAATTAGGAGGAGAGAGAGTGCTCTCATTTTATTTCTTCCCCAAATTTCTAGATCTACTTTTCCCTCTTCCAATTTCACTCAATTCTCCCATCAATTCTTCTCAAATCTCTTTCTAAATTCATTATTAAGGCTTCTACACCAAGGATTTACAAGAAGGAAGCAAAGAGCAAGGAAGATGAGGACAAGATCTACAAGGAGAGGAGCTACTTTGCATTTGGAGACTTTTCATTGGAAATTCATCTCCTAATAGGTACATTTCAGTTTTTCCCCTTTATTAGACTCTAGATATAAGATTTTACCATAAAAAACTAACCCACATGCACAGGCTACCCATAGAATTTGGTTTTGGGACAATCGGAGACCTACTGTGGAAGTTACGTGCATTTTGGTGCCAATTTTGAGAGAATTTCGAGATTGGCACATGTTATGTTTGTCAATTAGTCAATTAGACCAAGTTTACATATGATTGTTTATTTGTGACTAGTGTTGTGTCCATAATTGGATACGTGTAGGCCGTATCTCGTCAATTTGACGAAACGGGTTGATTTTGGGGGGTTTCCTCCGACACGGAGCCTTGTGCATATCGCATTATGACACAGACACGCAGACACACTAATTACTATACGTGTTGTCCATAATTTATGAATTAGATTTGTTCGTGTCCTCCGGGATACGTTTGTTTGTGTGTTGGAGCCGTATCGCACACGTATCATAGAGCAAGTGTGATACGGGTGCGGTGCACTCCATATGTTTGTTGTTTTGCCTTCTTTGCTATGCGTGTATGTGTAATTATATATATATATATATATATATATATATATATATATATATATATATATATATATATATATATATATATATATATATATATGGTATTTATATATATATGTATGCATAGAATAGTGTATATTGTGTTTAGTGTATATGTGTGTGTCTTTGTGTGTATATACTAGTGTTTATAGCTATGTTTAGATCTAGATCTATATGTATTTACATATGTACTAGTGTATATTCATGTATGTGTTTGTGTGTGATGGTATATGTATATGTATCTATTTAGTAGGGTGAGTGTATATATATATATCTAGATATTCATAGAGGGATAGATGGTTGTTGAGTATACATGTGTTTGTGTGTGTGAGAGTGTGTTGTGTAGTGTGTCACGCCCTAGTCCTAAAATACATAGGACTAGAACACGTAAACATGCCAGCCGCATGGATATGGCAACTCCAATATATGGAAACCATAACCCATACGTACGCTGTAATATGAATATCAAATCCACAAGTGGTATAAAATGTATCACTAGTCATAGGGTACAACCTAAATCTCATCCACAGAAAATCAATATAAATAAATAACCAACGTTTATATAACTAGATCTCAATAAGAAGTATCTAAAGATGACAGTCGGATGGAAACAAATCCACTACCAACTCGAATGGAAAAGTACAATACAATAATCACAATATAAAAATACCAGCTAACAATCACGGGCTCGAAGAGAAGACATTCTCGAAACATATGTAACCATCTGAATCTGCACCCCTGCGAATATTCAAGAACAACGACACCTAGAAAGGCCAGGTCCTCAGAGGGACGTAATAAGATACATAAAAGTAAGCCAATTTGAATACAGTAAACATGCATAATGTTTGAAAATATGTAAGTACGCTGTACAAGACAATCTATATGAATGCAAATGAGAACAATTTTTTCGACGTATGGGCAAGGGTAGGCTACTCGATCTACCTCACAACTCACACACTCGTCAGTGGATATCAGAAATCGACATACCGCGGGGGTAGCGACCAGCGAGACTCCAGAAATCGACATACCGCGGGGGTAGCGACCAGCGCGACACACGCCCGCAGTGCGAGCTATATACTACGGTTTACCAGAGTGGTTAAAATCCCATACGCCTAATGATTGTCCTCTCATGATACTAAGTGTCAAGTGTGTGTCGACATATCTAATATATAGTAATGACTGAAAGAAACTACACATGCAATAAATAAACAGAGATGCAATAAATATACAGAAATATACTAAGCATGCAAAATACTGTAAGCAATTTGGCAAGATATCTTGCTTGATCTGAAAAAGAATGAAGTCCCAACTCAAGGCGTCGTCCGATCTACCCGTCACATAAATTAAATAAGTAGGTTACAAAAGTGGGTGAATAGGTTCCTCCATTTTAATCTATTTTAATTATGAATAAAATAACCTAAAATAGTATTTTAATCTTATTATAATCTGATTTTATTGTTAAGCTCTAATTTTGGTCCAAAGAAAGTCAAATTTAAGGATTTGTGATCCGTGGCACGCAAATCGAGGCAATCCGTTGACCAAAAAGTCAACCGAGACAAATCCTGGATTTGTGTATGGAATCCTATATATTTAATTCTACATGAACACTGGAATAGACAGTTTTATAAAATTATAAGTCAGTAAAGAGTTATGGCCACAAGGGCGCACAGATGACAGTTTTCGGTGGTTTCCTATTTACGTCTACGTTACACAAATTTTACAGTAGAATAAACTTAATTTTAAATTCTTTAAAAATACTTTTCTAGAATTTTATCATGTCAGCTTTCCGAAACTTCAAACGGTTTATAATTTCGAGTTCGGGATCTCCCAAAATCTCGAAAATACCAAAACGCGTCTGATTTCGGACAGCTGGTACTTTTAGAATTTTTTGGAAAAATAGGTTCTGAAATTATTAAAATAATTTATATATTCAAAAAACTAACCTTTATATAGTTCTAAGAAAAAAACTGGAGCGCGTTTGGAGTCCGGAGCTAGGAGATATCGTCTTTTTAAGTCGTCATAACATACTAGAAAATGAGGCTGAATTTATGACGATTTTTGACTCTTTTTGGACGAAAAAGAGATGAATTTGGGGAAGAAAAATATGAAGGATGAGATATTTATAATGGTGGAGACTACTTAATTGAATACGACTAGGATTGGCTAATTTGAATATGAATAGGAATAGTTTAAATAAGGATATGATATATATGAAGTTGCTTTCCTAGTAGGCTCATGATTTGAATTAATATAAAAATAGAGTTTAAGTTTATCTCAATAATTTATAATCTTAAATAGAACTAAAGATAATACAAATAATTTATATATAATCTTATTAATATCTATTAACACTAAATTAGCATCTATCTAATATTAAGACTATATATAACCAAATAAATCCTAATTAATTTCAAAAATGTAAATAAATTTCTTAAAATTTTAAATAAATTATAGAAAAAAATATAATTAAATATTTTAACCTAAAATAAATATTTGGTAGGAATAACATGCAAGTATGGTCTCAAAGTAAATCATAGAAGTCCTAGAAATTTACGTTCCCTATGTTTTAATTACCTAAAAATTCTAGAAAAATCTTTAAAAATCTAAAATAACCTAAAAATAATTCTAAATAAATATTTATATAAGTAAATATATCAAGAAATTCATTTTCTAATTAACTAAGAGAATACTCTAAAGAAATTCAATATCTATAATAAATATAATAATATAAAATATACACAAAATATCTATTTTGGGTGAGGGGGTTTACATAGTGTTTGTGTGCGTGTGAGGGTGTGAGTAGCAGTGAGTGGCAGCAAGGGGGGAGAGATATCTGCACAGTGGCAACAAGTTCAACATTGACAACTGAAGAGGGGATGCAGTGCACAGTGGCAACTGAAGGAGGTATATGCAGCTCGAGCAGTGCATCAGTACACAATCGAAGGAGAGCAGTGTGCAGCAGAGCTACTGCACAGCAGCAAGGGTACTGCATGCTCGGGTATCAGTTACAACAACCAGCAGCTTCAAAATCAAGTTACAGTGGCATCAACCCGAGCCATTACAACATGCTTGTGTATTGAAGAGCAAAGAGCAGTTGCATCCCCAATGCAACTGTTCAGGGCAGCAATTTACAGTCGTGCACAACAAAGGAGGTGCAACCTCGAACCACTGCAATGAAACTGAGCAGCTTATAATTAGCAGCAAGGGGTAGAGGTAGTGGTAGTGGCAGCAACTGAAATCAGCAAGCCTACATCATGCATCACAGCAGTGCAGTGACAGTGAACAATTGAGAGCAGTTATGCATGTACAGTAGCAGTTGCAGCTAGCTGTACTGCAGTCGAGCAGGCATAATCGAGCCAATGCAGTTTAGTTCAACCAACTGCAGTGCAGACCTTTCAGCATCGAGCAACTGCAGGCATTGGTTCAGCAAGGTAAGTCAATCACTGCAGTATTTCAGTAGAAGGAGAGAGGCCAGTGCTTCAACTGGCACTGCATCGAGCACAGCAAGGAGCTCATGCATCATCAACAAGTGCAAACTACAACTATTGAAACAGTTCGTGCACACATAAGCGTATCAGCATTGTGTAGTATCAGTGAAGTTCGTTGTAGTTCATTAAGAGGGAGTACACAATGCAGTATTAGCATTCAACAGTTGTGCACAGCCATGGGAGAGCAGTCAAGGATTTCAGCAAGATGCACAGCCATTCACAGCAAGCAACAGTCAGTTCAGTACAGTTTTCCTCAATGCACAGTAATGTATATCAGCTCGTGCACAGTGGTTGCTGCATAGAGCCTTCAGGTGCAGCACGAGCCTGTAGCAGTGTGCACAAGGCAGTGACAGCAATAAGAGGCACTGTATGCACAGCAGGAGCATTGGCAACTCCACACTACAGCATAGGATCAGCAGGAAGTAACACCCTGTATCAGAAATCCAGCAAGCATGTTGCAGTAGACCTGCAGTAGCAGCATACTCCAACTGAGGTGAGTTAACTGAAGATCAACTGCAGTATCAGGATGAGAGGGTGCAGTCAGCAAGGATGCAGGTAAGTGTGCAGTATCAGCAAACACAGAGTTCAGCAGCTAACTAAAATTCACTGTGCAGTACCAAGTATCAGGTATCAGTACAACAGAGAGGTCAGCACTGTGTCAATTCAGTTCATGTATCAGGTAAGGTATTTGGTTCAGTGAGGTATGAGTATTACTTGAGATTGGTTATTTGGTTAGTCTAGTTGGTTAGTATATTAGCTAGTTAGTAATAGATAGTTTAATAGTTGGTATAAGTAGTTAGTTGGTTATATATATATACTTGATTATGTAGTATCTATATATATTTAGTATAGTTAAATAGTTATTTAGTTACGTACTTGATTATATTGTGATATTTAGTATTGGGAAATTATATAGGTATTAACTATTGACAAGGGTTTTGTATTATCTCGGGATACCAAGGTATTGGGACGATGCCCAAGGTATTGAGTTTGGGTATCGAGTTAGGAGCGATACGCATTGGTGCAAGGCCAAGGTATCATATTTCAACTGTTTTGTTATAATATTATAGTAATTGACTCGTATACATATATAAAACCTATTTTTATATTAAGAAAACTTGCGTATCTTAGGATACGACCTTTTGTGTGTTTAATAGTTTCGTAGCTTAGCTAGTATAGACTAGTTTCATAATGTATTGACTTAGTGACTTAGCATTAGACTCTTGCAACCTAGATTTCATCGATTTGACTTAGAAATGGCTTTATGACCTACATGTTGACTAGTTTAACTTAAATTCATTCCAACACCTTGTATTAATGTGATATTCCATATATAGGTTTGTGTGACACCAGTTGGGACACAGTTTGACATTCATTGCTTGGACGACAGGCGAGTACATTCTCTGATAGTTTCTATTAATTGCTAATTACTATAATACAAAAATTTAGAAATATTTTAATGACTGTTGACACATTGGTACACGGACTAGTATACACATGGATCAGTCATGGGATGTTACATATATATTGTTCATTGTTTCTCGTGTTCTCAATATTTAACTTAGACAATGTTTCGTGTTCAACATTCATGTTTAACTTAGACAATGTTTCGTGTTCAATGGTCAATATTTTGTGTTCAAGGTTTATTGTTTACATGGCCTTGAGTATCTTGTATCACAACGTGTCATGGTTGGATCCATTGTACTAGTTGGGGGAAAGGGAAAATGATAGCTAGGTATGTGATCAAATCCTAGACAATGTTTCATGTTAACTTAGACAATGTTTATCCAACGTTAAAGTAGATAATGTTCACCCAAGCCAATCACATATCTATCTAGTATTTCAATCATATAGCATAGTTACTGTTCTTCACCATATTCTAGTTCATTGCTTCATTCTATTATCTCGTTCTATTTATTATGATCAGTGTTTGTCATGCCCCAGTCCCAAAATACCGAGGGACTGGACACGTGGCAATGGCCAGCAGCACGCACCGATGGACAACCCAATTTAATGGATCCATCAGGGCATGCTTAAGCTGTAGTCTAACAGGAAATAGAACAATTATTACAAGTCCCAGGTTATTCTAATCTCATCCACAACAGATAATCACAGATTAAATGCCAGAATAAATGCAAATATTATAAACTAACAATCTCAATAAAAGTGTCTCGGTGAACAATCCGAGAACAAGTCTGATACATCAAGCAAATAGACAGGAAATAAAGGAACTGGAAATAGAAACAGAAACAGAAACAGAAATAACTGACTATATACAGCCAATGCTCAGGAGAAGTCCTCTTGTGCGATCTCGTCCTCAGGTCCTGGTACAGCTCCTGGAAGTGCTCCTGTACGGTGTATCTCTGGATGGATCTCTTCGGCTATACCTGGGGACATAATCCGGATCCAGGTCCTCAGGGGATATAGCAAGGTACAAGAAAGCTCAAGCCATAATCATGCAGTGCAGGAAATAAATGAAACAATAGGGTAAACTATGTAACCAGCTAAGTGATAAATACAAGTTGAGAGCATCACTAGAACTCAGGCTGAGCCACTACAAGCTCTGTGTCGGGGAGCCGGTAGCAGTAATATCACTAATAGAGTGCCTAGCTCTGATATAGAGTCTGAGGCCTCACAATAAATATATATATATCAGCCTGTAGCCTGTGTGTCTCTCCCCACCCAATATAATCACATGTCTCATGTCCATGACACGCAAGATCAATACTAATGCCGCAAGTCATATGATGTCTATGAATATAATGTCTATGTCATAAAACATGTATCCTATACAGAATCACCATGAATATCTCAGGAAGATTCTGTCTCATGAATAGTGTCAAGTGTCCTGGGTTATGATGTACTTGATAAGACAAGTACGAGAATACATAGGGTCTCGATATCCATGTCTATGTGACGTTACACAACTCCGCGTACGGGGTTGGCACCCGACTATAATCGGATGCTAAGCACGTCACACGGTCCTAGGTCAAGCATGCACAAATATATATATATAGTCAAAGGAATAAATAACAAGAACTGCAAGTTTGGCAAGGTACACTTGCTTGTGGTTCTTGCTCCAACTGTAGCTCTGGTATTTGTGAAATCTCCAGGAACATCTCCGGATGCTGAAACAAACATTACCATCAGATTCAGAAAATATCAAATAGCTAGAAACGCCTGTCCTTGAGTCCAATTTGGAGACAAGGGCAAAAATGGCAATTTTAGGTCAAAACGGGGTCTGTATGTGGGCCCGCTTTGCACCAAAAAATGTGTCAGGGTCAAAGGTCTCCAAATCTGTCTAACTTAGTGTCAACAGGTCAGGAACGATGATATGAACCCAACGGAACTTCCAGAATTGGATTCCAATGAGCCGGTCACAAAATCGCCCGTCAAGTGGAGCCTGTGGGGCCCACGACACGCGATTATGTCAACGTTCTCAGAATCGAACCAAACTTGGGTCACAGGACCAGCGTATTTCTACGAGTCCGATGGCGCAAGTTTCGTTTCGATCCGACGTGTGTACACAATGTTAGGACACATTCCAGAAAGGGCAGATACGGGACAGTGTCCGCGGATACGCGTTGATTTTGGTGTGCGCGCACACCCGAATCGACTTCTGCAAAATCTCACACGTTCGTATCAACGATGCGCACATATCTGTGAAGACCGCACGCGACCAAGTCGTCCCGTTTGGCGGGGCGTACCCAGTTCCGGGGTGAATCAGGGCATTATTTTTCCTGTTTTTGGATCGCGGTTCGCGATCGCCACAGGACGCGATGCACCGAGCGGGTTATACGGGCACCGAGGGGGTCATGCAGGCTACGCGACGCAAATGACAGAATCGAAAACAGAACTACGAGGAGGAAGATACAGGTACCTGAACAGGGCTCAAAAAACAAAGTTTCTCGTGTCCGACACGACATGAAGGAGCCGTGTCCGACCGAATCCAACCCTAGGGTTAGGGTTCTGGCCGGAGCTGGACGACGCTGCGGCGGGGGAGGCTGGCCGGAGGGGCTAGGGCGACGCCGGCGATGCTGGGCGGAGACGGCGGCGCTGGCACGGCGGCCGGAGGGGCTGCTCGAGGTCGGGCCTGGCCGCTGTGGGCTGGAAAGAAGGGGGAGGAAGGAGGAGGGGAAGACCGGCCGGGGCAAGGCGGGCGGGGCAGCGGGCGGCGGTGGCGGATCTGGGGCAGAGGCTAGGCGGGGCACGGCGGGTGAGCGGTGGCGGCGTCTCGGCGAGGGGAGGTGGCCGGAGGGGTTGTTCTGGCCGGAGAAGAGGAGATTCGGGGGGGGTTTAAATAGGGTCGGGGAGGCCGGGGGGCGGCCGAGGGAGGCGGGCGACGTGGCCGCGGGGCCGCGCGGGGCGGGCGGGGCGCGTGGCCGGCGTGGCGCGGCCGACGCGGGAAGCGGCAGGGAAAGCGGCGGCAGGCGCGGGTCGTGCGGGGAGTGGGGAGGCTGGGTCATGCGGGTCGGGTTCGCGGGCGGGTTCGAGTCTGACCGACCCGACCCGATAGCCCAACGGGCCGGGCTAGGGTTTGGGCTGGGCCTAGGGTTTTAGATAATTAAATAAATAAATAAATAAATAAATAATAATAGTTTTTAGGTGTTATAAGATAGGTCCGGGGCCCAATAAATTCTAGAAAAAATTAATCTAAGTCCAGTTTTTCATTTTACACCCAAAAATATTATTTTCATAATATTTTAATATATTTTAAAATCATTTAATTTTATTAAATGCCAAAAATATCTCATTTTTAATTAGCAAATATTCCCAAAAATTCTAAAAAATTCGGTTTTAAAAATCTTGAAAAATCAGGGGGTTTACAATCTACCAAACTTATAAAAATTTCGTCCTCGAAATTAAAATATGGTAGGGTTCTCTCTATCCAATCTCACTTGATTACAGTCTAATGATTCCTCTCAAGTGAACATTGCGGTCTCTACTCAACTTAGAATTTACCCATCTATCATCTAAGGCTATACATTTCATAATATTTTAATATATTTTAAAATTATTTAATTTTATTAAATGCCAAAAATACCTCATTTTTAATTAGCAAAAATTTCTGAAAATTCTGAAAAATTCGGTTTTGAAAATCTTGAATAATCAGGGGGTTTATAATCTACCCCCCTTAAGAGGATTGCGTCCTCGCAATCAAAGAATAACCGGTCAGCAGAGATAACACGGTTGCAAGTATCATTCGAAACACATCACAAGATACTTAGGGAAATACCGTTTCCCTAAGAATAAAAGTTATGCACTTTCCAGAGCTAAAGCAAAAGAACTACAAATTTTTAAAAAAACTAGGTTATTATTAACAAGTTTCAAATTACTAGGTTGGGACTGAGGTCACGAACCAATAGGCACGAGCTAAAACAATACTAGAAACGGTAGCTACGAATCACTTACGCGCATTAGCTACTCCACGAGTCTGCGCGTCCTCTACTGTCATCGCATAAGCTTGTCCGTGTGCTTACAATCGATTCCTTTGTTGCTGCTGAGCCTGCTTGAAGAGTGCTGCTTGTGGTATCAAAGGTGGCCTCGGCTGATACCCTCCTGGAGTTGGTGGTACGACTCTTTCAACTCCCGTTTGCGGTGCTCCCATTGCTGGATAGGCTGGCCTCGGCACTGGTAAAGCTTCTTGATGCATCATCAGTGTTTCTCCTTGATATGCTGTGCAATTTCTGGCTAAGTGGTGTCTGGATCCGCAAATTAAGCACGTTCCTAGCTTGCGTCTGCATTCTCTTTCAATATGGCCTATCTTTCCACAACAGTAACAAGTAGGAAGGAATGAGACTCCTGGTGCTGCTCTCGGGGGTGGATTTATCTGTTGACGCTTTGCAGACTCCTCTTGTGCTGCTCTGGTTGGTGCGGATGTGGAAGGCCGCTTTAGGTTGGCCTCTCTCCTGACGACGCGTTCCATGCATCGGGCTACAGCGAGGACGTCCGAGTAAGAAGTAGGTGCAACGAATCCGATCAGTCTCTGTAGCTCGAAGTTTAGTCCGTCGAAGAACTTCTCAGCCTTCTCTTCTTCTGTCGGGGTCAGGGTTAGGGCGAAGCGACTTAGACGAATGAATTCTGCGTTGTATTCTTCCACCGTCATAGCATCCTGAGTGAGGCAATTGAACTTGTCCTGAAGTTCTGATCGAGCGGTCGCCGGAATGTACATTTCCTGAAAGAGTCTGGAAAACTCTTCCCAAGTGACTCGGTCTGGTCCGAGCCGTGTCTCCTCAGATAGCCACCAGTGATGAGCATTATCCGTCAATTGCATTCTGACGGCAGTCATCCAACGTTCTCTTGGAAGCTCAGCTGCTTCTAATTGATATTGAGTGTTGGTGAGCCACTCATGAACTTCAGTGGGCTCTTCCTTGCCAGAAAAAGTACGGGACTTCAGTTGGCGGAAGTCAGAAATAGAGCCCGTCGTTGGTCGTTGTGCTGGTAGATCTGCCTACTCTAGTGCGCTTACTAGGCTGCGACTCAAAGGCTCTTGTTGAGCTTGCATTATTGCATAGATCATTTGGAATATTTGTTGCCCGTCAATCGGCTGTCCTTGTGGGAGTACGGGCATTGGTGGATCGAACTGCGGCGGAGGTGGGATGTCATCACGTCGAAATCTGGAGGTAGGTTGACCTGCCTGCTGGCTCTGTTGAGTTGATGGAACTCCACCGACTGGTGTCACTTCGTCGTCATAGGTGACACCTGCAACTTGTGGTATTCCTGCGGAAGTCTCGTCGTTCGCTCCTGAATCCATAACCCTGCAACCAAAATAGACAATAAGAGGCACACAGGAATCAAGGCAGGATGCAAGTCAAGAATTAAATTCGAATCCGATATAGATATCAAAAATGTTTCAAGCAAGTGGATGAGATCCTAAAAAAACTTATCATATTCTTACTGCAGGCTTGTTCGGTCCCTAAGTTGAAACCGAATAATTTAGTCGAAGACCTGCATGGGCCACCACAAAAATCATGTCACGCCCCAGTCCCAAAATACCGAGGGACTGGACACGTGGCAATGGCCAGCAGCACGCATCGATGGACAACCCAATTTAATGGATCCATCAGGGCATGCTTAAGCTGTAGTCTAACAGGAAATAGAATAATTATTACAAGTCCCAGGTTATTCTAATCTCATCCACAACAGATAATCACAGATTAAATGCCAGAATAAATGCAAATAATATAAACTAACAATCTCAATAAAAGTGTCTCGGTGAATAATCCGAGAACAAGTCTGATACATCAAGCAAATAGACAGGAAATAAAGGAACTGGAAATAGAAACAAAAACAGAAACAGAAATAACTGACTATATACAGCCAATGCTCAGGAGAAGTCCTCTTGTGCGATCTCGTCCTCAGGTCCTGGTACAGCTCCTAGAAGTGCTCCTGTACGGTGTATCTCTGGATGGATCTCTTCGGCTATACCTGGGGACATAATTCGGATCCAGGTCCTTGTCACGACCCGCACCCGGAAATTCGGGCACGCGTGCGTGGGTACGTCCAGCCTACGCCGCAGAGTCGGCGGTAGTACGCTGTCTAGGTCAATTTCATATTTAACTAGTCTAGCTCATTCACAAATAACATAGGCAAGATAATAATGAGAAACAGGTACTTAAGATTGCGATTGAAATAAATATGACAACAGATTCAAATGTTTTAGTACAGAAATTCAGAATGAAATCGGGGACAAACCCGATTACTAAGATAAAGAGCAAAAACTAAGATAACTACTGCTAACTACTCAGCAGGAGTAGCTTCCTGTGCGGGAACTGGCTCTGCAACTGTGTCACCTGCTGCCTCATAGGGGCCATAATAGGCGGGGGCAAGGTTCTCATCATCGCCTAAACAACAGATCCAGTCAGGAAAGGAGCAAAGTACACAGTGCACAACAAGATTAAACTAAATATTTATAAAAATTAAATTGAGCATCATATTGAGAAAGTTGCATAAAAGAACATCAATATCTCAGAGTTAATGCTTATAAACAGGAATACGAGAAACCCGAAGTAAATGAGACAGGAAATGAGACTACAACAGTCTGCAAGAAATATAACAAGATCTAGAAACTAGCTGTGTGAACTTGTGTTTGTTTTAGAATACATAGTTGGCATGTAGGGGTTTATAAGGCTAATCCGGCCGTCATAAACGACTATTAAACAGGAATAATAGAGATTCGGCTGAGGGTACAGTCGCGTACCAACAGCTATTAAATACGACAGGGGAAAGGGGTAAACTACATGCCTTCTAGTATTCTCCCACCCGACAGGAAAAACAAGACATGAACTCCAATATTCAAGACATAAAATCCAGCATTTCTAACACTAGGTGTAATCATCAAGGGTACTAATAAAGCAGGGAATTAATTATCACAATATATATAGATTTAACTTGAAGTGCAGGTACTTGCCTGTTGTTTGGATCTGATTAATATTGGTTCTTGGGGAAAATTCCAGAGATGAGTCCAAAAGCTGAAATAGATATTACCATCACGCTCAGAAGATGTCAAATAGCTAGAAACGCCTGTCCTTGGGTCCAATTTGGAGACAAGGGCAAAAACGGCAGTTTCGGGTCAAAACGGGGTCCGCCGGTGGGCCCGCTTTGCACCAAAAAATGTGTCCGGATCAAAGGTCTCCAAATTCACCAAACTTAGTGTCAACAGGTCAGGAACGCTGATACGAACTCAACAGAACTTCCAGATTTGGATTTCGATGAGCCGAACACAAAATCGCCCGTCGAGCGGGACTTGTGGGGCCCACGACACGCGATTTCGTCAACGTTCTCAGAATCGAACCAAACTTGACCCACAGGACCAGCGTATCGCTACGAGTTCGATGACGCAAGTTTTGTCTCGATCTGACGAGTGTACAAGAAGTTAGGGCGAATTGCAGAAAAGTCGGATACGGGACGATGTCCGCGGATACGCGTTGATTCCGGTGTGCACGCACACCCGAATCAGCTTCCATGAAATCTCACACGTCCGTATCGACGACGCGCACGTATCTGTGAAGACCGCACGCGACCAAGTCGTCCCGTTTGGCGGGGCGCACTCAGTTCCGGGGTGAAACAGGGTCTGGTTTTTCCTGTTTTTGGATCGTGGTGTGCGATCACCACAGGACGCGATGCCCCGAACAGTTTATCCGGACACCGAGAGGGTCATACAGGCTTCACAACGCAATTTGCGGAATCGAAAACAGAGCTATGAACAAAAAGTTACACGCACCTGAAGGGGACCCGAAAATCAGGGTCGAGTCGTGTCCGACTCGTGTCGGACACGCGGATTCGAAACCGAATTAGGGTTAGGGTTTGGGGATTCCTCGCCGGAGCTGGGCGGAGGGCGGCCGGGGCAACGTCGCCGGGCTCGGGGCACGCGGCGGAGGGCGGCGCGGCGTGGCTGGGGGCTCGGCGGCGGCGTCTCAGGGCGGTCGGAGGCGGAGCTGCTGCTGTTTACTGCTGCGGCTGGTCTTCGTCGGGGTGTGTACGGCGGAGAGTCACGGCGCTGCGGCGGAGGAGACGAGGGGAAGGAGGAGGACGGCCGGCGCGGTGGCGGCGAGGGGCTGGCTAGGGCGGTGGCTGGGTGGAGGCGTTGGCCAGGGGGGTTTTAAAGAGGGAGACGGTGGCGTCGAGGCCGGGAAAGGCGGAGGAGGATCCGGGGTCGGGGGCTACGTGGCCGGGCGGAGCGGAGGGGGCCGAGCGGAGCTGCGCCGGCGGCGGAGGCGGCGGCGGCTCCGGAAGCGGAGGGGGAAAGGGTCGTGGGGGGTGAGGGGGACCCGTGTAGGGTCGGGTCGGGTGCGGGTCTGGGGATCCGACTCGACCCGCTAAGGGGCTGGGCTCGGTGGGCTGGCTGGGTTCGGCCCAATGGGCCGGGCCGCGGGCCGCGGGCTGGGCCATGGGCTAGGGTTAGAAAATAAATAATATTAATAATAATAATAAAACATTTAATAAATAAACAAATAAATAAATAATTAAATAAATAGTTTTTAGGCATTTAAAAATAGGTCCGGGGTCCAATAAATTCTAGAAAAATTACCCTAAGTCCAGTTTTCCATTTTACACCCAAAAATATTATTTTTATAATATTTTAATATTATTTATCCTTAATTAAAAAATGTGAAATAATTCGAAACCCTGATTTTAATTCCAGAAAATTCCAGAAAATTGTGAAAAAATCCCAATTTTAGTATTTTGAAAAAAATCAGGGGCTTACAATCTACCCAACTTATAAAATTTTGTCCTCGAAATTTAAAATATGGCAGGGTTCTCTCTGTCCAAACTCACTTGATTATAGTCTAACGGGTTTCTCTCATGTGGACATTGCAGTTGCTACCCAACTTAGAATTTTACCCATCTATCCTCTAAAGCTGTACAACTAGTAAGGCTAGGTCTCAACTTAATAAATCATGGTATTGAATTTTTAAGTCTTTAACACAAACACACCATCTATGGTATTCCCTTAGTCATAGAGGTTATCATCAATTCGACCGGTCTGAGGGGTACATCTAGCACTACAAATCAAACTTATACCAAACACAGGCTTTTGTCTTTCCGAAATAAGGGAAGACGAGGATCAATAATAAAGAGTTTAAGGACGAGGTGGTAGAACAGAGGTATAGGGATCAAGGCGTTTAAGGAATTCTAATGGAAATTGTCAGGCGGTTATGGATTGAGATTCTATTCTGGTAATCATTTGTTCGCATGCTCGTATTAGTACAGTTATGTAACTGATACGATATGGTCGGAAGTATTTAGGGGCAAGTATACTAGTCAACCATATATCTCAATCCACACAAAGTAGTCGTGCGAAGTGCGAATCGAAATGCACTAAGGTTGATCAGACCGTAGTACACTGATTCTGAGTAGACACTTGTATTAGTGGGGTTGATCAGGCCTCAATAATACAGGTGTCACGAACAAGCCCGATAAAGAGTAAGCTTGCAAAACTAGGCTATAAAATAGCAGCATCAGTCGAGTTCAGCAAAAATTAAGTGCGCTAGATGATGATAAAAAGAGGTACAAATTTATTGAAGTCCACAGAATAACACAAAATAAGCACAATAGCAAAAGCCTAAAGAATCTATACAGTTATCAATTTAAAAACATACTAGGTTATTTAGCAAGTTCAAAAATTACTAGGTTGGGGCTGAGGTCACGAACCAATAGGCACGAAAACAATACTAGAAAAAGGTATCTACGAATCACTTACGCGCATTAGCTGCTTCCAAAGTTTGCGCGTTCTCCACGGTCATCACGTAAGCTTGTCCGCGTCCTGGAGCAGTGGGGCAGTCCCTCACTTGATGCGCTGCTGAGCCGCAGTAGAGGCAGGCACCTAGCCTCTTCCTGCAGACTTGCCAAGTATGACCTGGTTTTTGGCAAAAGTTACAAGCAGCAGCTTGTTGGTTCTGTCCTTGAGCCTGGTGTTGGGGTGCTGGAGCTCGAGGGAGAGGACGCTGAGTTTGCTGCGGGGCCCTCTGCTGTTGTTGTTGTTGTTGAAATGGGCGTTTGTTGGGTCCTATACTTCCAGTATCTCTTTCTCGCTTTAGCTTATGCCCCATGTCTCTCTCAACGCCTTGTGCCACGCTTAAGATTTCCTCATAGGTGCGAGCTCGGCTGGTGGTGACAGCAAGGCGAATATTCGGAGACAGACCCTTCTTGAATCTACGGGCTCTGTCCTACCGGGTACGGACCATGTACTCCGTAAAGTGGCTTAGCCTGCTAAATTCAGCAGTATACTCATCAACAGACAGGGTACCTTGTTCCAGTCTCTCGAATTGGCTTTCGAGAGCTTCCCGAGCCACTTCGGGGTAAAATTTCTCCTTGAATAGTCTCTTGAAGTCCTCCCAGGTGAGGTCAGGAGCAGATAGTTGGGGTTCATCTCTGAACCAGGTTCGAGCTATGTCGAACAGTTGCAGGCTTGTGGACTCCACTTTGAGATCATCAGGAACCCGAGCAGTCTTCAGGAGTCTCTCTACGTTCTCTATCCATTCATCGGCATAGAGAATGCCCTCAGTTCCGTAGAATTCCAGGGGTCTAAGATTCTTAAAGTCCTTGGCACTTCCTGGCCTCTTTTGTGGTGACTCCCGGGTCCGAAGAGCTTCTGAAAGGCTGGTCCGTAGCAGGGCAGTTTGTTCCTTCTGGGATTCCACTAGTCCCTGGAATACTCCAAGTAGCTGTGCCCCATCTAGAGTAACTGCCGGAACAGATGGAGGCAGCGGGAGTGCAAGATTCTCGGGCACATTCTGCTCAGCTGGTTCTGAGGTGCCTCCTACTGTGTTCCTTGTCTGGACCATTCTAAAAGATTAAGGGATAGGAAGATCAGAATAGAATACTTGGAAATCAAAGGCGATAGGAAAATTGAGCAGCAATGATATCAAGAATTGAAATAAGGACCCTATGCTGTGAATGAGCTTTTCCTAGAATCCTCAATCTTATTCCATACCCTGTCCTAGGGTATTACCCTATTTTAGGATAGGACCTGCATGGGCCACCATAAAATCGTGTCACGACCCGCACCCGAAAATTCGGGCACGCGTGCGTGGGTACGTCCAGCCTACGCCGCAGAGTCGGCGGTAGTACGCTGTCTAGGTCAATTTCATATTTAACTAGTCTAGCTCATTCATAAATAACATAGGCAAGATAATAATGAGAAACAGGTACTTAAGATTGCGATTGAAATAAATGTGACAACAGATTCAAATGTTTTAGTACAGAAATTCAGAATAAAATTGGGGACAAACCCGATTACTAAGATAAAGAGCAAAAACTAAGATAACTACTGCTAACTACTCAGCAGGAGTAGCTTCCTGTGCGGGAACTGGCTCTGCAAGTGTGTCACCTGCTGCCTCATAGGGGCCATAATAGGCGGGGGCAAGGTTCTCATCATCGCCTAAACAACAGATCCAGTCAGAAAAGGAGCAAAGTACACAGTGCACAACAAGATTAAACTAAATATTTATGAAAATTAAATTGAGCATCATATTGAGAAAGTTGCATAAAAGAACATCAATATCTCAGAGTTAATGCTTATAAACAGGAATACGAGAAACCCGAAGTAAATGAGACAGGAAATGAGACTACAACAGTCTGCAAGAAATATAACAAGATCTAGAAACTAGCTGTGTGAACTTGTGTTTGTTTTAGAATACATAGTTGGCATGTAGGGGTTTATAAGGCTAATTCGGCCGTCATAAACGGCTATTAAATAGAAATAATCGAGATCCGGCTGAGGGTACAGTCGCGTACCAACAGCTATTAAACACGACAGGGGAAAGGGGTAAACTACATGTCTTCTAGTATTCTCCCACCCGACATGAAAAACAAGACATGAACTCCAATATTCAAGACATAAAATCCAGCATTTTTAACACTAGGTATAATCATCAAGGGTACTAATAAAGCAGGGAATTAATTATCATAATATATATAGATTTAACTTGAAGTACAGGTACTTGCCTGTTGTTTGGATCTGATTAATATTGGTTCTTGGGGAAAATTCCAGAGATGAGTCCAAAAGCTGAAATAGACATTACCATCACGCTCAGAAGATGTCAAATAGCTAGAAACGCCTGTCCTTGGGTCCAATTTGGAGACAAGGGCAAAAACGGCAGTTTCGGGTCAAAACGGGGTCCGCCGGTGGGCCCGCTTTGCACCGAAAAACGTGTCCGGGTTAAAGGTCTCCAAATTCACCAAACTTAGTGTCAATAGGTCAGGAATGCTGATACGAACTCAACAGAACTTCCAGATTTGGATTTCGATGAGCCGAACACAAAATCGCCCGTCGAGCGGGACCTATGGGGCCCACAACACGCGATTTCGTCAACGTTCTCAGAATCGAACCAAACTTGACCCACAGGACCAGCGTATCGCTACGAGTCCGATGGCGTAAGTTTCGTCTCGATCTGACGAGTGTACAAGAAGTTAGGGCGAATTGCAGAAAAGTCGAATACGGGACGATGTCCGCGGATACGCGTTGATTCCGGTGTGCACGCACACCCGAATCAGCTTCCACAAAATCTCACACGTCCGTATCGACGATGCGCACGTATCTGTAAAGACCGCACGTGACCAAGTCGTCCCGTTTGGCGGGACGCACTCAGTTCCGGGGTGAAACAGGGTCTGGTTTTTCCTGTTTTTGGATCGCGGTGTGCGATCACCACAGGACGCGATGCCCCGAACAGTTTATCCGGACACCGAGAGGGTCATACAGGCTTCACAACGCAATTTGCGGAATCGAAAACAGAGCTATGAACAAAAAGTTACACGCACCTGAAGGGGACCCGAAAATCAGGGTCGAGTCGTGTCCGACTCGTGTCGGACACGCGGATTCGAAACCGAATTAGGGTTAGGGTTTGGGGATTCCTCGCCGGAGCTGGGCGGAGGGCGGCCGGGGCAACGTCGCCGGGCTCGGGGCACGCGGCGGAGGGCGGCGCGGCGTGGCTGGGGGCTCGGCGGCGGCGTCTCAGGGCGGTCGGAGGCGGAGCTGCTGCTGTTTACTGCTGCGACTGGTCTTCGTCGGGGTGTGTACGGCGGAGAGTCACGGCGCTGCGGCGGAGGAGACGAAGGGAAGGAGGAGGACGGCCGGCGCGGTGGCGGCGAGGGGCTGGCTAGGGCGGTGGCTGGGTGGAGGCGTTGGCCAGGGGGGTTTTAAAGAGGGAGACGGTGGCGTCGAGGCCGGAAAAGGCGGAGGAGGATCCGGGGTCGGGGGCTACGTGGCCGGGCGGAGCGGAGGGGGCCGAGCGGAGCTGCTGTAACACCCTGTTCCGCTCAAGCGGACTGCCGTCTCAAATCGGCAATCGTGCAGCTGTCCCGACCTGCTTTGCCTCGATCAAGAAGCAAGGGATATCCAGACTTGCCCCTACAGGAATCCGGCTTGGACTTTCAGAGGCTCGCTTGACGTATCGCTCTACCGAGGCGAATCATCGCTAAGGTGGGTGGCTACGGTGAACTTGTCCTTGCTTAGCCAGCACACATAAAATCTGGAATATTTATGCTAGTCGCTAGGTGATTCACCCCCTGCATGCTAATAAATCCAACGCACCTAGCTAAGGGAATAATCCCAACTTGTATGGCTTGCTAGAACATGGGAATTAAAACACTGCTTATGTTCAGACCCTCTCATGCTAAGTCCCTTAACGGTTTCAACTCTCGGCTTACCTTCGGGTCCGAGCAACGTGCCTGCTTATGTTCCTTAGAAACGCATGCTTGAATGTTGCCATGTTTTCATCCAAACTCCGGGAGACTACTCAGTAGTCGTTCGGTGTATGATTGACCCTGCAAGTATCCGGGACCGTCAGGTCATCTAAGGCAATCCCCGAACCAGGGGAATGCACTAAGCAAGAATAAATACTGAACGTAAATCACCTTGAATGATAATCATGCTATGTATGCATCTGAACGAGGATCGTGTTATGTACTGATGGAATCCCAGCTCGTGGAGCAATATGCTCGTTCAGATTAAGTTTAAGTTTCATGATTATCATGTCAAGCTATGGAATATGGATAGACCCTGACCTGCATTGTCGCGGACAGCTTGTGCACAAGGTATGTTATGTTGAGTCCCGCGGACGGCTACACCGGGGCACCGGAGCCGATCCGATCCGGACGGGACGTATGAGCAGTCGTATGTTATGGGGCAAGGTGTTATGCAGCGGGGCTCGCCACCTGCGTTGCATATCATTCTGTGTCTTGAGACTGTGAAATCGTCCAAAATGGCTACGCCAGTGACTTATGTTCATATAGATAAGTCATCCTCGCTTAGCGGCTATCCGCGTGCGAGTCATTGCATAGCATCAATGAACTGAACACCAGAACGATCTGAAAATAACGACCCTCATGTTTGCGTATGCTATGCTCCTGAATGTTTATACTTGCCCGTGCATAAATTAACAATGTTTGCCTTGGACAGGGAAGGATAAATGGTAAGTTGGTAAGTCTCGCCGTGTTCCCTCAAACATCGCACGGCGCACTGCCCGACACGATAAGCTATTCAATGTCTGCATGAAACTGATCCTAAGGCAACTAGAAAGACAACTTAATAGTTGTGCACGAAACCTGTATTACGTGTTTGGATTTGTCGAGCGGGCGAGTAGCTTCCCCACCAGTGCATTCAATGTACTGATAATCCACCAGTTTGATATGCAGGGTGCGGGAGAACCTCGTGCGGTGCGGACGCCTCCTTCGTGCGTGCTAAGGCCAGGAGTTCCCTCTGAAGCCTTGCAACGGTGCGTCCGGGACTGAAGCACATATACAAGACATAAGTTGTGAACATCGCCTGACCATCGCCTGTACATTCATTCCACAGTTGTAGCCACTTGGCACGCTTTTACTGTTTCAGAGAGAGAGGCTTGAGCGACTTATAATCTCGGCTATACGCCGCCTGTAATACATGTTTCATATCAATAAAGAGATTACTTTACTTGTTTCAATGCTTCCGCTATATTGTCGACTTAGTGAACCTGTTACCGATCGCCTATGCGTTCATGACTCCGCTGCACTCGGACAATCTGTGCGACTCTGTGGCTTAGAACTCTAACCGCCAGCCAATGAACCATGGCCTTGCACGGGCGTGGCTCACGCTCGTGCGGCATCACGCCCGGATGGGCTAAGCGATCGTTCCGCGGGAGCGCTGGCGAGGGTGATTCCCGCCTAGCGGGAACGGCCGATTGCCTGCGGGAGATCGGGGCGTAACAGCTGCGCCGGCGGCGGAGGCGGCGGCGCCGGAAGCGGAGGGGGAAAGGGTCGTGGGGGGTGAGGGGGACCCGGGTAGGGTCGGGTCGGGTGCAGGTCTGGGGATCCGACCCGACCCGCTAAGGGGCTGGGCTCGGTGGGCTGGCTGGGTTCGGGTTCGGCCCAATGGGCCGGGCCGCGGGCCGCGGGCTGGGCCATGGACTAGGGTTAGAAAATAAATAATATTAATAATAATAATAAAACATTTAATAAATAAACAAATAAATAAATAATTAAATAAATAGTTTTTAGGCATTTAAAAATAGGTCCGGGGTCCAATAAATTCCAGAAAAATTACCCTAAGTCCAGTTTTCCATTTTACACCCAAAAATATTATTTTTATAATATTTTAATATTATTTATCCTTAATTAAAAATCGTGAAATAATTCAAAACCCTGATTTTAATTACAGAAAATTCCCAGAAAATTTCAGAAAATTGTGAAAAAATCCCAATTTTAGTATTTTGAAAAAAATTAGGGGCTTACAGTCCTCAGGGGACATAGTAAGGTACAAGAAAGCTCAAGCCATAATCATGCAGTGTAGGAAATAAATGAAACAATAGGGTAAACTATGTAACCAGCTAAGTGATAAATGCAAGTTTAGAGCATCACTAGAACTCAGGCTGAGCCACTACAAGCTCCGTGTCGGGGAGCCGGTAGCAGTAATATCACTAATAGAGTGCCTAGCTCTGATATAGAGTCTGAGGCCTCACAATAAATATATATATATATATATATCAGCCTGTAGCCTGTGTGTCTCTCCCCACCCAATGTAATCACATGTCTCATGTCCATGACACGCAAGATCAATACTAATGCAGCAAGTCATATGATGTCTATGAATATAATGTCTATGTCATAAAACCTGTATCCTATACAGAATCACCATGAATATCTCAGGAAGATTCTGTCTCATGAATAGTGTCAAGTATCCTGGGTTATGATGTACTTGATAAGACAAGTACGAGAATACATAGGGTCTCAATATCCATGTCTATGTGACGTTACACAACTCCGCGTACGGGGTTGGCACCCGACTATAATCAGACGCTAAGCACGTCACACGGTCCTAGGTCAAGCATGCACAAATATATATATATAGTCAAAGGAATAAATAACAAGAACTGCAAGTTTGGCAAGGTACACTTGCCTGTGGTTTTGGCTCCAACTGTAGCTCTGGTATTTGTGAAATCTCTAGGAACGTCTTCGTATGCTGAAACAAATATTACCATCAGATTCAAAAAATATCAAATAGCTCGAAACGCCTGTCCTTGAGTCCAATTTGGAGACAAGGGCAAAAATGACAATTTCGGGTCAAAGCGAGGTCCGTATGTGGGCCCGTTTTGCACCAAAAAACGTGTCAGGGTCAAAGGTCTCCAAATCTGTCCAACTTAGTGTCAACAGGTCAGGAACGATGATACGAACCCAACGGAACTTCCAGAATTGGATTCCGATGAGCCGGTCACAAAATCGTCCGTCAAGTGGAGCTTGTGGGACCCACGACACGCGATTTTGTCAACGTTCTCAGAATCGAACCAAACTTGGGTCACAGGACCAGCGTATTGCTACGAGTCCGATGGCGCAAGTTTTGTTTCGATCCGACATGTGTACACAAAGTTAAGACGCGTTACAGAAAGGGCGGATACGGGACGGTGTCCGCGGATACGCGTTGATTCTGGTGTGCACGCACACCCGAATCGACTTTTGTGAAATTTCACACGTTCGTATCAATGACGCGCACGTATCTGTGAAGACCGCACGCGACCAAGTCGTCCCGTTTGGCGGGGCGTACCCAGTTCCGGGGTAAATTAGGGCGTTATTTTTCCTGTTTTTGGATCGCGGTTCGCGATCACCACAGGACGCGATGCACCGAGCGGGTTGCACGGGCACCGAGGGAGTCATGCAGGCTACGCGACGCAACTGACGGAATCAAAAACAGAGCTACGAGGAGGAAGATACAGGTACCTGAACAGGGCTCAAAAAACAAAGTTTCTCGTGTCCGACACGACGCGAAGGAGCCGTGTCCGACCGAATCCAACCCTAGGGTTAGGGTTCTGGCCGGAGCTGGACGGCGCTGCGGCGGGGGAGGCCGGCCGGAGGGGCTAGGGCGGCACCGGCGATGCTGGGCGGAGGCGGCGGCGCTGGCACGACGGCCGGAGGGGCTGCTCGAGGTCGGGCCTGGCCGCTGTGGGCTGGGAAGAAGGGGGAGGAAGGAGGGGGGGGAGACCGGCCGGGGCAAGGGGGTCTGGGCAGCGGGCGGCGGTGGCGGATCTATGGCGGAGGCTAGGCGGGGCACGACGGGTGAGCGGTGGCGGCGTCTCGGCGAGGGGAGGTGGCCGGAGGGGTTGTTCTGGCCGGAGAAGAGGGGATTCGGGGGGGGGGTTTAAATAGGGTCGGGGAGGCCGGGGGGCGGCCGAGGGAGGCGGGCGACGTGGCCGCGGGGCGGCGCGGAGCGGGCGGGGCGCGTGGCCGGCGTGGCGCGGCGGACGCGGGAAGCGGTGGGGAAAGAGGCGGCAGGCGCGGGTCGTGCGGGGAGTGGGGGGGCTGGGTCATGCGGGTCGGGTTCGCGGGCGGTTCGGGTCTGACCGACCCGACCCGATAGCCCAACGGGCCGGGCTAGGGTTTGGGCTGGGCCTAGGGTTTTAGATAAATAAATAAATAAATAAATAATAAATAATAGTTTTTAGGTGTTATAAGATAGGTCCGGGGCCCAATAAATTCCAGAAAAAATTAACCTAAGTCCAGTTTTTTATTTTACACCAAAAAATATTATTTTCATAATATTTTAATATATTTTAAAATCATTTAATTTTATTAAATGTCAAAAATATTTCGTTTTTAATTAGCAAAAATTTCCGAAAATTCTGAAAAATTCGGTTTTGAAAATCTTGAAAAATCAGGGGGTTTACAGTGTGTATCATATTGTTCATTGTTTTCCTGTTCATCCACTATAGTTGATATTGTTCATTATTTCTCGTCTTGTATTATATTCTCTATTTCTGTTTATAGTCATTATCAATTAATTGGAACTGCTATTGGGTTGTACTTCGCTCCATTCCTGACTGGAAAATATTTTTTAGATGAATGGTTAGAAAGGATGTGTCCCACTCACTATGGACTGACAGATGGAGTGTCACCCGAGGATAGTGTCAGAGACTGAGGCCTTTTTGATTTCTATACCTTGTATTAGTCATTTCTATTTTAGACATTGGTTTGTATTATTGTTTAAAATATGGAGTTGTGTTTAGTTTGGAGATGGTTATGTGATGTATTGAGACTTGTATTTCTTATTCCTTCTATTCCGTATTGTGCGTACATCTTCCTTCAGTTTTATATATGATTGAGTATTATTTGGTATTGAGATGGCATGGCAGTATTTTATATACATTGTGTGAGACATTGATAGTATAGTATACCAAAATAACGTTCTACCGCAGATTCTGCGGCGTAGGCTGGACGTACCCACGCATTCGTGCCCCTATACCGGGTGCGGGTCGTGACATCTAGTCTCCATGATATGCAATCTAATCACCATGCAAGCAAGAAATAATATAAGCAGGAAAACTAATATGTCCAAATACGTATATCGGGAACGGGGAGTGACACAAAATCTTGACAGACCTATTTCTTAAGACATGGACAAAAAACTAGGACTGTCAAGATTTTGACAGTCCTAATAGCTCTTAGGCTGTCAAAATCTTGACAGTCCTAATAGTTAGGACTGTCAAAATCTTGACAGTCCAATTTTTTATTCCCTGTCCTTCAACATATATATAAAAGTTCAAAAAGATACCAAAGCACAACATACATGACTCATTACACAATATACATGCAAAAGTACAAAATGTTCTATTTGATTTTATTTCTTTGATAGTCACTATCTATTGCACTATCACGATACAAAAGTACAAAATGCTATATTTTACTTCAATTGCATACAAAAGTAAAAAATAATACAAAAGTGTAAGATGTATCAGTCGATTACAATATCATAGTAGTCCTTCGCTATGATTTTTTGATCCTCCATCTTCATCTTCTTATAGACATCTATTGTATCCATGTAAGGTGTCGTCCATGCATTTTTTCGTTCCAACATTTTTCTTAGGGAC
Organism: Iris macrosiphon; assembly: GCA_036927795.1. NCBI lineage: Eukaryota > Viridiplantae > Streptophyta > Magnoliopsida > Asparagales > Iridaceae > Iris > Iris macrosiphon. The sequence continues at coordinate 6,015,510 of JAYESA010000014.1, forward strand.
TTTTTTTGTCAACAACTGATTTTTTCTTCCCATAATGCCTAAACACACCACCTCTTTCACAACCCAGCTCTAAATATTTCTTGTCTGGCCGAGATCTGATCGATCTTGCAATGACAATGACTATATTATGTTGTCTTCCAACTTCTCTACACCAATTTAATGCTTCTTCATGAGATGCAAAAAGAATATCCGTTGAGAATACATTCTCCACATCAACCCCAATAGCAGGATGTACCACAACATCTGTACATTGTAGGTCCTATAACCAATATAAAATAAATTATAAATTAATAGCTTGTAAATTATTGGCTGTCCAAATTAGGACTGTCATAATTTCTACAGACCTATGTACTGAAAGGACTGTCAATAGTTCTACAGTCCTGAAGATAATATGTTGTTCAACATATTATCTTCAGGACTGTAGGAATTATGACACTCCACTAAGTATAAAGGACTGTCTAAATTATGGCAGTGCTATATAAATATAGGACTGTCATAATTTATACAGACCTTACACGATCAGCGTCAAAATATGGTTGTCATTTTGCGTACCGAAGGTACTTCAGAACAACCGTGGTGTTCTTCGGAAGGAGCGAAGTGCAGATTTAATGGATTGCATGATCCGATTTCTTCGTCGAAGATAATTTCGTGCATGGCTCCTACAATGGTCGAATAAAATTTAATAATTTGGTGATAATCGAATGCTTGAGAAACTAATTCATCGTATGTTATCGAAAATATACCGAATTTAAGAATAAATTTTCTTCTACTTGGAACCACAACAATCCAATTCCTACTTAGGTTTAGGTTTTGGAACTTGAGAGAATGATGGAACCAACCATTTGAAGGTTTTAGGTTTTTCTCATGTTTTGGGACTTAGCAAATGGTTGTAACTTATAGAGGTTGGTATGGACAGCCCTAAACAACTTTTAGGAGTGGTAAACTTGTAATTATCAAGGATGAAAATTTGGACTGTCTTGAATCTTTTTTTGTAGTGCCTTTATCAAGGACTTTTTAATTATATTTTTAATACTTTTGCATTAGAGAACACTTTTCTAACTCATTGTCTTGTGTGAATATAATCTTTTCTATCTCATTGCCTCATTGTCTTTTTTTTATTATATTTGTAATATTATGATGTGTCTGTGCCACATAAAAATTATAATACAAAACAATAGGATTGGAGATGCTCTGAGGGGGTCTTAGCCATAGCAAATCCCCAAAATTATACACTCAAGAAAACAGTGACATCCAAGTCTCACCTTTTTTTTCTCTTGTTAAAAAAATCACGGTCCTAATGCCAAACACCCTTCCCCCCCCCCCTCCCTTTCCTTTTCTTCCGCAGTGGCATTCCCGTAATTCCCTCTAACCCACCCCATTATTTATAACCCCTCCTCTTCCTTTCCAACGATTTCCACTGCCAAAAGAAGAAGGAAAAAAAGTTTGCCACTTTTCTTTTCCCCTCAAATCCGTCTCTCTTCGTCCTTCTCCAAACCCTAACCCTAATTTATTTCCCGAAACCCTAGCATTGATTTCTTCCGAAACCCTAACCCTAGGTTGGTGGTGGATTGGAAATGAGGGATGCTTTCATGGCTGAGAAGGATAGCTTCGGCGTGCTTGGGCCCGGTCCGGAAGTACGCGCGTATGAGGAAGGGTGAAGACGGAGACGACGGCGACGGAGGCGGAGGAGGAGGGGGAGGGGGGGATGGGCTGATGTGGTCTAGGGACATCGGGAGGCACGCGGGAGGGGAGTACTCGTTCGCGGTGGTGCAGGCCAACGAGTGCCTCGAGGACCATAGCCAGGTGGAGACTGGGGCGGAGGCGACGTTCGTCGGAGTCTACGACGGACACGGGGGCCCCGACGCCTCGAGGTTCGTCAGGGACCACCTCTTCCAGCACCTCATAAGTAAGCCCTTAATTCTTTGGTACCCCGTTTGTTGAAGATTGTTACTTTCAGCTTCTTATTGAATATGCGCTTAGTATTCTGTTGGAAAAAAAATGAATTTTGTGTTTTTAGGGGTTATTGATTTCAAAACGCTATTTGTTTTTCTTATTTCAGGAATTATTATCAGAATATGTGCTTAGAATTTTGTTGAAAGATGGAATTTTGTGTTTTTAGAGGTTCTTTATCTTCAAATGCTAAATTATTTTTCTTATTAGATGTATTGGTATTAAATATGTATGTGCTTAGAATTTTGTTGAAAGAAGAAATTTCTTTTTAGAGGTTCTTGATTTTGAAGTGGACCAATTGGTATTCCTTGTTAACTCTTAAACTCTTTTTATCACTGGTTAAGATTATTTTCGTTTTATTCAAGAAATTGTATCAAATACGTGCTTAAGATTATGTGGAAAGAAGAAAAAAAAATGTTTTTAGAACTTCTAATTTTCAATGTTCTAAAATTTTCTAGGCGGATACGGTACGACGGAGGGCCACCTACAGTCTACGCGGCCGAACTGATTTTATTTTAAAATTTGAAATTTGAAATCTGTAATACAAATTTGAAATTTGAAATCCAAACATATTATAAATTCATAATACAATTCATAATTTTTTTAAATTTGAAATTTGAAATCCATATTACAAATTTGAAATTTTAATTATCTAAATCCAAATTCAATCTTAAAATCCAAATAACATATCCACAATAAAACTAAACATAAAAAAATAAACAAATCTCAAAATTCGAAAAGCCGCACATGGTTGCATATGTCCAAAAATGTTTCGAACAGGTCCAAACATGTGCACAAGAGTGCCGAACATAAGATTTTTGGTTCGGCCGGCGGCCGTGACGCCTAGGTCGATTTTTAGAACGCTGCTAATTTCTTGTAATCATTGGTTTAAAGTTATTTTTCTTGTTTGAGGAATGTCAAAGAATGAAAAATGTGTTTTTGGAGGTTTTTTTTATCTTTCAATTTTATGAAAGACAATCTATGTGGAGAATTTGTGTTGATAGCTCTCCCCGGCTTGTTTTGGGTAACATAGGGAAAGCTGATATTTTAGTCATCCTTTTTTAGGGAAAACTGATATTTTAAACTCTTATATGTGTTGTTGATTTTTGGTGTATAATCTTTGTAACTTTTCTCATTATATATATATATATATATGTGTGTGTGTGTTATATATGAGCTTATGGCTCATATCCCTACATGAGCCAATGCACATGTGGACCAATAGGAATGAAGTGTACTAGTGCACATGGGTGCACATGAGATGTAGGAATTCATTCATATTGGTCCACATGTGCATGGTTCGTATAGGAATATGAGGCTATGGTTCATATCCCGTTTACCCATATATATATATATATATATATATATATATATATATATATATATATATATATATAAAAGAAAAGTTAGCTTCACCGTGGACATTTTTCTTCCAAATATACCCTTACCGAACTGCACTAATTAAAATTGTTCATTAAATTTAATGAGGACAACTAGGTAATTATGTATAGAAAAAATAGAAAAAATAGTTGGCTCTTTTGGTGTATTTGGCTCTTCCCAAGTACAGAAAAAGTTAATTAAAAGTCTACGTGCAACACAAGTGCATATATACTGTATATATAATGCGAAAAGTTCAGCTTCACCGTGAAACTTTTGTTTCTAAACATACCCTCGCATATGTTTACTAATTAAAGTATTTATTAAAATTAATAGGAACAACTAGGCAATTACATGAGATATCGTTTAGTCTTCTGAAATAGTCTTACATGCATGTATAAAATAATATATATAATTATTTGATAATACTAATATAATAATAGATTTAGAATAATTAAGGCAGTTGTCTTTTATTTTTAATAATAATCTATTAAATACGTGCAACATCTATGAAATACGTTCAACGCACGTGCATATATATTTGTTATTAATAATATAATGGGAAAAGTTCTACTTCACCATGGAATTTGTATTTTCAAATATACTCTTGCATATCTTTACTAATTAAAATTGTTCTTTAAAGTTAATTGGGACAACTAGGTAATTACGAGAGTTACTCATTTGATCTTCCTAAATAGTCTTATAAACATGTATAAAATAATATATATAATAATAAATTTATAATAATTAAGGCTACTACCTTTTAGTCTTTCTAAGTAGTCATAATAAAATTAGAATAATTACAACAACCTTTTAGTCTTCCTAATAATAATTTGTGAAATACCTGCACGTGCATATATTCTAGTCTTTGTACAAACTGGAAAGATGGAAGTGGCCCAGTGGTTCTTTTATATTTCTGAGAACTGTTGGTAAATACACGGAAAGGTTCTCACATATTCTTATGCCACCGATAGGGATATATTATGTATCAATGTTAATCCATTGAAATGTAGTCTGAAATATTCAAGATTATGGATCAAGATTATTGTTGTGGTGGCCCTTGCTGCGATATTAGCATCCACATTTTTTTTCCCATTGAATCTCTTACTAAAATCATATTGTAATTTTATATTCACTTGTGTATCCCCTTGGAGAAAAATATCATTCACCAAAATTTTATCCTTATCTTACAAGTTAAGTATAAGTATTACTATGTATTGGACTTTAGTCCCACATCGGATAGAAGAATAACGAAGTGATCAATCCTCTTATATATATATATATATATATATATATATATATATATATAGTCTCTCTTCAATAATAAATTATTCTATTATTTTTATTCCACATGGTATCAGAGCCATCTCTCTCTCTCTCCACCTAAAAAAAACTAACCCTAACCCTAGCCACCCATCCTATCCGCCCCCCTTCCTTTTGCTGCTGTTGCCGTCTGCTATTGCTATTGCGGCTGCCCGTTGCTGTTTGTTGCCTCCTGTGGTCGCTTGCTGCTGCTGTCGCTGCTGCTTGCTATCGGCTGCTGTCGCCCCCCGGACAACATCTCCTTCCTCCTTCTCTCAAATGTCCACAAACCCTAACCCTAGTTCTGTAGCCGCCGCCATCTCCCCAATCTAACCCTACTTTTTGTAAAAAAAATTGAAATCTTCAGAGGGTAAACAATGATTTGTTTGCATGAACCTTTGAATCTCAACGAAGGTACCAAGAGTTAACAGAGGCAAACTTGGATTTGTGTGAATCTCTGTTCCTGATCCGGTATTCACATCAGGATCTAACAGAAGGTAACTTGGCTTCTCTGTCCTGGCTTATGAGAATCTACTATCGATCTCTGCTTATCGTGTATTGGCAGAGTTGATGTGATTATCGGGTCAGAATGACTAAACGACAATCGAATCAAGAAACGTTGAAGGATGTCGAATACTGAGGCAAATAGCACTATTACAAACACTAGTGCCGAAAATGCAGTGGCGGGGACATCGGGTACTGGCACGACGGTTTCATCGGTTCGACTTGTCGATAGACGGTTGGATGGACTAGATGATTATTTTGCATGACGCAAGAATGTCGAGAAGACACTTAGAGGAATGCGGTTGTCCAAACATCTGACTGACAGTCCTCCAGCAGTAACTGAACCCACATACGAACAATGGGACAGTTGATTAATTCGATGGAATCATCAGTGGAGGACATGGTTCAGAACACTGATTCAGTAAAGGAGTTATGGAGGTTCTTGAGATTGCGTTTGATGGCAAACGCGATTTGTCTCGCAATTGTGACTCGGTCGTTGGCGTCTACCTGTCCGATCGGGGAGACACCTGTCTGATCGGGGAGACAAATCACATAAGGACCACTTCCGTGACTTTAAGGCACTAACTGATGAGGTTGATCGTGTGTTACCTCTAACAACGGATATTAATGAGACAAGAATTCAACGTCAGCAGCTCTATGTTATGACGTATCTTGTCTCTTTCCGTCCTGATGCAGATTCCGCACGGTCTCAGATCATTGTTGGGACCGAGGTTCCGTCTTTGATGGAAGCCCATGTTGTGACTACTATGGCTGATGCTCCTACTGATCGGTCTGCCCTGGGTGCTGCTCGTGGTGGATTCCGTTGAGGTTGTGGTGGTCGACGTGGTGGCCGGAATGCTGGCCGTGATGGTGGACGAGGCAATGGCGGCCGCGATGGAGGAAGACCACACACATACTTCAACTGTGGTCAACAAGACCATTTTCAGTGGCAGTATCCTAAAGCTCTTGCCGTCAATGTTGTATCAGATGTCCCTGACAACGACAGACTATCTGTGCAGATGACGATGAATACCTACGTAGATTTTGCTGAATTTCAAACTCAGCATCGTTGTGACGCTTCTACATCTGGATCCACAGTCAGATATTTAGCGACGTGCGTGATAAGGTCGAAGCAGTGGGTGATTGACTCTGGTGCGTCTGATCACATGGCAGGTGACACAGGTATATGACGAGATTATGTATTGGTGGGTCGTGTGAACGATATTACTATTACGAATGACAGTTCACTGAAAGTTCGTGGAAAAGGACGAACTTGTCTTTCTTCCGGTCTACCACTCACTTCAGTATTTCATGCACTTGAAAATCCATTCAGTTTACTATCTATTAATTGGATAACTCGTGACTTGCACTGTTCGGTAATATTTTTTTTTCTGATGGTTGTGTTTTTCAGGACCTGAAGAATGGAAAGACTATCTGTATGGGGTATGTGGCTGACGGCCTGTACCTGTTTGACATGAATTCTTTCGTTGCTTGTGCTGACGTGGAACTCGATCCATTTGAGTTGCACTGTCGGTTAGGACACCCATCTATCCAAGCCCTCCAAAAGATGTATTCGTCCTTAAATTTTGTGCTTTTTTTTCATTGTGAGTCATGTAGTTTGGCTAAACATCACCGGGTACCCTATCCGATTAGTCTAAATAAAGCTGTATCAGCTCCTTTTGAGCTAGTGCACTCTGATGTATGGGGGTTGTTCTATTGTATCTGTGATGGATTTTAAGTATTTTGTTTCCTTTGTTGATGACTACTCACGCGTTACCTTTGTCTACTTGATGAAAAATTGCTCCGATTTATTTGATATTTGGTGTAATTTCTACGCGGAAGTCAAAACCCAATTTGGGGTTCCTATTAACTGTTTTCGAAGTGACAATGGTTGTGAGTATTTGTCTCGTGAGTTCAGTTCTCATCTGGCTATACATGGCATCATCCATCAAACTTCTTGTCCCTACACACCACAACAGAACGGTGTGACTGAACGCAAGAATCGTCACCTTTTGGAGACAACGCTTGCACTTATGTTTCATACACGTACCCCCAGAAAATTTTGGTCCGATGCGGTACTTACATCATGATATCTGATCAATCGTATGCCATCTTCTGTTTTCAATGGCAATATTCTATTTTTTCGATTATATCCCAATCGTGAGCCGTTTCCTCTACCTCTCAAAATTTTTAGCTTCTTGTGTTATGTTCGGGATACTCGACCTACTCTTTTTAGGTTGGATCCGAAGGCAATCAAGTGTATTTTCCTTAGGTATCCAAAATATCAGAAAGGTATCGTTGTTTTTCTTCAACTTTGAAGAGCTATTTTATGTCTCGAGATGTTACCTTTGTTGAAAGTGACTTTTCTCCACTCCCACCAACTATAGATTCGTTCAAGGTTTATCCAAAAAAGGATTTCTTGCTGTTTCTAGTTCAAACATAGCAGTCCCCCGTAAGGGTTCCCTCCCCTGCCGAGCAAGTCTCCCGGTCTGACGGTCCGCAAACACCGGCTCAGTCAGAACCAGCATCGCCCGTCTCACCGGCTCCACCAGAACAAGCATCACCAATGATGCCCACTACCGTAGAGCCATCGCCCTCCTCCAGCTCCATTGATTCTCCACCACCATTTGATATACTGGCTCACCCTCGTTGTACATGTCGCGACCATCCTTTGTATGTTGACAACTACAAAGGGCTTGTAAGTTAGACTCAGTGCTTGTTGGCTACCATTGACGGGATTCAGATCCCCAATTCTGCAGAGGAAGGACTTAAACACCATAGTTGGTGCGCCGCTATGGAAGAAGAGATACGAGCGTTTCGGGAGAACCATAGTTGGGACTTGGTGGATTTGCCTACAGGTAAGAAGGTCGTAGGCTACAAATGAGTGTTCACAAACAAGGTAAAATCGGATGGCATTCTTGATCGCCTGGAAGGTCGACTGGTGGCTAAAGGATATTCTTAGACATACGGTGAAGATTATTTTGAGACATTCTCTCCTGTTGCTAGGATGACTTATGTGCGAGTTCTTATAGCCTTAGTCGTCCGATATGATTGGCCCCTTCTGCAGTTGGATGTGAAGAATGTATTTCTTCATGGAGACATTGAAAAAGAGGTATGTGGTGCATCCTCCTGGGTTCGTTGTAAGGGAGGGTACAATATGTCATCTACGGAAGGCCATCTACGGTCTCAAATAATCATCTCGTGTCTGGTTTGGACGATTTACACATGTTACTCAGTTTGGCATGTGTCAATCGAAAAAGAATCATTCGGTATTCTACCGACAGACATCAGTCAGACGAATACTACTTGGTGTCTATGTCGATGACATTGTGATTACGGGAGACGACAGGAAATTGTAGGGCTAAAGAAGTTTTCGGGTGAACAGTTCCAGACTAAAGATATGGGATCATTGAAGTACTTCTTGGACATTAAAGTCACACGGGATAAGTGGAACATTGTAATGTTTCAAAGGAAGTATGTGCTGGATATCCTAACCGATACATGAATGATGCAAGCTAAGAGAGCAACCTCACCCATGGATCCTGGTTTAAAGTTACTCCCCGAAAGGGGATACTGATGACCAATCAGGATCAGTATCGTCTAGTGGTTAAAAAACTCAACTACTTGACAGTCATGACTCGTCCAGACATTTCCTTTGTCGTAAGTGTCGCAAGTAGATTTATGGTTTCTCCACGAGTTCCATATTGGCAGACACTTCTCAGAATTATGCGCTATCTAGCCCAGAATCTGGGAAAAAAATTCGGATGGAGAATCAGGGGCGTACTCGTCTTGAATGTTTTACAGATCTGGACTGGGGTGCAAGTCTTACTGATAGACGGTCTACATCCGGCTATTCAGGATTCATTGGTGGAAACTTGGTATCGTGGAAGAGCAAGAAACTGAGTGTGGTTTCACGATCAAGCTCGAAAGCAGAATATCGAGCCATTGCTCATGGTACCGCAAAAGTGTTTATATCTGCAACATCTTCTACAAGAGCTGAAAGAAGAAGCATGATCGAAAACAACAGATATCTGGTGTGATAATCAGTCCGCTATCAACATTGCTACCAATCTCGTATTTTATGAACGAACGAAACATATTGAGATTGACATTCACTTTGTTCGTGATGAATATCAGAATGGGGGGATGATTACATTTCACCATGTGAGAATTGAAGATCAGATAGCTGATATACTTACGAAGTCTCTTTTGGGTCCTCGAGTTCAGTTTCTATGTAACAAGCTCGGCATGATTGATATCTATGCTCCAGCTTGAGGGAGAGTGTTAAGTATAAGTATTAGTATGTATTGGACTTTAGTCCCACATCGGGTAGAAGAATAAGGAAGAGGCCATTCCTCTCCTATATATATGTTCTCTCTTCAATAATAAATCATCCCATTATTCCCATTCTACACAAGTTTCTTAGCATATCTGGAAGAGTTTTGTATGTGTAAATGTTAGGATAAATTCTTTTTATGAATAAAGTCGCATATATTTTCATAAACCTTGTTGTAAGATCTTTTAGATAACATTATGTCATCTCAGGTGAAGAATTGGATATTACACAAATCTAGTGGTCATTTGTAAGAGGTTTGATGAGTGCACAGAAGGGATACATTTTGTTCTTGCATTATAAAGCTTTGAAACAACGTATTTAGTCCTACATCAGATAGTAGATAGGAGTTTGATTGGTTTATGTTTGCGTGCTTGGCTCTTATGTGCAGTCCCTAGTTAGCCATTTTGGCAAATTTGGCCAAGTGATATGCACATGTCCCCCATGCGCAGGTCATGTCCTGACCGAACCGTGTCCGAGGGCGTGACAAAAGCAACAAAATATATGTTGTTGTGTGCCTCAAATATTTAATGTTGAAATTTCTGGAGTAATCAATACAATATGGATGATAGTTTACTTGGCTGGTATTTCTGGAACCACAGCTTTAAGCATGCAAATTTCAAATTCTTTAGCTGGCTCAACTTTGGATAAGTTAGAACTTCGAAATGGGTCTTTTTTTTCTTCTTAATTATTTCTGAGATATAAAGAATTGTTACCTACTTTTTGAGTACCGAGTCATCCACAATTGTTTTTGGCCACAAAAGACAAAGAAGCCAAATAGCCATTAAATAACATACTATAGCTCAAGTAAATTTCTTTATCTAACACTCTTTATATCCCTCTACTTCTACCCAAACATGTCCATTCCAGTACTCTATATCTGCTTTTCCTGATACCAGTTGCTAGACTTGGTTCTTAGAAGGTCAATGAATTTATTGCTCTTAGTATCATCATGCCTTGGCCTTGGATATTACAGCGTTCATATTATGATATCCCAGTCACTGCCATCTCTCTTCTTGACAACTTCAATTGTTGAAGTGATTAATATGGTATCACTATTGTTACTGGTTGCAGATATGGTTTTAAATGTGTAGCTAGAAACATTAGCAGTTGTTTGCTTAAATTATATTTTGGTAATTGCCAAATACATGTTGGTATCACCCTGTCTCAACATAAATCTTGAGAGGATAGCCGGGATAGTCATTTGATGATCATATGTATGTTACAAGCAGTTTGGGTTTAATTTTTTTCCATGTTACTTATCTCTACTGAAAAGTTCGTATGTTTAATAGATGTTAAGGATTCTTCTCCAAATTAGCCACACCCCAGTCCATGAACCAGGTTGGCAAATGGCATCAAGATACATCTCATATATTATTGTTATACGGGCATTTTCTTGGAATTGAAGCAAAGAATTTATAGTGTTGAAAGCAGTTGTGGTTTAATTGTTTTCTTGTTTAATCCACTGAAAGGTGCATTTGTGCGGGAGATCTAAGGAATTTTCTCCCAAGTATCTGCACCCAGTCTGTGATCAGGTTGGCAAATGGCTTTACATTGCTTGGATTTAGGTAGCTGCTTTTCTTATCTATTCAATTTTAAGTTGGATATTTAATAAATCCAAGTTTTTGACTTCCATGCAGGTTGCTTCCTTTTATACCTCAAATGTAACATCAACTCTCTTTCTTTTTACTATGTAATAAAAATTGTATTTAGTAAGCGGTTTTTTGCTATAATTGTGCACCTAATCTCCTGGAGGCAGGTGAGGTTCAGTGTACCTCCCATTATGACTTGCCAATAAATTGTTGCTGTTCATAGGAGATTTCTGAAATATGTCATATGGTATTGAGCTCACTTATTATGCAAGTTTATCTGATTTACATTTTATATAATGTTCTCCAGGAATTGCTCGTGACAGTGGAACAATTTCTGAGGATGTTGTTAGAAATGCATTTTCAGCAACAGAAGATGGGTTTCTTGCTCATGTCCGGAGCATGCGACCAATCAAACCACTGATTGCTGCAATTGGATCATGCTGTTTGGTGGGAGTTATCTGGAGAGGGACATTATATGTTGCTAACTTGGGAGATTCTCGGGCTGTAGTTGGTTGTGTAGGTAGGTCAAATAACATCATTGCTGAGCAATTGACTAGAGATCACAATGCAAGTCTGGAGGAGGTGAGGCAAGAACTTCGATCTCTTCACCCAGATGATTCACATATTGTGGTTCTGAAGCATGGAGTGTGGCGAATAAAAGGCATCATCCAGGTCAGCTGTCCTTTGTCATTGTCATGGTGCTTTTATGGTACTCTGTTATTTTTTTTACATTGTCATGGTGCTTTTATAGTTCATGCCTGTTGGTGATATTAAATTTTTTATTATAGTCTAGTAGGTTCAGATGCTGATTAATGATTCTCCTCAGAAGCTATTTCCATAAATAAGAAGCAAAATGCAACAACAATGAAGCCTTTATCCCAAAATTTTGCGGTCGGCTGTTTGAATCCTTTTTTCTTTTCCATGCAGCTCTGTTAAGGGCATGTCCTCTGTAACAGCTATGGAGATAAGAATCGAAAATACCAAATGCAAATTAGTGGTTTTATTACATTTCTCATGTGTGTGTTCTGCTTCTCTTTTACACTAGCTTACCTACTTTTGCTTCTCACTTAGGTTTCAAGATCTATAGGGGATGCATACTTGAAGAGACCCGAATTCACTATAGATCCATCTGTTCCTCGTTTTCGGCTTTCTGAACCTCTTCGCCGCGGTGTTCTCAGTGCTGAACCATCCATATATACTAGACTCATACGACCACAAGATAAGTTTGTGATATTTGCATCGGATGGATTATGGGAGCACATGACAAATCAAGAAGCTGCTGAAATTGTGTATAATAATCCAAGAGCGGTATGTTGTGTTCTGCAGTGTTTAAGTTTGGCCTTCAGCATTATTTTTGTGTAAATTAGTTTATTGCTGCAGAAAGTATATCCTTTGTTTTTTTCTTGGCAGGGAATCGCAAGGAGACTCATTAGAACAGCCTTGCAGGAGGCTGCTCGAAAGAGGGAAATGAGGTATGCAGACCTTAAGAAAGTTGAGAAGGGCATCCGTCGCTTCTTCCATGATGACATCACAGTCGTTGTCATCTTCTTCGATCACGAGTTGTTGCTTGGACCAAATGCAAATGTACAAGATTTATCTATAAGAGGGTTTATTGATGCGGTTGGACCGTCGAGCTTTTCGTTGTTTGATGGAACCAATGCAAACACTAGCTCAGCTCTTTGATGCTAGTACGTGAATCGTCATCCTGGACGACTTATCTCAGGGTTTGCCCCGTATAGCCTGTATTCATATCTTGCACTATAGTTGGCCTGACTTTTTTTTTCTTTTTTTTTTTTCTTTCTTTCTTCTGCTCCTTTGCGTTATTGCTGCTGCAAGTTTCAATCTCATTACACACTCAGCATATTTCATTGTTGATTCCAACCCTATAAAAAGTTTTCTTTAGCGGAGGTTACTCTTCTGAATCTGTAACATGTTGCCTAGAAAAGTGCAATAAATTTGTAACATGATTTTGATTTTTACGGACTTGAATTTAGTTTTCTGCTGTAAAATGGATGTCAGTGACTGAAAATTAATTGGCTAGTGGATTCAAGCAGCCTGAAAATTGAGAATGCAGATTTTGCTGTGCTGTGGCGTTAATCTGGTGAGTGTGGCAGCCTGAAAATTGTATCTACTGTCATTCATGTTGCTGCCATAACGGCTACAGTATTCCACTTGAACATCTTCTATGTTCATCACTTTTGGAGACTGAAATGTTTTGGGATTAGTTACAATTTTATTATTTGAGTTTTGGTGAATTATATTTTATATTCAAGTTTTGGAAAATTCTCTCTTTGGAAGAGAGTAGCGGTTCTCTAAATAGTGTGACCAAGGGGAAGATTTGATGGGACAGGTTCACAGAAATTGTCCTCCAAAGTTACTTTCCTCAACCAAACAATGGAAAGAGTAAAAAGGTCATGGAAGATTGAAGATAATCTCTCTTTTCTGTGAGTTCCTTTTTAAGTTCTAGTTTACTCAACCAAACAAGCTCTAAGCTAGTAAGAGTGAGATTGTTGTCCAACTTTAAATTCAATTAAGAACACATTAGGATGGGATGGGAGAAGAATAAGACAAGTGCATGAAAGCTCAGTCATGAGTACCCAATTTTATTTTTATTTTCTCAGTGCTGCTAGTCATAAAATGAAAAGAAAATAAATGATAGTGAGTAAAGACTACTTTGGATTACGGTTATGTTTTATTCCAATTGTTTAAACGCTAATTTTAGGATGCTCGCTAGGCTAGCGTTTTATCATTTGAGTACCGAAATGAAGGTGACGTTTGAAAACCATTATTAAGTTTGACACCAAACCGTCTCGGATAAAACATAATTGAAATTGTCCATGCATCTCCAACTATGCACCTCATGTGCCTTTTTTGACAAAACGGTTGGAATAAATTTATCAAGTGATTCATTAAAGATGATGAAAGAAAAAAGTACTCGTTACAAAAGATAATACTTAATAACACATTGAAAAATAAATACAATAATACATACTCTAATAAGGCCATAGGTCTGCCAACAAATAACAAGTTTATCACAGTTAGAAGCTATCAAAGTTTTATGTGGATGCACATTAATATTTTGATAAATCTTTCGTCATCGTCAAAACACTTTCCCAATTCCGTCTTAGGCAAGGAAAAAAAAAATAATGGAAGAAAAGAGAAAGTATGTGTTTTATATATAGTCTATTTTTGTTCACTTACAAAAACTTTGGTAATGTTTACCATTTCACTTAGACAAATAAACATAACTAATTTTATTTTTAATTTAAATTTTCTTACCTATGAGAGAAATTAAATTAAAAAATAAGCTTTGTGATAAAGATACTACAAAGTACACTCAAGGCTAGTCAAGTATTGTGACTAGTCCAGTTATGAAGAAATTTTACTCAGGCTAGCCCAAATTTTACTAGGACTGCTCACCCTCTTCACCTCCCTTTTCCTGCTCCCACTCCCGCTCCTCCACCGCTCGCCGTCGCCCCCACCGCTCGCCGCCGTCCCCGTGCCGCCCCCGTCATCCTCCCCCGTCCTCCACCGTCGCCTCCTTCCCCTCCGGCTCCTCCGCCTCGTCCCCCCTTTCGGCCTCCGCGCAGGATCCATCACCCGAACCCACCCCCTACCTCCCTCTACCCCCGTCCCACCCTCGCCCAGCTCAAGCACGACTTCGCCGAGACCCGCTCCCGCGTCTACGACTTCCTCCGCGGCCTCGGCATCCTCTCCGACGAGCTCGACGGCTTGGAGCTCTCCGTCACCGTCAAGGTCATGCGCGAGCGCGTCGACTTCCTCCGCTCCCTCGACCTTAGCGTCGTGGAGGACTGTCAAAATTTTGACAGTCCTTCCAATTGGACTGTCAAAAAATCAACATATTTTTTAGGACTGTCAAAATTTTGACAGTCCTACCAAATTTTAGGACTGCCAAAATTTTGACAGTCCTTCCAATTAGTAGGACTGTCAAAATTTTGACAGTCCTGATTATAAAACAAATCAAATGAAAGTGGACAACCCGGTGAGTATTAGCAGAAACCATGTATTAGATCATAATGCATTGGTAAAACGTATTATTTGCTAAACAAAGGTTTTTGTGCTGATGAATTAGGGAAGTAACCAACCAACCTACTTTTTATATCTAGTATAAAAATACGGGTGTATTGAACGGTGAGATGTCCATTGTATATAAAGTATCAGTTCTAAAATGGTTTATAACAGCAACTACTAACCAATATTTCATGCCCATTGGAAGTAACCAACCAACATACTTTTTAGAACTGTCAAAATTTTGACATTCCTGATTATAGAAGAAGAAGAGAATTAGGCAGTCCGATGAGTAATTTTTGAGAGTGACAAACTTGTAATTATCAATGATAAAAATTTGGACAACTCTGAGTGAATTTTGTAGTACCTCAAAGCAAAAAATAAAAGAATGAATTGCGGGCAGCCGTAACAATATTTTATTTTAGTTCTTAGGTTTTTTTTACGAGAACTAACAATATTTTATTTTAGTGGAACGGTGAAATTAAGCCAAAAGCCACAAGATGGTTTCCTCCATCATAAAAATATGAGCTTTTTCTTCTTCTTCGTCTATTTCCTCTTCCTCTCTCGTCGCCATGAATCTCGCAGCAAAGTCTTCCTCTCTCATCGGTGCTCAATCCGCCGCCGCCTCCGCCGCTGCCGCTCCATGCTCTCTCAGGGCCGCGTGCTCCTTCCATTCCACTCCGTTCGTGGAGAGGAAGCGGAGGACCCACTGGAACTCGGTCAGTACATAAAGCCTCCTCGTTTCTCCCATTTTCGCTATTTTTTCCCCAATCTCTCATTTGTTTTCGCCTACGTGTCGCGGGCGCCTCAAAAAACACTGGTCCGTGCCGCACCTGACACCGGCCGGACACGGCCCGACAGACACGACTCGGACTCTCCGAAAGGATTACATTAGAAAGATCCGACCTTTGCGCATCTGTGGTCCCCTTTGATGGTTTTGCTATTTGTTTTCATCTAGGAATCACGGGGACTTCATAAATAGGCGTTGTGTCGGACACAGAATGGACACTCCGAAATTGGAGTCGTGTCATTTTGTGTGTGAGGTATTTGTGTCCTTGCAACTTAGGCTTTCATTGGTTGATGCAATTTAACGGAACATTCGCGGGAAGAGAGGGGAGACTTTTCTGTGTCTAATTAAAGCAAACCCATTTCTAGGATTTCTGTGCAGCTTGTAAGTGGGAAAAGAGAGGTGCTTTTGGTGTATTTCTTTGGTACATTTCCTTGGAAATCAATTTGGTTGCTTGTGTGCATGTTTTCTTTAGAGTGTGCTTGGCAATAGGGGTAGCGGTTATGAGATGTTTTTAGAGTACCGGTTATGAGGGGTTCGGTTTTGGGTGGTTTTAAGTAGCGGCTTTTAAACCATTCCACCACATGCTTGGTAATTCATTAACGAGCGGTTCTGAAAGATTTTTACATGAATAAAATTACATATATGTCTATATATAAACAAAAGCTCTCCCAAAGTTTCATTTCTGATGTCGATGTCTGTTTGATTTTGTGAATGAATCTTCAGCTGATTCAATAAAGAATTTAGCGGGTCTATTATCTGTACTTTCTTGTGACATCTCTAGTTGGGATATTATTTACCTTGTCATGAAAAAGAGAAGGTCTAATTGCATATATATGTTAAATTCTTTTATGTACTACTTTTTATTTGCCTGTGTTTAAGTTCTAATGTATGAGATCCCACCCGAAAGCGTATTTGGAAGAGGGAAGGGGTAATCATAAAGCTTGACAAAGAAAAAAGAACTAAACTTGTGCTTCGTAGAACATGGAATCAATGATTCTATTAGGTTCCCGGCTAGAGTATATAGACAAGTAACAATCAAAGGATAATCTCCTAATCGATTTTAGACTATCTATAGTGTTTCTAATAGTACTAAAACAAGGTGTATGATCGAAATATAATAGAATATACTCTAGAGGGGGGGGGGGGTTGGTGAATAGAGTATGCAGCAAAATTTAGCAAATAAAAAAATTTCTAGCAAGTTATACAAGTATCATGACTGCTATATATGTGTCACAGATATAAGTATGTGTCACAGCTATAATAACAGTCTAGTAATTGTGTTGCAGGTATGTCACAACTATCACAGTATAAGCCAAAGTAAAGTAAATTGTGAGAAGGCAAACACAAACACAGCGATGCAAACACAAACACAGCGATCATGTTTCTGAACAAAATGTCCACTAAAGCTGAACTCGGGCCGAACTCGGTCCGAGTTATGTTCCCTTAGTTCAGGGCCAGAACAGAAACTGGACTGAGTTTTGGGTCAAACTTAGCTCAACAAAAACGTAAGATTTTAGGCTATTTCAAGATGTGCTATTTTGAAAAACAATTTATGGTAGCCTAATTGCCAGTACGATGCGATGTACAATATATTTCTAGACTCAATGAAATGAAAAATTACATTGCATACAGGAAAATAAAAACAGACACGACGACGAAAAGCAGCTTTGAACAGTTGATGTTGCAGTCGTCGCAGTACATCTGAAAAGCGTCGCAGTAGCTTATATCGAATCCAGGTTAGATCGATTATCAAAATCGGTTCGACCATGACCAATGGGCCAACAATCTCCCCCATTTTGATAATTGACAAACCTTGACCGATATAACATCTTGATCGAACTGATTTGAAAATCAGTTGTACTGTATCAATTGTAGTCACCAGATGTAACTTTTTTTCCCGTTGTCATTTAGCAAAATTTCTAGCAGAAGGAAACTACCCCGCAAAATGTGCTTACAAAAAGACAGACAAGTGAAAAAAAATAGATTGCATATATTTCACAGAAACAGAGCATTTAAAAAATGCAGTAGCTAAATATGAATGCTAAGCGAGACAGAAAACTTCATATGCATGTAAATAAAATGAAACTTAAATAGATAAACTTTTGAGTACAGCTAACTGAAAGAGTTTCACCATACACAAAGTACTATAACTCGAAATGCATAAATAAAATCTAATCATTGGAATGTAGAAGACATTTCCAGATACATACATAAAGTGAAAAATCAACTAAAAATATATAGACTAAAACATAACAGCTAGATATCTACTTATCATCAGAAGTTATTAATTTTAAATTTCAATAAATATAATTAAAATTATTTTACGAATTACTTTCCGTATACAACGATTGTTTTAGATTAGCTGTAGGGTACTGTCCCAGCTAGCGGAGGTCCACCGGGGGACACTTAAGTTTCGTTTCGCTTTAGCCGTAGCTGTGGTGACAAACAGATCCTTTGTAAGCTTGTCTCCAAAACAATTTTTGTGTATTAGAAGTAATTCAATAATATAAGATTAATTAATATTATTGATATCTAAAATTTTTAATTTTCGACGTAAGTAGTTGAATCCTATGTAGTTAATAACCGATATATATCGGTTATATAACCGGTATATATCGATACCGGTCCTAAACCGATTTTTTTTGGGAAAATATCGGTTAAATATCAGAACAAATATAATCGGCCGATATGACCGATATGTTGTGATATATCGGTTTTGAAAAAAATCGATATATCACAGTTAGATTATGTTTAAAGTGGGGATGGGTTCTGCAGGGAGAGAGAAAAAAAAAAGCAGCGGAGAAGTTGCTACTGCGGCTGCTAGTACGTTTCTTTTTCTTCTTCTTCTTCTTTAACTTAATTTCTTCTTCTTCAACTTTCTTCAACTTTTCTTCTGCAACTTCTTTTCTTCTTTCTTCTTCTTCTTCATTTTTCTTCTTCTTCTCTTCTTCTTCTTCTTCTTCTTCTTCTTCTTCTTCTGCAACTTTTCTTATTCTTCTTGCTGCTTCTACATTTTCTTCTTATTCTTATTCTGCCGACTGCTACATTTTTGTTTTCATATTAGTTAAACCGTTGAATTGGATACTTTTTATATTTTAATGTTAGTTTTGGAATGAACTATGAACCTTTTAGTTTTAATGCTTTAAGAAACTCTTCTTGCATATTTTGTAATACATATTTTGTAATAGATAACTATTAAAAGTGTTGATCATATATAAAAATTGTGTTTAAATGTAAACCGATATTTACCGTTATAAATCCGATATATCGGTGATATATTAATAACTCTACTGGACCATTATCATGAAAAAACCGTTTTTAACTGCATAGGTTGAATCTATCTTCTGCTAAAAGTTTAGTAAAGATATCAGCCAGTTATTTTTTCGTGTCTACATATTCTAAATTAATGTCTCCATTTTGTTGATGATCTTTAAGAAAATGATGTCGAATCTCATTGTGCTTAGTGCGTGAGTGGCATACATGATTCTTAGTCAAATTAATAGTGCTAGTGTTGTCACAGTAAATGAGAATATGTGAATATTGCAAGTCATAGTCTTCTAAGGTTTGTTTTATCCACAAAATTTGTGCACAACATCGTCCTGCGGCGATATACTCAGCCTCAGTAGTTGATAATGCGACATAATTTTGTTTCTTGCTAAACCAAGAGACTAAAGCTTTGCATAGGAACTGACATGTACTATTAGTACTTTTTCTATCCACTTTGTATCCAGCAAAATCAGCATCCGAATAACCAACTAGGTCAAGGGACGTGGTTTTGAGATACCATAAGTCGACAAAAGAAGTGCTTTTGAGGTATCGGAAGATAAGCTTAACGACGCACAAATGTGATTCCTTATGGTTAGCTTGAAATCGTGCACACAAGCAAACACTAAACATGATATCGGCTAGCAGCTAAATAAAGTAAACTACCAATCATACCTCAATACTTACGTATGTCGACCGGTTTGCCTTGTTCATCTATGTCAAGCTTTGTTAAAGTTGCCATTGGAGTACCAAAGGGATTGTAAGATTCTAGATCGAACTTCTTTAAGAGGTCTTTTGTATACTTGGCTTGGTTGATGAACGTCCCATTTTGAGTTTGTTTGATTTGTAGTCCAAGAAAAAACTTCAGCTCTCCCGTCATGCTCATCTCAAACTCACTCTGCATACACTCAGAAAATTCTCGACAAAGAGATTCATTAGTTGATCCAAAGATAATGTTATCAACATAAATTTGAACTAAAAGAAGATTTTTATTCAAAGATTTAGATAATAATGTAGTGTCAACCTTTCCTTTTGAAAAACCTTTTTCAAGTAGAAAATAGCTTAGTCGGTCATACCAAGCGCGCGAGGGGCTTGTTTCAGTCCATATAAGACTTTCTTCAACTTGAAAACATGATGAGGGTTTTTGAGCTACAAAAACTTCTTCTTTTATGAAACCATTTAAAAAGGCACTTTCGACATCCATTTGAAATAATTTAAAATTATGAAAACATTCAAATGCATATAGCATGCGAATGGATTCTAAACGCGCAACTGGGGCATAAGTTTCATCGTAGTCGATACCTTTCTCTTGGTTGTATTCTTGAGCTACGAGTCTAGCCTTGTTACGTGTAACTGAAGCATTCTCATTTAATTTATTTCGGAATACCCAACGGGTGCCAATGACCGGATGATAATTAGGCTTGGGAATTCCCAAACTTGATTCCATTCGAATTTGTTTAATTCCTCTTGCATGGCTTCTATCTAGTAATTATCACTACATGCTTCTTCAATATTTTTAGGCTCAAGCTGTGAAACAAAAGCTATACTAGATACAATATCTCTATTAGAGGAACGAGTACTTACACCTTTTGTGATCTCACCTATTACTAAGTCCTTGGGGTGATCGGCCATGAATTTCATCCTCTTTGGCAGATTCTCCAAGTAGCTGGTACTGGGTTCCGTTTCGGTTGGTGCTTTGCTTGATGTACCGATATCTTCATCGTCACTATCATTGTTCGTTTCATTGTTCATCTTATTGAAGGTGACGTTGATTGATTCTTCGATCGTCATTGACTTTTTGTTGAAGACTCGGTATCCTTTACTCTTGGCCGCATAACCTAGAAAAATACATTCATCGGCCTTTTCATCAAATTTGTTTAAGTTATCTTCGGTATTGAGAATGAAACATTTGCATCCAAAGATTTTAAAGTAGGAAACAGAGGGAGTTCTATCAAACCATAATTCATAGAGAGTTTTCTTCGATTTAGGTCAAATCAAAACTATATTCAAAACATAGCACTCTGTATTGACAGCTTCTGCCCAGAAATACTTAGGTAGGCTGAAATGGTTTAACATTACTCTAGCCATTTCCCTAAGAGTCATGTTCTTACGTTCTACAACGCCATTCTGTTGCGGAGTTCTAGGACAAGAGAATTCATGCAAATAACCATGTGTTACAAAATTGTTCAAAATCAGCATTTTCAAATTCGCTGCCATGATCACTTCTAATGCGAGTGATCATGAATCCTTTCTTATTTTGTACTTTTTTACAAAATGTGATGAGTTCTGAAAGTGTCATTCTTATGAGCAAGGAAATATACCCACGTGTATCTAGAGTAATCATCTACAATTACTAATGCATACAACTTACCATTTAGACTAGCAACTTTGCTTGGTCCAAATAGATCCATATATAATAATTGTAGAGGTCGAGTGGTACTTACATCGTTGATCGACTTAAATATTGATTTTGTAGCTTTGTTCTTTTCACAATCGCTACATACCATGTTTTTCTTGAAGGAGATCTTCGATAAGCCTCGTACCAATTTCTTTGTGGATAATCTCGATATTGTGTCCATGTTTGCATGTCCTAGCCTCATGTGCCATATTTGATTCTCGTCATTTTTGGCGTATAGACATCTACCTGTATTGTTAGTATCAATGTTACCGATACCTATTATATAACCTTTATGATTGTTACCGAAGGAGACGTGTCATTTCTTCTTCGACAGTGTTGCAAACAAAGATGCATCGCCGGTTATGTGCCGTGAGCAACCACTGTCGAGGATCCATTTGCTTTTAGAGTGGGTAGGATGCTCTACCTACAAAACAATTTGCAGATGAAATTTTTGGAACCCATTTCTTGTTGGGTCATGAAAAGTTAGCTTTAGGTATCCATGCACAAATATTCAAAGCAACTAATTTCGTAACTCTACATGCAGGAGCAATGTGATCAATAGTGCCACAATAATGACATCTAGCATGCTTAGTGTTAGGTGCAGTATTTTGTGCTTGTTTGGTAGGTCTAGGGGTTTTGGTAGGATAATTGTAGTAGAAGGCATGTCTTTGAGGATTTGTCCTCTTGGGCATATGTTTGATAGTCTTTGGTTGAACAGTGTTCCTTTTGGGTAAGCGACACGTGTTATGAGAGGAAGCAGTCGTCATCGACTGTTTTTCTAACCTAATTTCTAACTTTTTGGAAGTGTCAAACAATCTATTGTAAACAGCTGTTAGGGCATCATCCCTAATCAGCGCATTGATACTCTTCTTTTTCTCAATTTGAAAATCTTCTTGCAGCTGAGCTATGGTTTTGTCTTTCTCTTCAAGAGTGCGTGATGCTTCGTGTAATTGTAACTTGATAGAAGCAAACTCATTAGTCTCACTAGAAGGTTCAGGCTCTCTAATATCTGCTAGAAGTAGGGTTAGCATTTCTATCTCAAGTTTGTGTTCCTTGAGTACCGTCTTAGAGGTCTTGTATTTACCAAGCAACTTTCTATGATCTTCTAAGAGGTCACTAAAGGCATCACCTAGCTCATCGAATGTGAAATCATTATAGAGAGGATTAGTGGTTACCTGATCAAATGCCATTAGGCACACATTAGCAGCTTCTTGAGAGCTATCGTCTTCTGAGTCGCTGGCCTCACTTTCGTGCCATATGCTTGTGTTAGCATAATTTCGAGGTGTTGCATTCTTTGTGTACCTCTTTTCGTCTTTTGTAACCTTCTTTGTTGATGCTGTCGGACAGTCTTTCTTGATGTGACCATTCTTTTTGCATCCGTAGCATACAAGCTCTTCGTCATCGTTGTTGTTCTTGTGATGGTCTTTGCCTCGACGATTGAATCTTAAAAACTTCTTAAAGGTCCTCACCATTAGAGCTTGCTCTTCACCGTCTGAGTCTTCGTCTTCATACTCTTTTTCAACAGTTCTTTTGTGATGTGCCTTGAATGCGATTGATTTTTCCTTGGGTGCTGAATCTTCGAAGTCTTGCAAGTCTAGCTCATGTGTCATCAGCTTCCCCATCAATGTTTCAAGCGTCATTGTTGTGAGGTCGTTTCCTTCAATGATTGCTGTAGCCTTGGGGTTCCAATTCTTGGTGAGACCCTACAGTGCTTTGTGAATCTTCTCATGGTTGCTGTACTCCTTTCCTAGAGAGGACAAAGGATTTACAACATCGAGAAAACGAGTGAACATTTGTGTAATCGTCTTGTTTAGCTTCATCTTGAATGTTTCATATTCTTGAGTCAATCTGCTTATCTTTGACTCCTTGACTTGGTTGGTTCCTTCATGGGTTACTTCGAGAAATTTTCACACGTCGTGAGATGTTGTGCATATTGACACCCTGTTAAATTCAGTCCTGTCTATTGCACAAAACAAAGCGTTAATAGCACGTGCGTCAAGACTAGCTTGTTTCTTCTCATTATCAATATATTTATCATGTGGTTTCTCAACCAGGTTACCATCAATAATTATACGAGCCGACTTTTTGTAGCCATCTATAACTATAGACCAAAGATCAAAATCAAGAGATTTCAGATAATAACTCATTCGTGTCTTCCAATAAGTGTAGTTTGTTCCGTCAAACAGAGAAGGTCTGTTTGTGGATTGGCCTTCCTTCATGTTAGCCATGTGATATAAGTGACACTAAAAGTATATATAGGCAATAAGCAAGTAAATAACAGTTAACTAAATAATAGTGAACATATACCTAAGCAGGATGATGATAGGTATATAATCAAATTGATAAATGCTATAAACCTGCTATGATACAAATTGTAGGAGCAATTGGGATCAAAAACCAATTCAGAGACTGCTCTGATACCAATTATAGGAGCAATTGGGATCAGAAATCAATTCAGAGAGTACCTGCTTTGATACCAATTGTAGGAGCAATTGGGATCAGAAACAAATTCAGAGAGTACCTGCTCTGATACCAATCGTAAAATCGAAATATAATAGAATATACTCTAGAGGGGGGGGGGGGGGGGAGAAATAGAGTATGTAGCGGAATTTAGCAAATAAAAAACTTTCTAGCAAGATATACAAGTATCATGACTGCTATATATGTGTCACAGATATAAGTATGTGTCACAGCTATAATAACAGTCTAGCAATTGTGTTGCAGGTATATCACAACTATCACAGTATTAGCCAACGTAAAGTAAAGAGTGAGAAGGCAAACGCAACACAACGATGTATCCTGATATCCCTCAATGTGAGGACTAATCCAGGCGGGAGGACTCTAGCTCCTAGTTGGAATCCACTATACGAATGGAACACAAGCTTTGATCTGAAGGCTTGTCGACTTCTTACAGACACGAGCTTTGATCCGAAGAGCTCGATGACTTCAAGTGTGAAGTAGAGAACTTCTGAATAAGCTTCTGATTATAACTCTCTGAACTTCTAGACCGTACCGTACTGGCAACTGAGACTAGAGAATTGTAACTGGCTTGCGATGTAAAAATAAAGGCTTTTTAGAACTCGTATACCAGAAGAGAAGAGAAGATTGAAAGTGAATTTATGTTTTGAAATGTGAAATCTCTTCTCTATTTATAGGATTACTCAAAGGAGAGTTCGGACAGAATTCAGCCAGAACTCGGCCAGAGTTCGTCTGCAAAATATCAGAAAATAGCCGTTGTATCCGAAACTGCAGGGAGACCAAGTGTCTGAACAAAACGTCCACTAAAGCCGAACTCGGTCCTAGTTCTGTTCCCTTAGTTCAGGACCAGAACAAAAACTGGACTGAGTTTTGGGTCCAACTTAGCTCAACAAAAACGTAGGATTTTAGACTATTTCAAGATAGGCTATTTTGAAAAACAATTTAGGGTAGCCTAATTGCCAGTACGACGCGGTGTACAGTATATTCCTAGACTCAATGAAATGGAAAATTATATTGCATACATGAAAATAAAAACAGACACGACGACGGGAAGCAGCTATGAACAGTTGATGTTGCAGTCGTCGCATACATCTGAAAAGCGTCGCAGTAGCTTATATCGAGTTCAGGTTAGATCGATTATCAAAATCGGTTCGACCATGACCAATGGGCCAAAACAAGGGACTATGGGGATGTAGGTAGCAAGACGGTAAGGAGTTGCTACATGAGAGTATCATGTTAGCTACTTGGAAAATAGGAATGCTAATAGAAGATTAATATAGTTTGTCTACAGAAAACTAAGTGGCTATGTGAGAAATCAGAAGAATTGGTACCACTAATTTATAATTTGATATATAGGAAAAAAGACAAAGGAAAATATGTAAACAGAATATTAGATGGGATATTATTAGTTAAGTTAATATTGTCACGCCCCGATTTCGCCGAATCGTAGGGGCGTCCCCCGGCGTGACCGTCGTGCGGGCCTGGAGTTGCGCCCGCACAAGGCTACTTTGTTTTGCATAACGGGCACATATTCAGAGTACGCAGATAAATTGAAACACAGATTTGAAACATGGAAAAGTTCTCTTTTTATTGATAATGTACATCTATTACAAACTCTTGAACGAGTCAGCTAATTTGCCGCACGGGCTTACAAAAGTGTTGACTCAAAATGAGATAGCAGTCCTGTACATTACATCCCTTTACTAAACTTCAAAATGATAAAGACCTCCGGGAGGGTTGACGGCTTTCCCTCTGAGCTGCATTATGTTGGGTTGCAAGCTCCTTCTTCAAGTACTTCAAAATGCGGCACGATCAGGATGCGCCTACAGCTGGACTGGATCGGAAAAAACGACTTCGGCTCCTCGCTCGGAACTCCTTAGTGCGGAGAACCTGTTTCAACGAGGGTCAGTATGTCGAAACATACTGGTGAAGGAAAGCTAACCCAACTATACCAATCAACACGTTGTTTTTAATGAAGCATGCATATTATTATTTGTGGTCTTTCTATCTTGCCTTAGTTCATTTACAATTAAGTAGCATATAGAATTTTACTGAAATAAACTTGTCACCGTTCGGTGACTTTTACCTGCCCGTCTGAACCACCTGCACAATACTTACCATGCCTTTCCTGCCACGAAGACACAAGTTAGCTTGCAACAGGTTTAAATATACATAGGGATCACTGGCATGATGCCACAAAGGGACGGGTTATAGTCTCAAGACACAAATGATATGCAATGCAGGTTGCGAGCCCCGCTACATAACATCTTGCCCCATAACATACGACTATACATACGTTCCGTCTGGATCGGATCGGTCCCAGTGCCCCGGCGACCGTCCGCGGAACTCATAACATACCTTGTGCACAAGTTGTCCGTGATCAAACAACATTCACGATGACAGTTCCATAGCATAAACGGTTTTGCATAGTCTTTCTGATCAATATATCGCATAACAAAAGGTGTTCTATATGCATAGCACAATTTATTGAAGAAGTATTACATTCTAACAAAAATTGAAGCATATTATGAACATTCCAAACGAACTGTAGTGCCCCGTTCCCCCGGTGCGGGGAGCGCGGCTAAGAAACACAAGATGATATCGTTCGATCGGGATAGATTGAAACAAGAACTCGTCCTCGTTATGGATTTGTTTCTTCAGAATCGATTCCCATATTCAGTGGACCGTGCTCCCGGGATCGACTTAGCGGCAGAGTCAGGAGGGACCTCTCCGCTGTTATCTTTTGTTGCCTCGGATTTCGATGTCGCTTGTTGCTTTCGTGCTTTGAGTTGGTTTTGGATTTGCTTGGGTTTTCTTGAACGGTTTCGATGATTTCATTGTTTTCGTTCATTGAATTGCACTTCAATTCCGAGATGGAAAAGAGAGAAAGAAGTATTGATCGAGCTGTTCGTGCAATGCAGGTGAACGAGCAGTAGGCGGCTTGCGAGCGGAGTCGTGAAGCGCCTCTTTCCTTCTCCCTTCCAACAACTAAGTGAGTGGCTACCATCCCGACTAGCTAGCCCTGCTTCCAAGTCTTCACACCTAAAAACTCTTGCATTCTTGTTGCCCCGATCAGACGATACCAAGTAATAATAAAAGATACCAAGATAAAAAGGGAATAGGCTTGGATTATATTGCTTGTAAATCAAACTTGTGAACTGTTATCTTATCGTATGCTAGCTTGTTACGAATGTTCTATAAAACGTGCTAAATATAGATCGCATCTTGTATATGCATAATTGTTCAGGGAGGCTATGCAAAATGAATCATGCATTACTGCTTGCCGTGTACTCGTGTTCTTGTACTCGTGTTGCCTCAACTGCATGAATTGTTAACTTGTAATCGTGTTCGATCATGGACAACTTGTGCACAAGGTATTGGTTCTGCGGACGGTCGCTGGGGCACTGGCACCGATCCGATCCGGGCGGAACTCGTGTGTAGTTGTCGTGTTCGGGACAGGATAGCTTGCAGTGCACCGTGTACTCTCGTAGCTTGCTATCCTTGTCCTCGGCTACGTCCACTATGGCAATCATGCCAGTAATCATCGTGTATATTTAAACCTGTTGCAAACTAACTTGTGTCTTCGTGGCAGGGAAGACATGGTAAGTATTGTGCAGGTAGTTCAGACGGACAGGTAAAAGCCACCGAACGGTGGCAAATTCATTTCAGTAAATTCTATATGCTGCTTACTTGTAAATGAACTAAGGCAAGATAGAAACCCACAAAAATATTCATGCTTCATATAAACAACGTGTTGATTGGTATAGTTCGGTTAGCTCGCCTTCACCAGTATGTTTCGACATACTGACCCTCGTTGAAACAGGTTCTCCGCACTAAGGCGAACCGAGCGAGGAGCCGAAGTCGTCTTCCCGATCCAGTCCAGCTGTTGGCGCACCCTGATCGCGCCGTCCTTGAAGCATTTTGAAGAAAGGAGCTTGCAACTCTTCATACACAAATGCAGCTCGGTGGCAAAGCTGTCCTCCAGTCCGGAGGTCTATACATTTTGAAGTTTAGTAAAGGGATGTAATGTATAGGACTGCTATCTCATTTTGAGTCAACACTTTTGTAAGCCCGTGCGGCATATTAGCTGACTCGTTCAAGAGTTTGTAATAGATGTTCATTATCAATAAAGAGAAATTTTCCATGTTTCAAATGTGTTTCAATTTATCTGCGTACTCTGAATATGTGCTTGTTATGCAAAATACTTTAGCCTTGTGCGGGCGCAACCCCAGGCCTGCACGGCATCACGATTCGGGGGACGCCCCAACGATTTCACGGAATCGGGTCGTGACATGAACAAGCATGCAAATGAGTAACTGTTTCCAAGTTGAATGACAAGCATAATAATCCAAGTCTATTTCGATTTTATCTTGATATCTTTTAGTTATTACTTGGTATCGTCTGATCGGGACAACAAGAATGCAAGATTTTTAGGTGTGAAGACTTGGAAGCAGGGCTAGCTAATCGGGATGGTAGCCACTCACTTAGATGGTTGGAAGGGAGAAGGAAAGAGGCGCTTTAAAACTCCGCTCGTAAGCCGCCTACTGCTCGTTCACCTGCATCACGAACAACTTGATTAATACCTCTTCCTCTCTTTCCAATCTCGGAATTGAAATGCAGTTCACGAACGAAAACAATGAAATCTATTGAAACCGTTCAAGAAAACAAGCAAATCCGAAAACCAATTCAAAGCACGAAAGCAACAAGCGACATCGAAATCTGAGGCAACAAAAGATGCAGCGGAGAGGTCCCTCCTGACTCTGCCGCTAAGTCGATCCCGGGGCACGGTCCACTGAATATGGAAATCGATTCCGAAGAAACAAATCGATAACGAGGACGAGTTCTTGTTTCAATGTATCCCGATCGAACGATACCATCTTGTATTTCTTAGCCGCGCTCCTCGAATAGGAGGAAAGGGGCGCCACAAATATTATGGGAGGGTATTATTAATTTTATTAGTGCATATGCACCTCAAGTAGGATTACATGAAAATACTAAAAAGAAATTTTGGGAACATATGGATAGCTTGACTTAAGGAGTACCCGAAGGAGAAAAGTTATATCAGGAGTTTCTAGGTTTGATAGGATAGCATGTAAAGATTGAGAGTTATATTGGGAGAGAGCTTAATTACTCAATATAGGTTGATGGTTTTAGATAATAATATTAGTCTATTAGGAAATGGAAGAGAAAGACTAGGACAAACAAGAGATTGGGAGCTAGATGATGGAACATGAAAGGAGAGAACTTAGTACTATTAAGGATAAAATGATAAAAGAATGAAGATGGAACTTAGTACTATTGTATTTAGAAAATATGTATATATATAGGCTTGCTAAGAGTAGGAAATGATTAGAGATAGGTAATAGTAAATGTATTAAGAGTGAAGACCGAAATGTACTAGTATGGAAAATGATATTAAGGAGCAATCACGAGTTACTTTCAAAAGTTGCAGTTTCCTTGGATTTTAGGCGCTGAAGTATCCTTTGAAATCATTTTGGTTTGTTGTATGGGTGCTTTTTTAAGTTCTAACGTAGAGGACCTGATTCAAAAGCGTACTTGGAAGAGGGAAGGGATAGTCAGGCGGAGTTAAGCTTGCCAAAGTAAAAAAGAACTAGTGCTAACAAAACATGGAATCAATGAATCTGCAGGTCAGACTCCAGAGTATATATACAAGTACATCCGGCGAAGGATGACCTCCTTACCAATGTGGATTGTGGGACTATTTAGTCTCTAAAAATCCTTGGGTCATTGTTTCATTAATTAATTGTTATTAATTGTTGGAAGCATGGATTCTAGCTGCAGCAAGCTCGCTCCTAGCTGGCAGATCGTGTAGTTTCTTTCTTAGATTTGAGTTTGTATTCTGTGTGTTTTCCGCTTCTTCTGGGATTCACCTACTTGTACTTGGATCATTGCTTTGTTAATTATTATTGATGGAATTTGGGGGGCTTCATTCCCACCTACAAAAAGAACGGACTGAACTTTCAAATATACAATTTCTATGAAATTGCAAGGGAAGTTATAAACCTTCGAAGAAAATATGTTTCCATAAGAATTAGTGCGTCTTGTTGCATCCAACAGCCATTGGCATCAACTTCATCTTCATTCCTTCGATGTATAGACACTTCTACGTACTACAGTAAACAATTGATGTTGGTTAACTTTCTCAATCTCAAATTATTATTGGTAGATAATTTTCAATTTCTATAGAAATGGCTTCTCTAGTAAGAGTAAGACATGTAACAAATCAATAAATATGGTTCTTGGTCCATTGCATATGATAAGAAAATGCACAAGGATTCATTAGACCAACTGATTCATCTCTATGTTTTATTCAAATGTTGATTGACAAGGAGGTAGGAATCATGTAGAAACAAATATCCATATATTATATTACAATCATACTATCCTGTAGCTTGGAAGTGCAAGAATACTTTGGCTGATGTGATCTCCCCTATCTAAGTGAATATTATATTTCAAATCTTGGAATAGGCTGGGATTTGAGATGCGGAGAGGCCACCTAGTGTGATGTACAACATGAAGTAAAGTAAGAAAAATAAGAAGCATCAGCCTTGTAATTGAAATACACCATGCACTATACAACATGAAGTAAAGTAAGAAAATAAGAAGCAACATTGGCCTTGTAATTGAAATACACCATGCACACTGCTTATGTTTGGTGGATGACAAAGACAATACTTGTCTAGCATTAGACATAGCGTCAGATTCTAGGCAAGCGAGTATAGCCATGATCACTTTGAAAATTAAGAAAAGTGTCTAGGACAGTAGTAGTATATATTGAAATAGAAGTATTATTTATTGGTTATGGAGCTGAATTCGATGTATTTGCTTTGTAAAGCCTTTTTGGTCGACTCTTTTGCCTCAGGTACCTTGAGATGGACAAAATGACAAATAGGGATCTCTGCCGGGACAATGGTCAATTACTCCATTTCAAATTCTTACCATCTGTGCTATATTCCCAACATGCTCGACCTAAGATGCTCTCAGCAAGGGAAATAGCACGA
Organism: Iris macrosiphon; assembly: GCA_036927795.1. Lineage (NCBI taxonomy): Eukaryota > Viridiplantae > Streptophyta > Magnoliopsida > Asparagales > Iridaceae > Iris > Iris macrosiphon. The sequence goes on from JAYESA010000014.1 coordinate 6,046,549, forward strand.
TGAGATAACCATAACGGCATAAGTTTTGCTTTTCCCACAGTTGATAGAGTAGTGCTGGTTAATCAGCTATATGCCATGTTTTTGTAATTCTGTCTCCTCGTCCACTATTTAATTGACTTTAGGAGCTAGCCTGCAACTTCCGAATTCTTTCTCCCATCTTGGCGCCACAAAGGTAAAACTATACATTGAGATTGCGTCAATTGAACAAATAAAATAGTCCCTTTCTGGACTCCTCTTTTTTTTTTTAGTTTTTATGATTTCCTTCATCCCCCTCTCCTCATTCCCTTCCCCTTTAGAAATAACATATTTCCCTCCATTACCTATAACTTTAATATGATAATGGTAGTTTCTGATGAAGGTCCTAGGTTCGATCCCAAGCCTCGCATAATGAAAGTTTCTCACGGGGATATCTTTTATGTGATCAAGAAGTGTAACTTGATGTTATTAGGTAGTTATTTAGGGTTTATTTATTTCCTTATGTTGAAATATGTTTGCAAAATTAGTGTAGCAGAAATGAGAATGCTAAGATGTATGAGAATACATTTGAAAGATGGGGGATTAGCAATGAGCGTATTTGTGAAAAGTTAGAGGTAGCTCCAGTTGAGGACAAGATGAGAGAAAATCGTCTTATGTGGTTTGGACATTAACAACATAGACTAAAGACTAATAGGTGCTCCAGTAAGGAAGAGGAAGAGGACTGGAGGGACGATAAGACAATAGTTAAAGGATTTGCTAGGAGTAGAGGTAGGCCTAAACAAACATGAATTGATATTTTAAAGAAGGATATGCTTTTTGTTAGTGTTACAGGGGACACGGCCCTTAACCGAGCTGAATGGAAGAATACTATTCAAACAGTTGACCCTAAAAATTTGGGATAAAGGCTTGTTGTTATTTCCTTGTGTTATAGCTTCTATATAAGCAAAAATTTCTATTTGTGGCAAAATTTTGGCCGAAATCAGTAAAACTCATTTTGCATCTCCACTCTTTACATAATTCTTCTTAGTCTCTTCTTCTGAATTCTACATTTTTTCTTTCTTATTTTCATCATCCCCTTGTCAATAGTTTTTACATTAGCTGATTAATACACCATTAAATGCCTACAAAAAACTAGTCATTATAGGTTACTGAACTTTAGGGCTGCGGCGCCAGCTTGTTTTCATAAGAATTTAATCTAAACTATTATTCTGAATACAATAGGTGACAACTTAATCTAAGACAATTATTTCAAATATCACAGGATTGTGGATGAGTACCGCGTTAAATCCTCTTTCAATTCCATCTCCATAATCATGTACTGAAAAGTTCTCCATCTGTCCATCACCATGATCCCTGTCGCCATCTTACCACTATACCAGTTATCCATGTACATTCAGCAACTAAATTCACATATGATTTCAAAGCAGCAAGTTGGACATACCATATTTTGTAGGATCATATGGATTGAAGATACTTTGATGGCCTTGCTAGCTTGAGACCTCCTTTGATTGTCAGTGGTTAGTGGTAAGTTGGGTGCTTTTCTTGTCTTTCTGCTCCTCAATCATCTTCATCTACTTTCCCCAGCTTTACCTTTTCTTTTTCTTTTTCTTTTTCTTCTTTTACCTTACTTATTTTTGCTTTCCAAGTAATAGGCATAATGCAGAACAGTCGATTTTGTAAAGTGATAAACTATATAATGCCTTAAGATTTTCTACATAATATATTTGTAGGATTTCTTCATAAGATTGAAATTGCAGTCTTACTATAGATTTATGGATATTGAATATCTTTAGGATGTGTTACTTTTCCAGGGATGTGTTTGGATCTTTGTTAACCAAGATGAGAGGCAGGCATGGTAATTTTAGAAATTAAATCACAATACAGATAGTAAGGATAGGAAATTGTAAGGGAAGGTAGATGTGAGAGTAGACAAGGATACTTCTGCAGATAATACTTCTGTTTTTTTGCTATGTTTATATTACCATGGCTGCTAAAATGTACTGAAAAAGTATTTTAAAAAGTGGAAATGAGAATATATATGCATGCAATTACGATGTTATTTTGAGGAAATCAGTTTAACAGAATGCTAATAATTTTTCTTTCTTGTATTTTGTTATTTTGTGGCACGTCTTTTTTTTACTTGATATATTCACTTATGATTTGCTTGATAATCATCATCATCATCATCATCATCCAAGCCTTCTCCCATTAGAATGGGTCCACTATGGATAATTTTACTCGATAGTAACAATTGAAGTTTTGAACAATCTATTGCAATTGCAGGTAGGGAAAAATTATGAAGGGAACTAGCATGTTAGTCAGAGTTCACTTTTACACTCAAATTGTAGCTGCAACCTTTAGAGACATTATTTTTATTTAATAGTTGTCACTATTGTTTCCTGCAAATTTTATAGTTATTTCACTATATTGCAGAATTACTAGTACAGACTTGTAATTAGCTTCTTTTTCTCTTGTGCACATTTTCATTCTTGACATTAAACTGCAGAAGAGGATTTCTTCCATATTAAAAGGATAATTTTCTTTGCAGGGAGGTGGAACATATAAGCCGAAGGTATGGTCTTGCGAAGAGCTTCTTGCTTTTATATCTGGGAAGGAATCTGCTGTAGATCCTTCCTGGACTTTCCTTATTGACTTTTTCATGAAGTCCTCACATGACATCAATTAGTTTCATGCACTGTGTATGAGGTATATATTGACTAGTTGTTGCTTTAATCTCATTTCTCCCTTGGATGTTTAATATGCGCAATCTATATTACATATAGGATCCTCCACGTACCAAGGGAAAGACTATTACTCAGATAATGTTCATATAGGATTTTTTTTTTTCAAATTTTTTTTTTGTTTCTTGTAGTTGTGTGAATTCTTCTTTTTGTGTTGTTTTAAACTATGTTCGACAATTCAGTCTTGGTATCCATTGTGAATCCCTTGATATCCTTGTCTCTCTCACTCTCGCTCTCCTGACTTATGGAAACCGGAACATTGAACATAATTACACCTTGTCACTAGAGCAGGTTTTTGGTCTTTGATGATCTTATCGAGCTGGCCACTGATGACCAGGTTTATCATCTGGTTTGTTGCTCTTCATGGCGGTCTTGGGAGAGGGGTGGATGAGCATTTGTATGGGTTTGTTTGATGGCCCGGGCTGCCTTGCTATGCTCTGGTGCTCGTGTATGACCTCTATTTGTTAAGGAAAGTATATTATATATTTTGTATGTTATTTTATTTATTTCTTTTTAAAAGGGTACTAATTCAGGGGAGGTGCAATTTTGTCATAAAGGCATAAGATGACGAGTAGGGCTGGGCATGGGCCGGGCCCAAATTTGATGGAATCTGACCGGACCCGTTCTTTGGTGGGGCGGGGAGGGGCGCAGAATTGTTGGAACCGGATCAAACTCACCCTATTTGAAACAGGTCTGAACCGGACCAACCCGTGGGTCCAATCAGTTCCAAAATTTTCATGTAATAGTTACATAGTCCCAAAATTTGGAAAAATAGAGGAAATAAAAACAAAGATGCCGCATTCCTCACAAATTTTTTGTTGTGGCAGCTAGAATGGCTTATCAACTTCAGAAATCAAGAAAGGTATCATCGATTTTAAGACATGGCTAGAGTCTACATGGGGAATTAGAAGAGGAATGTCGTATATGAACTCATCCTTCTCCTTTTTTCCTTCTGATCTATAAATGTCAAGCACAGATCTGACACTAGAAGAAACCATCTGGTTTATATTTTGTCGAAATTTTACAATGATTAGAACAAGCAAAACAAGATAACAATATCAAACCTTCTTATGTCTGGCTCCAAACACTTATTCAAAGAGGTTGTAGACACATATAAGAAGGTTTGGTATTGTTGTCTTGTTTTGCTTGGTCTTGTTATTGTAAAATTATGACAAAATATAAGTCCGATGGTTTATGCTACTATCAGATATGTGCTCGACATTTATAGATCAGAAAGAAGAAAGGAGAACGATGAGTTCAATTATGACATTCCTCTTGTAATTCCCAGGTAGATATAGCCATGTCTTAAAATCAGTGATACTTGATTTCTGAAGTTGATAAGCTCTTCTAGCTGCTCCAACAAAATAAATGGTGAGGAATGCTGTATCTTTGTTCTTTATTTCCTCTATATATTCTTCCAAATTTTGGCACTGTGTAACTTTTCATGGAAAATTTTGGAACCATTTGGACATGCGGGCCAGTCCAGTTCAAACTCGTTTCAAACTGGCCGAGTCCGCTACGGTTCCAACAATTATCGGCCCGCCTCACCCCGCCAAAGAATGGGTCCGGTCTGGTTCCATCAAATTTGGGCCAGGCCTGTGCCCAGCCCTAGACCAAACGATCCCTCGTGATTTCAAGAGAGTTCATACTCTTCAAATAAAGGCTTATGCAGCTGTGGAGACAGTGTCCCTAGACAGGACTGAATAAGCATGAATCAGACGTGTTAGGTTGACACTACCTGTGTCTTGGACAGACTATTGTCTCTAGACATGACTAACAGGCATGAAACGGACATTAGCAGCCACATAGGCATTAAAGTCACTACGTGTTGGTGAGCTTTCGGGAGCCAGTTGCATTTTAGTTCAAGGTGTGTAAAAGGACGGGCGGCCCGGAACCCGACCCGGGCCCGGCCCAGTCAAACCCGGTCTGGGCCGGCCCGAACACGGTCAACGGATCGGCCCGTTCCGGCCCACTCCCCCCCCACTGGTCCGGGCTGGGTCGGAGGATCCGACTCGTAAGCCCGACCCGTTCTCGTCTTTGTTCGGGTTGGGTCTAATTCGGTCGACCCGGTCGGCCCGGACAGGCCCGGTTCGGCTGAGGTTTTTTTTTTTTGGAATATATTTGTTGGAGGATATTTTTACCAAAATACCCTCATTTTAGTGGCTGTTTTTGATTGTTTTAGGGATATTTAGGTCATTTTGCTAAAATGACCAAAATACCCATTATAAAACACTTTTTTGAGGGTATTTGGGGTCATTTGGTTTCAAAAAATCCTATAAATAGTCCATAATCCATGAAAAATAAATTTTTACATAAATTATACAAAAAAAACTTTCTAACAAATAACTTATAAATTTTAAATTATACAAAAATAACTAACTTATATATATATATATATATATATATATATATATATATATATATATATAAACGAATTTAAAAAAAAAATCGGGTCGGCTCAGCCCGACCGTGAACCGGCCTGGACCCAGACCGGTTCGGCCTGGCCCACCGTGGACCAGGTCACGGGTCCGGGTTGGGTCGGGTGCCAAGCCGACCGGGCTGGGCCGGGCCGGCCCGCTCTCTGCCCCGGGTTGGGCCCGGACCGACTCGAACCCGGTCAAACCGGGCCTCGGGCCGGGCCGGGCCGGCCCATTATACATCTTAAATTTTAGTGTCATGTAATCGGACCTACTGAAGTATTTTTCCATTATATACTGTTATGCACTCTCTCACAGGTACACCAAGCTTCTTCAATGAGATGAATGTTTGATAAAGGAAGTCTACAGTTTTATTCTTGATCTATAGCACAATGTACCTTGAAAGATCTCTGCGTACGTGACGTTTCACCTATTTAGCCTCTTTTTTCTGTTATTATTTTTTGGATTTTATGTTTGTTTCATTTATATTTATAATAGCTTAGGTTCCTAGGCACATGCCTAGCAGTTCGATTGCTGGGTGATTTTGTGGCAACTTATTCCACTTCTCTCTCTTGAGCTGGTAAAACTAGGAATGTGAAAATGCTTTTCTTGCATTAATTATTCCCATTCAATTTGATAACTCTTGCATGCCAAATTAGTCTTCTTTTGAGAATAAAAATGCTAACTTATTCTCAGAAAATGTTATCTGCAGAGATTCAACAGCTATGCTCAAAGAATGAGTAGGTTAGACTCAAAAAGGACACTATTGCGCGATGTCTCTGATTTTGCAGAATACCTATTCCAGGTTAGTCTGGAACCATTTCATTTGTTCTTTTAGATTAATTGCCTCTGTATACGTTTCTTGGGATATTTTATTTTTAGTCCATTTTCATCTCTTTGCTAATGATTAGAGCTTTGGAGAGTATTATCTTAAAATAAAATGTCTAAATATTCTGAAAGTACTTATTTCTGGTTTTGGTGTGTGCATTCTATCTCTGATCATTGCACCCTATGTAGAATTCAACTTCATGTGAGTAGCTGAATCTTTTCTTGAGAACCTGTTGAAAATTGAAATGATGCACTTAGGCATGTTTGGAGAATATCAAATCAGTTCCAGGATATAACGAAGGAAAGAAATGGGATTCAGTATCATAGTCATGCACCGCCCTTAGACAGGAATTGGTTGAGTCGTGTCTGCTTGAATGTGGATAGTGAATTTCAACTTGTATTTTCTTGGATTATCAAAAACTTTTGAGGACTTGGCTGGTAAACTTATCGCTATCACTTTTTTTTTTAATTTTATTTTATAGAATAACGCCGGTTTCACTCACCCCCAACATTTGCTACTGAATTATCTGTTCATCTCCCTCCAAGTTGTGTTATACGAGTTGCTAGCTATGCAAATCTGTATTGTACCAAACCGTTTTTCCTAGTCTTAATTTGCCCACTTCTTCTCATTGTTTCAGAGTTGGAATGATGAAGATGGACGGGATACCACATGGTTCAGAAGGCAACATTGGTCTAAAGGAGCACAAGTAGATGGTTTTAGTTCACATGAACCTCAATGGGGAAGTAGCAGGAACAAAAGTGAGAAAATTTGTGATCTCTAAGATCCTTTTAACTTCTTTTTCCCCTTTGTCTAGAATGATATGTTTTCTTTTCTTGTCGGAAACTTAATTAGTTCTCTTAAGGGAAATTGAAAATGTTCTCAATTACTGACATAAAACTCATAAACTTTGTATTTTCTGTTTATCTACTTACTATTTCATCATATGGGATTACCATTCCTTTTTAACTCTTTGGCTAACGTGTCATAGAGATGAATACAATTCCCTGTAGCAAATTGTATACTCAACTCTTCGTCTAGACTCTTATATTCTAGCGGAACATGGAGGGTTCTCCTTGGTTGTATGAGCTTAGCCTGCACCACATCCAGAAGGTAGGTCTACCCTCCTACCAACTAGGCGCCTAGGTTTTATGGCATGATCCTCTCATGCTCATTGCTATCTTGGCTAGGATTTTACTCCAACATATAGGGTTGATGGCAAGTCAAAATTTGGTCATAAACTTTGTCAACCTTTGTGGTGCTTATGCAGCATAGCTAACCCCATTCTGACGCGGGAAGGCTTGGATGATGATACTTAATATTTCTTCTCTCTTTCATGCAGTTTTCTAAATGGCGGTCGCCTCGACCGCCAAGGCGGTGCTTAGGCGGTAGGCGGTCTCTCTCCGCACCGCTTTTCGGTAGGTGGTGGAGTAGTCGGCCAACGGAGCTTTGGCAACGTAGGCGGCGTAGGTGGACACCTAGACGAAACAATACCTAACAAGATGTTTTGGCCAAACGGTTTTGCAAGCATTATGGGCCTATGGTTCTCTTGTAATAACTTTTACAAGACTAAAACTTAATAAATCTTTGTTTTACAATATAGTTATGCATGAAACATCCTTAAAATATGTATATAATGCCTATTGTGGTAAAATAGTAAAAAATATCCAAAACGTATCAACCGTCTAGGCGGTAGGCAGACTCTTTCCACGGCACACTCGCCTACCGCCGTTTAGAACCTTGCTTTCATGTTGATCCTCAGTTAGGATATTCTTACTTGTTAAACATGCATGCTAATGTGGTTTTTTTGTGTCAAGTAATAAACATAGGTTCATGATAAAAGTTAGATTAATCTAAAGCTATCTGAATTCTGAAGGTGAAGCATGTAGCAAACATATTTGTGTATTTGGCAGATATTTTGCATAAGAATGTATTGAGGCATGTATATCTAATCTCTTCATTTAGGAAAAGGAGGTTTTGACTTCTCAAGTGACGATGATGGAGTGGAAACAATATTCCGGTCTACATTTGGAGGGCAACGGTCTGCATATCGAGGGGAACGGTCTGCATTTCGTGGGGAAGGGTACTATTACTGGTCTTTCAATAACTCTGATAATTTTCAATGGAGGTACTCTTCCAGGCAAGCTAATCATAGAAGCTCTTGGGATTGGAGAGATGAATCGGACTATGAAGAAGAGGAAACTAATAGCTCTCCTCGATCAAATTTATCTCCTGAACGGCTAGCTCTTGGTTTAAATGCTTCTGGTCCACTAAAACTTGAAGAAGTGAAAAACGCGTAAGTTTATTCCAAGTTTTCTTCACTCAGTGCTCAAATGAGCATTGCCTTTTATAGATTTGGTGTTTTTGTTTGAATCAAGGTTTAAAATTTAAGTCAATACTGATAAGTATCCGTTGTAACATTGTCGAGCCCCAAAACCAACATGTACACAAGGGCAACATGACAACCGTGGCTTTCTACGAAGTCTATCATCGGTATCGTGTAATAAATTTTCACAATATTCTCCAATTATATAAATCACAAGCATTTTTTTAACAAAAACATCCAACATATTCATCGTATAGGACATGAAAACTTTTACATCTTCCTAACTGTCTTTATCCACAATATAATACATACATAGAGCTCAACTTCTAACTGAACTACCTAAGCACAAACAAGTACTAGCAAAGTAGTAAAGGAGTACTACCGAGACCTAACACTCCAGTTGCTCGTTCTGTTAAATGATCAGGAGGACCTGAAATCTCTACTGTAGAAACAAAACATTGAATAAAGGGTGAGGATTCCATGTCTTGCAAGTAGAAAATCCTATCTAACATTCTACTTTGTGAAATCATATATATATATATATATATATATATATATATATATATATATATATATATAATAAACAATAATGCTTGAAATGGAGAAACATAATATCTTTGTCCTAAAATGTAGTTTTGAAGTTCTATCTCTAGAAATTTATTAACATATATGCAATATATTAGACAAGCCCTAAGGATTCATTTTAGTGCATAATCAAGCCACCGACTAGCATGCTAGCAAGTCACAGGCACTAAACCTATTATCAGTTTTTAGGGACAAAACACACATGGTCAGAAATATTAATAATTGGTCAAGATGTGAGGGGGTGAATCAAACATCTCCTTGTAGTGCCCCACAGAAATCATATGGCTTAACGTCACAATACAGGTATGCACGACGCATGCAACAATGTCTCAAAAATATCCCAAGCAGATGTTGCAATGTTGCAACATGTGAAAATGACTCAAAAAATCCCAAGTAGATGTCAAGCGTTGCAACATGTAAAAATATAGGTAGTTCCTAACAAGACGAGTCCTGTTTATGCATAAAACAACCCTCTTTTAGTAAAACATGCAAGTTTTACCATTTAGAAATAATCTGTAACACGTTTTTATCCAACAAGAATCATACCATAGTTATCTTAGTATAGAAAAAAGTTGGTTTTATATACAATATATGTAAAATATTAAATATGATGAACTAATTTATCTCATATCGTTATAACCAAACCTATGGTAGTTTAGGGGGTCCTCTAGGCTACAATGACTACGGTTCAACAAAACCCTCGATAACGTCTTATTCCTCTTTTGAAATTGATGTGGGACTCCGATACGAAATCCTACAGTGTGACGAACTCTTTCTTCCTTTTTCTCCTTCACTCGGTTTCTTTTTCCCTCTCTCTCTCTCTCTATAGACATTCATCTTTTACACTTTCTTTTGTTATTTTGTTTACCTCTCTTTAGGACATGCGACCCCCCTTTCAAGTAAGTGATAACTTGTGCTCTCTTGAGTTGACAACTTATGCCGCTTGAGTTGGTAGCTCGTGCTTTTTTGAGTGGACAACTCATGCTGCACAGTGTAGTCAAAGGCGCGTCCCATGCGCACCTTAGGCGTGCCTCGCTCCTTTGGTGCAGGAACAACGCCTTTGCAATGTCCACGCGAGGCGCCTTTCGTAATGCGCTTCAAAGGTATGCCTTTCACTGAGGCGAGTGAAGTGGTTAAGGTGCGCCTTGATAATATTGAATTTTTTTATACATGGCCCAATTTTTACAGGTCCAAAAAGGAAAAAAGTGCATGAAAAAAAAAATAGTCCAACAACAACAGCCCATAGGAAAGAAAGAAGGACAAAAAGAAAGCATAACGAAAAAAACAGTAGAAAGAAAGAAGAAAAAAAGAACAACAAAAACCTATTTACCTGGACGATGGCGGTGGCGGCTCACACCTGGCTGGCAGCGGCTCACACCTGGCTGGCAGCGACTTCTTCAGGTGAGCCGATCTCCTCTCTCTCTCTCGATCTCGACAGTAGAAAGAAAAAAATATCACAGAATGGAAGAAGAGATTTCTATACTGTTTTTTTTGTTCAAGCTCTTCTAACTCCAATCGAAAAGTTCCATGTTGGAAGTACAATATTTTGGCGGATCCTAAAGATCCCAATTCAGTATCTTGTTTATTTTGTAACAAGATTACAAAAGATGGTATATATCGAGCAAAGCAACATCAAATTGGAAAGTATATGAATGCCAAAGCATGTAGTAAATGTCCTCTGGATGTTAAGGAAGAGTTGGAGAACCACATAACCCAAAAAAAAATACAAAGGTCTCAAACTTTTGAGCCAATTTATCACTTGGGTGATTATGATGTTGATGAAGAAATTGAAGTTCAGGAGTTGCATGGAGGTAGTAAAGACAAAAAAGGACGCAAATGTGAAGCAAGTAGTAGTAAGAAGATGAAGACAAAAGCATCTAATTTGAAGGCTACAATAGATCATTATACAAGTAGAACCCAAAGTATAGGAAAGAAAAAAAAAGCAAGATTATTAGCGTGAATGAAGCTTGTGACAAAGAGCTAAGAGGTAGAACAATTCAATACATAGCTCGTTTCTTGTATCAAGCGGGAATAGCTTTCAATGTAGCACGTCTAGAAAGCTTCAAGGCTATGATTAATGCAATTGTGGCCCAAATTTGAAGCCTCCAAGTTACCATGAGTTGAGAGTGCCACTACCTAAAAATGAGTTGGCTTACACAAAAGATTTGATAAAGGGTCCATAAGGAAGATTGGAAAAAATATGGTTGTTCGATTATGTCCGAAGCATGGACGGATAGAAAGCAAAGGAAGATGATCTATTTTTTGGTCAATGGTACGAAAAGAACTATGTTTGTGGAGTCCATTGATGGTTCATCTTTTGTGAAGACCGAAGAAAAGATGTTTGAACTTCTTGACAAGTTTGTGGAACGCATTGGTGAAAAGAATATCGTTCAAGTGATTTCAGATAATGGAAGCAACTATGTCTTGGCCGGTTAGTTTACTTATGACTTTATGAGTTGTGCATATTTATTTTTACTATCTTATTTGTTTTATGGTTTGTTTGATTTTGATATTAATAGGCAAACTTTTGGAGGCAAAGAGAAAGCATTTGTTTTGACACCTTGTGCGACACATTGCATAGATCTTATGTTGGAGGATATTGGAAAGATTGATAATATCAAGAAGACTATTGGTAGAGCAATCAATCTTGTTGGGTTTATCTACAATCACACATTTGTGTTGAACATGAAAAGGGAGTTCACCAACAAGAAGTTAGTGAGATGCGGAGTCACACGCTTTGCGACATCGTTTCTTACATTGGAAAGTATTTATAAGCAAAAGAGTTGTTTGAGAAACATGTTCACGTCGGATAAGTGGATAGAAAGTAAATGGGCAAAGGAAGCAAAAGGTAACAAGGCATCAGAAGTCGTTTTATGCCTTCTTTTTGGAGTACAATCTCTTTTACTTTGAAGATAATGGGTTCTCTTGTCAATGTACTTCGTCTTGTTGACAATGAAAAGAAACCTGCAATGGGATACATATATGAAGCAATGGATACGGCTAAGGAGACTATTGAAAAATCTTTTGATGGTAATAAAGATAAGTATAAGGCAATATTTGAAATCATTGGTAAGAGATGAGAATCACAGCTTCATCATCCATTGCATGCTTGCGGGTCATTTTTTGAACACTAATTTCTTCTATAATAATCCTAATATTGATGGTGATAAAGAAGTTGTCACTGGATTGTATGCATGCATAGAAAGATTAATTCTATCTCAGGAGATGCAGGATCAAATTATGGATGAGTTGTCATTGTACACCAAAGTTATAGGTCTCTTTGGTTCCAACTTTGCTAAAAGATCAAGGAACAGCAAATCGCCCGGTAATGATATTTTATTTTGCTTATTACTTACTGCTGCTACTAGTTGCAATTTTTATTTCTAATAATACAATTATCTTACATCTATACGGTGGAATTTATATGGGGGTGAAGCTCCTAAATTGCGAGAGTTCGCAATCAAAGTTCTTAGTTTAACATGTAGCACATCCGTCTGTGAAAAAAATGAAAGTATGTTCGAGTAAGTAAGTATTTTTATTATACCATTACAATACACTTCTTTTTTTATAAATATATTAATTAATTTTTTTTCCCTTGGAAAAGATTCATTCAAAGAGGCGAAACAAATTGGAGCATCAGAAACTACAAGACTTGGTATACATCAAGTATAATAAAAAACTCAAAGTTTGCCATGATACGAGGGATGAGATTGATCCTATATGCTTAAATATATTGATAATATCAATGAGTGGTTGATTGGGAAGATGGGTGATCCAAATGATGACGATGAGCTAGTTTTTGATGATGAGCAACTCTCATGGAGAGATGTGGGTCAAGCAATGGGGGTTGAAGAGCCTCCAGCAAATACAATGCAAGCGACATCAAGATCAAGATTTGCTGCTAGAACTTGAAGATCTATAGAAGCTACAACATCAAATCTGCAAGTTGAAGAGGATGAGCTTGATTAGATGAAAATACAAAGGAGGAGGAGATTGAGGGTTTTAACTCGGATGATACTAATGGGAGTAATGATGGTGACGATGATTTGATGGACGAGTTTGATGAAGATGAATGATTACTCTCTATTGATCCTGCTTTTATATTACTTTTTGTGTTCTTTTTCATTTTGTAACTTTTTGTTAGAGAACACAAATCCTTGTTAATTTTGTTGACTTTTGTTGACTGCTACTGCTTCTATCTTAGTTGGTTATGTTAAACTTGTAAATTTTTGTTTTATTTCTTATATTAGTAATTTGGTTCATATATATATATCATTCCATCTTTTGATGAAATCAAGTTCTATTAATTTGAATTATACTTCAATTCAAAGGGTAATATATATATATATATATATATATATATATATATATATATATATATATATATATATATATATATTTGCGTCTCGCATCGCTCGGACGCGCGCCTTAAGTGCGCCTTGCGCCTCGGTCGATATAGACACTTTGCGCCTTTGACTAACCGTGATGCTACATGAGTTGGTCATTCATGCTTTTTTGAGTTGACAACTCATGCTTATTGAGTTGGTCACTCATGCTCGAGTAGGTGATCCATGCGCTCTTAACTTGACAACCTATGCTTGTTAAGTAGGTGACTCATGTTCTTAAGTGATGACTCGTGGTCTCTTGAGTTGACAACTCATGCTTATTGATAGATGACTCATCAAATAAATACCTCTCTTGCAGTTAGGTTCGTCATTCTTATTACAATGTTATTCAATCTGAGCCATTCGAGACCGCACAATAGAAATCGTCTTGGCCGATATACCTTCAGTGTTGAGCAAATGCTGGGAATGTTTTCTCCTTTTGGTGCATCTCTCCTGGCCCAAAACTGGCCCAAAGCGAACCTGACCAGATACTTTCTCAAGTTCGTGAAAATTGGGTGCATTTAGTTGAAACTTCCAAAACAGGCCGGAATTTACATTAAATTTGAAAATTTGCAAGTAGTTGGAATGTTTTTGGTTTTCACTTTCACATTCATGTTATAAAAAGTAGCTACATCTAATTGTGTGGCTACAACTTTTCCAGGTATCGAGCCTGTGCTCTAAGATGGCACCCAGATCGTCACCAGGGTTCATCAAAGGTAACCTTCACAGTGATTTGTGCAGCATGCTGTTCTTATGAATACCATTAGTGCTTGAGAAGATCTAAGTGTGTGGTAGGCAGTTCTTTTAAAAAAAAATAAGGCCCGCTAGCAGTTCTCATCTCCTTAGGGCCTGTTTGGAAAATGGGTAGTTAAGTTGGAAAGTATGGAAACTATGCAAACTGTCCATATATATTTTTTTGTTCGGTAGATGGAAAGTAAGTTGGGAATCTAGTAGAACCCACCACAAAAGTGGAAACTACTCCCCTCTCTCCTTCCTCCCAAACTTGTCATAAGTCATAGAAACTCTCCCAAGCCATTATGATCTATGTTATTATTAATATTGTTTACTTAAAGCAAACATCTACATTTAAACATTCTATATTAATTATTATTTTATTAACTACCATGTCATCATTAACTATACATTTCTACCTTATAGATTGCAACCGAACAACATTTCCATTTGGAAACTTAAGTTTCTTAAAGTTCCTAGAAACTAATAGTAACTTTCTTAGTTTCCAAAAGTTTTCTTATGCAAAACAGCCCCTTAATGTTACCTTGTCCATTATGTGGGGACACATGAGCCTTATCTCAATGAATATGTGGCTAGTTTTCTTTCCAGATGTTATGATCTCAAAAATTCATTAGTGGAGTCAGAAAGATCATTGAGAATGTATGCATCTTTAATGTAGGCTGTAATTATGTTCTGATAGGAAAATGGCTTGACAGCCCTACCTAGTCAATGACCTGGCGCTGCATTTGACAACCCCGGACAACACAAACTCTGGGCCAGACCCTAGGTGGTCTCTCATCTAAAACTGCTGGAAACCCCCCTGCTCCTAGACACCTCATAGATACAGAATTACCCTGAGCTTCCCTATAAAAGAGGTAAAAAGATAAACCAAAGCTCACCATACGTGATAGTGTTTCCTTTGCATGATCATTTCCATCTGTAGTGTTTGGACTGACATAAGCATATGAGGGGCGTAGTCGAGGGTAGCGCTAGCCGAGTGCTGAGGCTTGGATTGAAGGAAGTCCAATGGTTGAGAGCGTGTGACATAGTTTGCACTATCGGCCTATACTGATATAGTTTGGCATATCCCGATTCGATACCGACCTGCTCGATACAACATTGGGGGGTCTCTTTTTCGGTCAATTCGGCAAAAAAAATTGAACGAAAAATAATAATCAACAAGGGTGTAAGAGCATATTAAGGTTGTAAAAACATGTAAAAGAAGAATATTTATCTATCGCATGTAAACCAATCGGCAATGGTGACTACTATTCATTCAATTTCAAAACTACTAAAACACTTCACTTGAAATACTTGAAATTATGCCTAAATGTATAAAATATATTTTCTAAAATGTTAATAAATTATCAATAATTGTTTGCTTTTCGATACCAAAAAATCCGATACTCGAATCCGAAACCGCCGATGTTGCCGATACTGCTGATCTCGATACTCATAGGAATGATCCGATACCGATACTGCAAACTTTGGCGTGTGATCCAGTCTGGTTTGACCTAATTCTGTGGTTTGGTCTGAACATCATGAGGTTCTAACTAGACTATTATGTATCCGACACTTGAAAACATTAGGTAAACTCATTCACTCAATGTAGCTATCAGCCAAAACCATGTGTGACCTACAGGACTTGAGCTTACTCTCCCGGGCATCAACTCTCCAACATTTGATGTGAGCACATTAGCAAATATTTTGTTTTTGTTCATGACTAAAAGTGATGAACCCCATTAATCACCAGTTTTGTGCCTCCGCTGCATATCCCAAACCAGGTAAGGGAGAAAGATCATGTGTTCAGTAACCCATGACCAACATAGAGCTTTTTTTACCGGATCAAAATGAAATGAAATTGCGGTGTACCACACAAAGGAGATGGTCAATGGAAGAAGAAGATTTATGTAGGTAAGCATAAAAAAAACGTGAATAATGCTTTCTACTTGTTTTATTTGGCTAAGAATTTGAATTAAGATAGTTATTCTATACAAAGTCGATGATCATGCAAAGGCCAGGGAATCCCTATCAAGAACTATATATGCCTCCAATAACTATTGAATGATGTCTTCAATGACAGTTCACAGTTGGATCAACCAACTCAGCAAATCATCATTCTGCCATTTAATTTTACCGTTTCGCATTAGCTAGTCAAATCATGCCAAATGCTTTAGACATCATGGACATCGGAGGATGATATCATGTCACATATTCCGTAACACCTTTGGATGACAATGCTTCTAAAACTATCAAGTGCTTTCCATTATTGCCAAACTATCTGGACAGAAGACCTTTTTAGTGTGGCATCTTATTTTAGATGGCACAATTCAGAGAAGCACTTCCATCGATATGACAACTGCTGTATGCGGCAGCCGTTGGCACTTATATCGCCCAATAATGCACCTAAGACTGCAGTGGTTCGCATTTGTGTTAGATCTATATGCTAGAAAGCATGGACACTCAAAACATGTGGACCGCGTCGTGTCCCACACGATCCCCCACGTATTGGACACAATCTGGAAACTCCAAAATATAGTAGGTCGCACCAAAATAGGTGTTGTGCCCATGTCGCTGTGTCCTTACTGCTTCATGTGGTATCCTGTCCGTGCAGCATAGGACCTATGCTATTTCTCAACCTGAATATGCAATAGTTAGCTTGGATCCATTTGTCAACCCCGAACTTTACCTGCACACAAATTGGTAATCTAAACCTGACCGCTCTGTCCTGATTGACGCTCAAAATGGATCCATTTTACATGATTTAGCAGCTTTCCTATAGACTACATATAGTTTGTAAATATTGCATGATGAAAGAATAGTTTATAACTTTTCTTTCAAATAATATAATTATCTTTGGCAACTAACAGTCCTGTCTAGTGTGGCAAATTGTGGACACCCTGATATTGAAAGATCAAGCTCTTGCAAATATTTTGGTAGACCATCTTTATCATTTGTGGTAGTAATTGGAGTCGCAGAAAAATAAATTTTCATAGGTTTTCCTCTTGACAATTGTAATAATATGGAGAGTAATTCTGGTTTCCTGTTATAGGTGTTACAACAAACTGAATGTGATCTCTTTTCTTTTTTTTTCTAATACATTTTGCCTTGACTAGGTAGCCGCTGAGGAAAAATTCAAGCATTGCAGTGCAGCCTATAAGACATTGTGCGACAATTTTGCTATAAATTAGCGTGATGGCTCAATTGTCGTTCGATACAGTTGGTCCAGCGGATGGAAAATTAGTTAGAACTGACCGAGAGAGAGCAGCGATCAATTTTTCAAATTATGTGACTGTATAGTATGCAATAGTAGGTTCTGATATTTATTGTGTATGGAGCAAATAAAGACAATTTTCTGTATAACCCTCATTTTAGTTATCAGCAAACAAACTACCCTCAAAATGGGGATGCACTGAGGCTGAGATTGTGAAAATGATTTTTATGTTCCAGAGGTAGTTATTCTTGCTGTTGATGCTTGGATTATGCATCACCAATTAGTTGACTGCATATGTAAAACAAATATGAGTACAGGTCTTTATATCTCATGTTCACAATTGAAAATGTTGGCGTTTGGGCATTTCACCTGGCAAAATTACTTTCAACTATCATGAACGAGGGCATATCAATGAAATTGGTGAAACAAACTGCCACTTTCGACAAAAAATCTACAATGGTTATTTTCATAGGAAGCATCAAAGTTTTGGGGAATTGAGTTGAAAGAACAAAGTTTTGTGAAATTGTAAAACGAGAACTACAAAGTCCTAGGGCGTTTTCCAAACAAATTAGTTTTCCTTAATAGCATTAACAACTTAGTAATTTATAATAATAAAAAATTAAAGAAAATGTTCTATGGAAGGACGATTTTAATAAAAAAAAGTCCTACAACTAGACCTTTTTAAATTATTTTATCTTTATTTTGTTGACAAAATGTCCATAGGCCGAGAACGTATTTTGTGTAAAAAAACCTCTACCCTTGGACATTTTTTTTTTTACATTTTTAAAATTTTTTCATATACGTATATTATATGTACTCTCTCTATATATACGGTTAGCTATTAAAGTAATAAGATATAAGATTTATGAGTTTGAGGTTTCAGATCTTACTATATTTACATATATTTTTTACACAAAAATGCCCTGCATTAGGCACTCTTTTTTACACAACTTATTAGATTCGATCCATCAACCTCCTAAATCTTTTTTAGTTTACTTGTTGACCACAAATCCCACATATAAACTTAAAAAAATTGTAAGAAAAAAATACGCCCCACAATAGTGTATTTTTTGTCCACATTACGTCCAACTAATTACGTCCAATCAATGGATGTTTTTTTTATCGCATTTTGATCGTTATTTAGGAGAGAGGCGATTTAAAAAAAAAATGCCCAATGAATGAGCATTTTGTTTCTGTGTGAAACAAATCAACAATATTGATTATACTAACAAAATATAAAGAGTATATATATATATATACCGCACGAGCGTAAGCTACGTCCGTGCAAGGCCATGATCCGAACAAGCGGTAAAAGGTCTAAGCCACAAAGTCGCACAGATAGTTCGAGTGCAGCAGAATAAGAAACGAACAGGCGATTGGTAACAAGTTCACATAGTCGTCAATAACGGAAGCATTGAATAACACAAGTATAGAAGTAAAACAAACTCTTTATTGATATTGAACAAGTGTTACAAGCGGCGCTAGGCCGAGATTACAAGTCGCTCAAGCCTCTCTCTTTCTCTGAAACGATAAGAGCGTGCCAAGTGGCTACATTTGTGGAATGATACATAGACGATGTTCCAATATTATGTCTTGTATATGCGCTTCAGCTCTGGACGCAACGCTCCAAGGCTCTAAAGCGAACTCCATGCCTTAGTACGCACGAAGGGGGTTTCTGTACCGAACGAGGTTCTCCCGCACCATGCAAGCAATCTGGTGGGTTATCAGTACATGAATGCACTGGTGGGGAGGCTTCTCGTCCGCTCGACAAATCCAAACACGTTATAAATGTTCCGTGCACCATCTATTAAGTTATCGTTCTAGTCTTGCCTTAGGATCAGTTTTATGGCATAATGAAAATACTAACTCGTGTGGTGGTGCGCCGTGCGATATATGAGTAACACGACGATACTTACCAACTTACCATCCGTCCTTCCCTGTCCAAGGCAAACCAAGTTAAATCAAGCATGAGCCTATATAATGAAATCCAGGGCAATAGCATAAGCAACCAAAGTGTCATGTGCGAGGTGTTATTTCAGAAGCACGAGTTATACAGATTACTCAGGTGTGTTGCATTGGATGTTCAAGTGTTCAATTATGCATAAGTGTGTTATACTCATGAGTTCATGTGTTTCAGATGCATTTATAGGTATATGTGTGTTACACAGAATGATCGCTTATAATGCAATGACTCGCACGCGGGTTGCCACAATCGAGCCAACTTAATCTATATGACAGAAGGTCACTGGCATGCCGCCATAAAGGACGGTGTAGTCTCGAGGCAAAGATGGTGTGCAAGCAAAACATGTGGCATTGCACCCATCCCGCCCATAACAAACGACTACCAGACGACTCCGTCTAGATCAGATCGGCCCCAATGCCCCGACACACACACACACACACACACACACACACACACATATATATATATACTTCAAAAAATATAAGAAAAAAAAATGCCCTACAATAGTGTGTGTTTTGTCCACATTATGCCCAACTAGTTACGTCCATTAAATGGACTATTTTTATCATATTTTGATCGTTATTTAGGAGAGTTAGGCGATTTTTAAAAAAATGTCCAATGAATGGACATTTTGTTTCTGTGTGAAACAAATCAACAATATTGATTGTATTGACAAAATATAAAGAGTCGTACAACTATATATATATATATATATATATATATATATATATATATATGGGTAAACGGGATATGTCATAGTGCTCATATTCCTACATGAGCCATGCACATGTGGACCAATAGGAATAGATTTCTACATCCCATATGCACCCATGTGCACTAGTACACTCTATTCCTATTGGTCCACATGTGCATGGCTCATGTAGGAATATGAGCACTATGACACATACACACACACACACACACACACACACACACACACACACACACACACACACATATATATTTATTTACGAGAACTGGTCCATATCCATATAGAAGAAGGAATTGATATCTGTATAAGACAACGAATCTGTATATTCGTATATAAGATACATAAAGATAGACTTGAATTCTAATCATATATTAACACCCCCCTTCAAACTCATGATGGGTCAAACAACATGAGTTTGTCCAATAAAAATTAAAACCGGGGCGTAGGGTGTGACTTTGTAAAAAAAATTGTTAGATGATCAATGGTGGTAGAGAAATAGTACTAATGTTGCCTAAGAGAAGTAATGTTGGCGTTGGCTCGTGCACTCTTGGATGGCTTGTGCGCTTCAAGGTGACGGTAAAGGAGATGGTGGTGTCGAAGGACTGGATTTCGAGGTCCTAGCAGAGCTCAACTCTTTGGAAATCTGGACTGCTCTATGTTAAAACTTTTGGAGATAATCAACAATATTAATTATGTGAAATAGACTCTGAATGGTCCTAGGATTGAAGCGGCGACGACTGATAATAATGGCAGGGTTAAAAAAGAAAATTTCCAAAGCTCTGATACCATAAAACAAATCAACAATATTGATTGTATTGATAAAATATAAAGAGTATATATATATATATATATATATACACACACACACACACACACACACACACACACACACGAGAACTGATCCATATCCATATAGGAGAAGTAATTGATATCCGTATAAAAGAACGAATCCGTATCCGTATACGTAAAGATAGACATGAATATTCTAATCATATCTTAACACCCCCCTTCAAACTCATTATAGGTCAAACAACATGAGCGCCAGAGATGGCTTAGCACCAATACTATACCTCCTCCCGCCACTCGCAAGGTTGCTATAGCCGGATTTTTTTCTACCTGCTTTTTTGTATGAGCGTTTCGGCTTTTGCCCAATAGAAATTGAAATCGCGACGTGGGGTGTAACTTGTAAAGAAATTTGTCAGATGATCAACGGAGGTCGCATGTGATAGAAAAATAGTACCGACGTTGGCTAAGAGAAGTAATGTTGGCATTGGCTCTTGTGCTCCTAGATGGCTCGTGCACTTCAGGGTGACGGTAAAAGAGATGGTGGTGTATAAGGACTAGATCTCGAGTCCTAGCGGAGCTCAGCTCTTTGGAAATCTGGGCTGCTCTATGTTAAAACTTTTGGAGATAATAAAAAATATTAATTATGTAAAAGAGACTCTGAATGGTCCTAGGATTGAAGCGGCAATGGCTGATAACAATGGCAGGATTGAAAAAAAATTCCAAAGCTCTGATACCATGAAACAAATCAACAATATTGATTGTATTGGTAAATTATCCAATCATATTGATTGTATTGATAAAATATAAATAGTCATATTTTTTTTTCTGAAGAAGGTCAATTTTATTCAGGCCCCCTTCAAGAGACTACAACTCAGCCCGAAGGCTTACGACCAATCCAGCCCGAGGCCTATATATACAATTACTAGTCCGAAGGCCCCACCCAGCCCGAAGGCTTATATCCCGGTCCGAAGGCACCACCAACCCAGTCCGAAGGCACCATGTCTGAAGGCTCCATCCGGCCCGAAGGCCTCACGCAACCGTAGCCGCACCGTACCAGATCCATCAGCATCGCACCTACACCCGCATCGTATCCACGCACCGATCGGGCTGCATCGCACCACTCCATACGCCTACGCCGCACCCAACCACCTCTCCACCATTTAATTCACCCAAATGGAAATTAAATGGCCCCGGGGGTCTCGATCTCAAGACCTCCCCGTCCAGGTGCATCAGTCTTAACCATTAGGCTAGACGTCATTTGCTCTCTCTCTCTCTCTCTCTATATATATATATATATATATATATATATATATATATATATATATATATATATATATATATATAAGATGTTTAGGGCTCCGGATCCTGGAGGCGGCCATGGCCGATTCAACCAAGATCGGAAGGAGGCACCGATGCGGGGGGAGAACTTATAGCAGGGAGACGAGGGGAGGGATATTGCTGGAGGGTGGACCACGGTGGTTAGGAGACGGAGGAGTCGGGCCCCGATCCACAGGGAAGGAAGGATAGGAGGTAGACGACCGACGCAGGGCACCAATGATGGGTTCAGGCCAAGATCTGTATTGTAGGGATGGGGTTCCATGGGCAGAGACCGTGAGGCTAGGATGGAATCACAGGGAATCAGAGGAAAGAAGGGGATACAAGGATCTAAACTCGCTCCGTCGGCGTGGAGAGCACAACAGGAAGGAGCAAGTACGGCCAACGAGGAACATATGTATGGAGCGACAGTGGATATAGCAGGGCATCCGACTGGGATACGCGTCATTGGAAAATCATAGGCGGATACTTGTAGGCCTACGCAACCACCACAGAGTGCAGCCATGCAATATGTGGAATCGGTGAACTTAGACGGAAGATCAATGGCAGAATTTACAGATGAGGACCTCGAAGAGACAATAGAATACTGGAGAAACACGATAGCCATTTACGTCCTAGGGGAAAAGTCGCAGTACGGGAAAATTCGAGGATACGAGTATCATGTTTGGAGACCGAAAGAAGACTTCGAAGTGCTTTCAAGGGAGAATGGGTTCTTTTTCATCAGATTCGGGACAGAGGATGTGGAGTGGATCCTGCAAGGAGGACCATGGGCGTTCGATAGAAGATTGATCATAGCCAAGAGGTGGGAAGCTAGCACAACATGCGGAAAAGATTTGTTTCATACGTTCCCGGTGTGGATCAGGTTCCCAAATTTCCCTCTATTATATTGGAGTGTACCCATGCTTATGAAGGTATCTAGTTTAATTGGTACGCCGATAAAAGCAAATGACCCAACAGAGAAAAAGGCAAGAGTCACGTACGCTCGAATATTCATGGAAATAGATGCATCAAAGGAATTGCCAAGAGTAGTGGAGTATGTCTTGTCGTCAGGAGAATACTTTAAGCAAGTAGTAGATTACGAATGGGTCCCACCGGCATGCATCCATTGCTATTGTTTTGGACATCTTGCACTCAATTACCCGAGTAGGCTCCCTGAAGAGGGAGGACAACAGGAAGGGTCAGGACTAGGTAATCAGGATTACGGCAATAGGGAGGATCGTATGGAGGATGCAGACATGAATCTGGATGATGGCGGAAGGGAGGGGGGAGAACCCACACGAGTTCACCACGGAGAAGATTTACAAGCGAAGAGAGTAAGCCAAGATGCAGGAGTGGCCGGCTCAGCGATGGTGGTAATGGGAGATAACAATCAATTAGCCAACCAAAGCAGTTCAATTAGACAACCTACGACAAGGATCTCACATAATAGGGATGTAATGAGGTTCACAACTGAAGGTGCAGACAAGGAAAAGGTACAGCAGAGACAAATGGGGAAACCTTCTCACAACGGGGATCGATTATGACCAGAGATAGGAAGAAGCGGCAAGAAGTGGCAGATCAAGAAGATGCAATACCGACAAGTGATTGAATGGAAGACATGGAGGAGAAACCACTATGTATAGATAATTTGAAGTGGCATGAGATGGTGCAAGTGACATCAACTGAAGATGCACAACATGTTCAAAGGAAAGGAAAGGAAGGGATGAATCCAAACTCCACCCCGGGGTTTGGGTCCAAAGGCGATCATGGGGCTCACTATAAGTAATCCATGTCTGTGCTCACGTGGAATACGCGGGGTATGAACTCGATAGGGGAGATGAAGAGAGATTAAGGAGGTAAGTAAAAATGTACATAGTTCAATAATTGTTGTTGAAGACAAAAATAAGATCAAACAAGAAAATGCAGAGAAGGACACCTTATCAGTGGGAGCAGGTGAATAACTTGGAGACATATGATATGGCTCGTATATGGGTCTTGTCGGACACCAATATATGGACATGTCAGGTTCTCCATTTATCAGAGCAGTTGATTGCACTCCTATTCACCAACAAAGGAGGTTTGAAGTTTGTATTTGGGGCGGTGTATGTCACGCCCCGATCTATCGCAGGCTAATCGGCCGTCCCCGCTAGGCACGAATTACCGCGCCAGCGCTCCCGCGGGACTATCGCTTGACCCATCTGGGCATGATGTCGCACGAGCTTAAGCCGCATCCATGGAAGGCCGTGGTCCATGCAGGCGGTAAGAGGTCTAAGCCACAGAGTCGCACAGATTGTCAGAGTGTAGTAGAATAATAAACGCATAGGTGATTGGTAACAAGTTCACAGAGTCGTCAATAGCGGAAGCATTGAATAACACAAGTATAGAAGTAAAGCAAACTCTTTATTGATTGAACAAGTGTTACAGACGGCGCTAGGTCGAGATTACAAGTCGCTCAAGCCTCTCCCTCCGAAAAAGTAAAAGCATGCCAAGTGGTTACATTATGTCTATATGGAATGATACATAGGCGATGTTCCAATATTATGTCTTGTATACGTGCTTCAGTTCCGGACGCAACGTTCCAAGGCTCCAGAGTGAACTCCATACCTTAGCACGTACGAAGGAGGCATCTGCATTGAACAAGGTTCTCCCGTACCCTGCAAGTAATCTGGTGGATTATCAGTACATGAATGCACTGGTGGGGAGGCTACTCACCCTCTCGACAAATCCAAACATGTTATATAGGTTCTGTGCACCATCTATTAAGTTATCTTTCTAATCTTGCCTTAGGATCAGTTTTATGGCAATGTTGAATAACCTAGTACGTGTGGCAGTGTATCGTGCGATATATGAGTAACACGACGAGACTTACCAACTTACCATTTGTCCTTTCCTGTCCAAGACAAACCAAGTTAATTCAAGCACGAGTATATATATAATGAATCCAGGGGCAAATAGCATATGCAAACACGATTGTAGTAAACGGGATTATGTTTTGGGTGCGCGAGTATACATGTTATCCAGAAGTATTACAGAATAGGTTCAATTATCCAAATATGTACAAGTGTGTTAAATCCATATCCGTTCAGGTATTTTCGATTCCTTGGCGCGATGCAATGACTCGCATGCGGATAGCCGCTAAGCGATGATGACTTATCTATATGAACACGAGTCGCTGGCAATAGCCATAAAGGACGGGCCATTAACGAGGATGGAATGCAACAAAAGTACATTAGGTGCTACAAACCATCCCGTCTAGTACGTGAGATCCTACGTTCATTTCCATTCTGTATCAGATCGGCCCGGGTGCCCCAGAGTGTCCGTGGAATAGGATCACCGAATATCCCCCTTGTTTTTAAGTTGTCCGCGACATGCAAGTCTGGGTCTTCCAAATTCATTACTTGGCAAGACAATCCATGATTCATGTTCTGAACGAGCATTTGCTCCACGAGCTGTGATTCTTGATTCTTGGTTGACATGATTCTCGTTCAGTATTCAACTTGCCTTGATGCATTCCCTTGGTTCGGGGACTGCCTTGGCGACCTAACGGTCCCGGATACTTGCAGGTTCACATTGTACAGAAGAATTATTTGATAGTCTTATGGCTAGCAAGATGCATGCACGATACGCGATAGTGTTACTTGATTGTGGCATAATTTCGTGTGGCAAATATTGAGGCAAGGCGACGGGTACAAGTATACATATAAGCAGGCAAGCATGCATTTTATGGAAACATAAGCATTTACGTTGGCTCGGGCCTAAGAGTAAGCCGAGGAGTGAAACCATAAAGGGACATACCGAGCGACATAATCTAGGGTCGTACAGTGTAGTAAGTGAACAGTGCATTACTGAGTATACATATATCGTTCTACTCGAGGCATAGCGGGGTCTACTTGCACAAGACAGAGGTAACATGCGAGGGTCCACATAGAAGCAAAGTTTTATTTCCATATTCTAGCACAAGCAATACAAGTTGGGATTATTCCCTTAGCTAGGTGCGTTGTATTTTTTATTAGCATGCAGGGGGTGATTCACCTAGCGACTAACATGTATCGTCCATATTTTAAGTGTGCTGGCTAAGCAAAGATAAGTTCATTGTAGCCATCCACCTTAGCGATGATTTACCTCGGTCGAGCGATACTCCGAGCGAGGCTCTGAAAGCCTAAGCCGGAACTCCTGAAAGGCCAAGTTTGGAAATCTTTTTGCCTCAAACGAGTATTCTCACTAAGCAAAACGGGTTGAATAATTGCACTTTTGTCGTTTGAATCGACTGTCCACTTGAACAGAATGGGTCGTTACAGTGTATGGTAGTAATGACCGTTGACGGATGGAGGAATTATGGAGGGAAATCATTCATATGAGTGTGGTGGCAGGTGTGCAGGTTCAAGCTCCCCTATTGCTCGTTGGGGATTTTAACGCGATGATGCACGGGGACGAGAAAGTAGGAGGAAGGAGGGTTCCGGACGCAATATTAAGGGACTTCCAACAATGTCTCTTACAATCAGGACTCAGTTGCTTAGAGAGGACAAGACATGTTTGGACTTGGAGCAATCAAGCCATGAATAGTAGAATTGCGTGCCAACATAATAGAGCTTTGGGTAATAACATGTGGTTTGCTAACTGGCCATCGAGTGCGGCGGTTGGGCTCGCGGCAGGGTCAAGTGACCATTCACCCATTGTAGTCCGCATGAGCGAAGAAGATGTGCAAGGCGCGCATCCGTTTAGGTTTATTAACGCATGGACCCAGGTAGTGTCATGACCCAATTCCGTAGAATCAATTGAGGTGTCCCCCGAATCGTGACCGCCGTACGGGCCTGGAGTTGCGCCCGTACAAGGCTTTAATGATTTGCATAGCAAGCACATATTCAGAGTACGCAGATAAATTGAAACACAAAAAAGTTCTCTTTATTGATAATGAACATCTATTACAAACTCTTGAACGAGTTAGCTAATATGCCGAACGGCTTACAAAAGAGATGACTCAAAATGAGATAGCAGTCCTGTACATTACATCCCTTTATAAACTCAAAACGATAAAGACCTCCAGGCTGGAGGATAGCTTTGCCACGGAGCTGCATTTGTGTATGAAGAGTTGCAGCTTCGGACTTAAAAGGCTTCAGGGGCGTGGTGAAGATGTGCCAACAGCTGGACTGGATCGGGAAGACTACTTCGGCTCCTCGCTCGGTTCGCCTTAGTGCGGAGAACCTGTTTCAACGAGGGTCAGCATATCAAAACATGCTGGTGAAGGCGAGCTAGCCGAACTATACAAATCAACACGTTGTTTAATGAAGCATGCATATTTGTGGGTTTCTATCTTGCCTTAGTTCATTTACAAGTAAGCAGCATATAGAATTTATTGAAATGAACGTGCCACCGTTCGGTGGATTTTACCTGCCCGTCTGAATTACCTGCACAATACTTACCATGCCTTCCCTGCCACGAAGACATAAGTTAGTATGCAACAGGTTTAAATATATAATAGATCACTGGCGTTGCCATAAAGGACACTAGTCATAGACGAGAATAGGTTGCAGCGAAAGTACAGTGGGTGCTACAAGCCATTCCGTCTAGTACAGTTGACTATACAGTAGGGTTCCGTCCGGACCGGATCGGTGCCAGTGCCCCAACGACCGTCCGCAGGAACCAGTTACCTTGTGCACAAGTTGTCCGTGATCAAACAGTACGTTGCTAAGTTAACAGTTTATGCAGTTGAGGCAAACAGTAGTACGGGACAGTCAGTATTGCATGATTCATTTAACATAGCCTCATTGAACAGTTTAGCGCATACAAGGTGTTCCATACTTAGCACGATTTATAGAACAGTTATGAACGAACTAGCATACAGTATGATAACAGTTCATATATTTGATTGACAAGCATAAGAACCAAGTTTATTCTCTTTTATCTTGGTTTCTTTTATTATTACTTGGTATCGTTTGATCGGGGCATAGAAGAGTGCAGATTTATTAGATGTGAAGCTTGGAAGCAGGGCTAGCTAATCGGGTTGGTAGCCACTCACTTAGATTTTGGAAGGAGAAGGAAAGAGTGGCTTCACGACTCCGCTCGCAAGCCGCCTACTGCTCGTTCACCTGCGCACGAACAGCTTGATTAATACTTCTTCCTCTCTTTCCAAATCTCGGAATAGAAGTGCAAGTCAATGAATGAAAACAATGAAAACCATCAAAACCGTTCAAGAAAAACAAGCAAATCCCAAAACCAACTCAAAGCACGAAAGCAACAAGCGACATCGAAAACCGAGGCAATAAAAGATAGCAGCGGAGAGGTCCCTCCCGACTCTGCCGTTAAGCCGATCCTTGGGGCGCAGTCCACTGAATATGGGAATCGATTCCGAAGAAACAAATCCATAACGAGGATGAGTTCTTAATTCAATCTATCCCGATCGAATGATACCGTCTTGTGTTTCTTAGCCGCGCTCTCCGCACCGGGAGAACGGGGCGCTACATCCTACCCAACTAATTGGAAGTTTCGTCCCGAAACTTAGGATAGAACCTACTGTTAGGGATTATTCCGTTGCGGGCGACGGTTAAGGCGGCTCAGTGGACAGTCACGAACGGTATGGTTTGCTTCACCGCAAACTAAACATAACCCAAGTTTCAGGCGGCACTTATCTATTGCGTGCCCAGGCCGCCTACAGAAATGGCATACTTTGTCTAACTTTTCTCCATGCTTGCCACCGTTGTTCGGACGCTTTACAACGTTGTTTCCTCTGTCGTTGCTTTGGCGTTTGTGATTGTAGGTATGCACAGCGCCGGCAGGAACGTGATGATAGAGTGGTTCAAGCGACAGGGAGTGATTCATGACTTCACGCATTGTACGATACTGAGGAACGGCTACGTGCGAATGGATGGCAGGGCGTAGTCCACCTTCAAACCTTCTAGCTCGACTCGCTGCATCAGGTAAATAGGCCCTAGTGAATTTGGAGAGTCGGTTGAATTCGGCGGAGTACTCCTT
This sequence comes from Iris macrosiphon, assembly GCA_036927795.1. Taxonomy (NCBI): domain Eukaryota; kingdom Viridiplantae; phylum Streptophyta; class Magnoliopsida; order Asparagales; family Iridaceae; genus Iris; species Iris macrosiphon. Next base: position 6,075,495 of record JAYESA010000014.1, read on the forward strand.
AACTGTCATACTGCCTTGCCTCAGTTGCACGAACTCGTTTTCCATTTGACGTTGTACTGGAGGGGGTACAAACTCCTCTTCGAACGCGGCACGAAAAGTCATCCACGAGATCGCCTCCTCTCCGTGATCAAATTGGAGAGATTGTCGATGCACGTCCCACCAATCGTGTGCGTTGAGGCAGAGCTGTAGTTGCGCGCAGGCGACGCGCTTCTCTTCGGGGACCTCTAGCAGAGCGAAGTGATCTTCAAGTTCGGCCAACCAATCTAGAGCTACGACTGGGTCCTCAGTCCCGTTGAATGGGGTATTGCAGACTTTCTTGAAGTGACCAAAGTCGAAGGCAGTCACGTCCCTCGCCCTTGGAATATGCGGCGTCTCTACTTCAAGCACGGGCTGTTCCACCGGAGTCGTTGCTGTTGCGGCGGAATGGTTGGCAGCCAAAGTCTGAACGATCTGCTGCAGGGTATCTACCTGCTTTTGCTGGACTGAGAATCGTGCTTCTATATTGTCTTGAAACTTGTGCTGACTCTCTTTCGCTCGCTTCTCGGCCCGTTCGTAGCGAGCCTCGTCCCTTTGTTGGTTTGCCTCCAACATCTGCAATATTCGTTGGACGGGATCGATGCTTGGCATGGCTCGCTGGCTCTCTGAACTTCCTGAAGTACCCGAACTACTTCCTTGGCCTTGTATTTCGTCCGGTGTTTGCGCTGCAGATTGCGCTGGAGCCACTCCTTCAAAAGAAGGTAAATTACATTAGGATCATAATGTATTATGGACTTATTGCATGAACGTATCTCATTTTGGCCTAGCGAGTTCAAGAGTTCGCACAGGAATTTTGATCGTTAAAGGAATTTTTCCAGCACGAAGTCTAAGGAACTTTGAATCTGTGATCTGATACCACTATGTCACGACCCAATTCCGTAGAATCAATTGAGGCGTCCCCCGAATCGTGACCGCCGTACGGGCCTGGAGTTGCGCCCGTACAAGGCTTTAATGATTTGCATAGCAAGCACATATTCAGAGTACGCAGATAAATTGAAACACAGAAAAGTTCTCTTTATTGATAATGAACATCTATTAAAAACTCTTGAACGAGTTAGCTAATATGCCGAACGGCTTACAAAAGAGATGACTCAAAATGAGATAGCAGTCCTGTACATTACATCCCTTTATAAACTCAAAACGATAAAGACCTCCAGGCTGGAGGATAGCTTTTCCATGGAGCTGCATTTGTGTATGAAGAGTTGCAGCTTCGGACTTCAAAAGGCTTCAGGGGCGCGGTGAAGATGCGCCAACAACTGGACTGGATCGGGAAGACGACTTCGGCTCCTCGCTCGGTTCGCCTTAGTACGGAGAACCTGTTTCAACGAGGGTCAGCATATCGAAACATGCTGGTGAAAGCGAGCTAGCCGAACAATACAAATCAACACGTTGTTTAATGAAGCATGCATATTTGTGGGTTTCTATCTTGCCTTAGTTCATTTACAAGTAAGCAGCATATAGAATTTACTGAAATGAACGTGCCACCGTTCGGTGGATTTTACCTGCCCGTCTGAATTACCTGCACAATACTTACCATGCCTTCCCTGCCACGAAGACACAAGTTAGTATGCAACAGGTTTAAATATATAATAGATCACTGGCGTTGCCATAAAGGACACTAGTCATAGATGAGAATAGGTTGCAGCAAAAGTATAGTGGGTGCTACAAGCCATTCCGTCTAGTACAGTTGACTATACAGTAGGGTTCCGTCCGGACCGGATCGGTGCCAGTGCCCCAGCGACCGTCCGCAGGAACCAGTTACCTTGTGCACAAGTTGTCCATGATCGAACAGTACGTTGCTAAGTTAACAGTTCATGCAGTTGAGGCAAACAGTAGTACGGGACAGTCGGTATTGCATGATTCATTTAACATAGCCTCATTGAACAGTTTAGCGCATACAAGGTGTTCCATACTTAGCACGATTTATAGAACAGTTATGAACGAACTAGCATACAGTATGATAACAGTTCACATATTTGATTGACAAGCATAAGAACCAAGTCTATTCTCTTTTATCTTGGTTTATTTTATTATTACTTGGTATCGTTTGATCGGGGCATAGAAGAGTGCAGATTTATTAGATGTGAAGCTTGGAAGCAGGGCTAGCTAATCGGGTTGGTAGCCACTCACTTAGATTTTGGAAGGAGAAGGAAAGAGGGGCTTCACGACTCCGCTCGCAAGCCGCCTACTGCTCGTTCACCTGCGCACGAACAGCTTGATTAATACTTCTTCCTCTCTTTCCAAATCTCGGAATAGAAGTGCAAGTCAATGAACGAAAACAATGAAAACCATCGAAACCGTTCAAGGAAAACAAGCAAATCCCAAAACCAACTCAAAGCACGAAAGCAACAAGCGATATCGAAAACCGAGGCAATAAAAGATAGCAGCGGAGAGGTCCCTCCTGACTCTGCCGCTAAGCCGATCCTTGGGGCGCAGTCCACTAAATATGGGAATCGATTCCGAAGAAACAAATCCATAACGAGGACGAGTTCTTAATTCAATCTATCCCGATCAAACGATACCGTCTTGTGTTTCTTAGCTGCGCTCTCCGCACCGGGAGAACGGGGCGCTACAGGTAGCAGGCTATCAAGAAGCGGTCGGCCGGGGGTTGCAAGCGTCAATTGTAGGTAACAAGAAATTCTCATTTGTTAGGAGGCTGAAGCTCGTCAAACAGGAACTCAAGGCGTGGAATAAGGATCGTCCAAAGCTCAAGCTGCAGTATAATCAACTGGAACTTCACAATGCTCAAGAAAAACTTCAGAGCAATCTCCAGAATCCCATATTGGCCGAAAAAGAAAGGAAGTTAGTTGAAAATGTGCACGCCTTATCGTTTCAGGAAGAACTGCAGTTGGCCCAAAGGGCCAAGTGCTCCTGGTTAAAGGAGGGTGACAGATGTATAAAGTTTTTCTATTGATTAATTCGTACCCTACATCACCGAAATAATATTTCTCAACTGATGGATAATAATGGGAATATGATTTCAGATCCAACGGATATACAGACAGAAGCAGTACAGTTCTATTCAGCGTTATATAACCAGAATAGTGATAGGATGCAGCCGCTATCAGAGATTATCTACAAGGGAGTGGTGACTAGGAGGGGGAACTCGAAGCTTCAAGCTCCGGTTACTCTAGCCGAGGTCACGGACATTATTAAGAGAGCTGATCCGAATAAATCTCCAGGGTCGGATGGTTTCTCTAGCAAATTTTATAAGTCTCACTGGGAGGAGATTAAATATGAGGTAGTGGGGATTGTGGATGACTTCCTTGCGAAGGGGAGATTATTGAAGGAATTGAATCAAACCTTCCTTACGTTAATTCCAAAAAAAGAGGGAGCGGTGTCGCTGGTTGACCACAGATCGATCGCATGTTGCAACTTTTTATATAAAATAATTGCTAATCTTATGTGCAGGCGCATGGCGGACATTATGCCAGAGTTGATCTTACCAAATCAGGCTGCCTTTATAAAGGGGCGTTCAATTGCAGAAAATAACTTGCTGGCTCATAAAATTCTCCAAGACTTCAACAAGAAAGGAGGAAAGAAGGCATGTCTAAAGCTTGATCTCCGGAAGGATTACGATACGGTGGATCAGGATTTTGTGTGTCGAATGATTCTAGCCATGGGATTCGATAGCTGGTGGGTCGACAGAATCAGGGAATGCATTACAACTCCATCATTTTTAGTATTAATTAAGGGCCAGCCACATGGGTTTTTCCGAAGCACTTGTGGATTGAGACAGGGCAATCTCTTTCTCCATATTTGTTTACGATGGTGATGGAGCACTTCACGTGTTTGGTAGATATTGCAGTGAACAAGAAGGATATATTGTGTTGCCCTATTCCCCCTTTACGGGGAGCACGACTAAGAAATACTTTCGATCGAGATAGATTGAATCAAGATCTTATCCTCGTTATATATTTGCTTCTTCAGAATCGATTACCATATTCAGTGGACCGTGCCCCAAGGATGGACTTAGCGGCAGAGTCAAGAGGGACCTCTCCGCTGCAAGTTTTCTTGCCTAGTTTTCGATGTTGCCTTGTTGCTTTCATACTTTTGAGTTGGTTTTCGGATTTGCATTTTCTTGAACAGTTTTGATGGATTTTATTGCTTTCGTTCGTTGAACTGCATTTTCTTTCAAGCTTGGAAAGAGTAGAAGATGTATTGATCATATGTTCGTGGCAATGCAGGTGATCGTGCAATAGACGTCGTGCGAGCGGAGTCTTGAAGAACCTTTCTTCTTTCCTTTCTCCAACCAACTTTTGAGTGGCTATAATTCGATTAAGTTGACCCTTCTTCCAAGTCTTCACACCTAAAATCTTGTATCCTTGATTGTTCCGATCAAACGATACCAAAATAACTAAAAGATATCAAGATAAAAATGAATAGACTTGGATTACTTGTGCTTGTCAAACAACTTAGAAATGGTTATCTTGTTGCATGCTAGTTCACTTGAATGTTCTTTCATAGTGTTTCCAATTCAAGTTAGACTGTATACTTATTCTATAATTATGCTATGTATATAACACACCTTGCTATTGTCACGCCCCAATGTCCCGCAAGCTCAATCGTCCCCGCTGAACGCGAATCACCATGTTGCAGCGCTCCTGCATGACAATCGTTCTCATCGGGATGTGATGTCGTACGAGTCTGGAGTTGCACTTTGCATAAGGTGATGTTGTCAAACATCAAAGTTATCATCGAAATGACCAAGTTGTAGCGGAAGTCAAGTAAAGTATTATGTACCAAGCACACATCAGAGTATACGCAGCGAAGCTTTCGATAGGGTCCAAATAAAAATGCCACGAAGGAGAATGCCACAAAGGCGATATAATACTCTTGCTCTTTCTCTTGCCCACAAAGGTACTTACCGTTCATACATCATGTCCCGTATATCTAAGCAGTACGACTATACCTGCATACCTAAACTAATGCCCATAAACGTGGGTCAGTACACAGCCGTACTGGTGAGCGGGGTAACCCACTCGTCTAAACCGATACTAAGTCGATAGTGAATGCAAACAGTTATATGATGATCTTTCTACTTGAATCCTAGATTCTTTTTATGGCAGAGGTATGACATGTTAAAGAAAATTGTAAAGCATGTTAAACATGCAAGTATTCAACTCAAGTCTATATACAATAGATATATCCAACTCAAAAGAAAATTAGCATGCAAACCGTCCTACTCAAACCCAAGCAACGCGTGAACCTATCGAACCACAATCCAAGGCTCAATATCCATCCTCAAACCAAGCCACAATTCAAGCCTTATAATCCAATCATCAATATGCACACTCTTGCCGAGGCAAGGTGGCCGCCGCCTATACGAAAAGCACAAACCAAACCAAACCAAAGAAAACCAACTCTTATCTATATGAAGTCACTGGCCAAGCCATAAAGGACTAATTAACTGCAGTTCTATCCGATCCAGCGCTGAGTAGCTAGCCCGCCTGGTTGTATCGAACTGCTGGCACCATGCCCAAGACACGTTACCATTTGTCTCCTCCATGGCCGAACGGTCCTGGTGCCCCAGAGCATATCCCGTTCGAGAAAACCAAACCATGTGTGCAACATGTTGTCCGTGACCAATGTAGACACCAAGTAGGTATGATGAGAGAATCGAGCATTCTCGTCCCACCAAACGATCCTAGCCTCATTCCAACCAAATATCCATAACCATTCTCCAACTTATATCCCAAGGCACCATCTCAAGTTATCCCCATAGGCACTATGACGCTTTGACACAATGCTCCAATTGGTGCAACATCCCTCGCTCAGAAAAATCTGGTGGCATAATACCCCAACAGTGGCACAATGCCCTCACCGATGCAGTTGTCCAATTTTGAACAACAACTGCACGCTTTGTTTGACAAAGCACCCAACTGATACTCGTGCATGGATACACGCTCGCTCGCCCGCCCAAATTGCCTCGATGTTCCAACCAATATGATCCACTCAAGCTCCAACTGCCTACTCAAGCTCCAACTACCCAACGCAAAACCAACTAAAGCCACAAATTATACCCAACCAAATAATGCACACTCTAGTCTAAGTATTCAAGCCATTACATGTATTCTATATTGTTAGGCATGAAGGAGTAGAGAAGAAGGGAAAGAGCCCACTCACCAAGTCTGATTTCGTTAAGCACCCTGCCTTGCCGATACGACCGATCCCTTGACCTCGTGGTTCGATGCAAATCACGATCTACTCAATTTGTATGACAGTGCGAGAAGGCCGTGCTCTCCAAATCATCCGACCGATCGGACTAAGAAAGATGACATTATCGGTCCAAATCCAGCTATCACAACACCGCTCTGAACGAAAATCTGATTCCATCGAACTCCGCTAGCGATCTGTACATGAAACCAACTCAATCAATACTTGTTTCCAAATCCAACAAATCAAAATATAACTAGCTATTGCCTCATTCAATCTAACTCAGCGTAATGCAACGTATGGTTGTGGGGCATTACATAATATACCACTTAGAATCAGGTTCGTCCTCGAACCAAACCAGTATCCATTCCTTACTCGTATGTCTCTTGCCCAATCTAAAACTCTGCTCCACACAACTCACATTCTCTTGATCCAGACTCAGCATCTCGATTGCGCTGAACGCTCGCATAAATTCTATATTCCCACATCCTCCTTTCAGCTCAATACGAATTCCTCATATCGTTTAGTTTGGATCATACACATATTTAAGGCGTCCCTGAAATACATGCATTTCAGCCGAGCTTAGCGATAGCGAATTTAGATAAGTTACAAGGGTATCTTTATGTCCGAGGCATTCATTCGCTTCACTCCCAATTGAACCAATCCTGACGTTTATTCTAATATATTTGCACAAGTACTATTCTCAAATACGATAATTTCCCACTGATGATCCTCCCACCTGACTCGAATTAGTTCGTGTTCCAACTCAATTCATCCAACTATTTTTGAATCCACACTAGCACCATCCAAACTCAACTAACCAAACTCTAGCATGACTCCAATCGTACATTGTTATGCAAGCACCGTCTCCAAATATTATCTCATGCTCCGAACGATCATTACAACTGATACTACCCCAGCTAGGCGACTTACCCAAATATCAAACTATGCTCTTAGATCAGCTCAGCCAAACACCTCTTCCTCAATCTCAATACCTTACTAGGTAAACATATATATTGAGATTCATGTGATCCACGAAGATTTTGCCGCCACGCCATAGGGATAGTGTCGTCACAATTTTAACGTGGACACACTCGCCACAATTCCTAGGTCACGCATGGAATAGTTCTTCGCGTTGCTTCTACTGTCTCGAAGCACAGGATATCACTTTCTCCTTCTGTACGAGCACACATCCCAGACTAAGTTCCAATGCATCTTGTAGATCTGAGGCACATCTGTCCCTTCCAATATTGCAATAATTTTATCTAAACGAGCCGCTGCTTTAACTTCACAAGCTAGTTTCACAGTCGTCAATTCATATGAATGTTATTTTCTTCTGGGGCACGACAAGTTAAAGGCGATGCCATATTCAAAAATCTGCGACTCAGAATCTCATCAGTTGACTTAGGCCATTTCCACCATCACTTTGACCTTTCGGCTGCATCTTCAGCTGAAGGCTATTCCAAGGATCTCTTAAATCCAACACTCAGTCACTAAGGCCAATCTCCAACATACACTACTCACATCCTCTCTCGACGCATTCCCAAAGATGCCACCGCAAGGGTCGTTCTATGGGTTTACAATATTCATCCCTGATTTGGCGGTCAAGTCGCTAGGGTCAGCTGTCCCGAAGTTACACTCAATAATTGTAAGTCATCACGATGGGCAGTTACTACGAACCATGTTATATCTCCTCTACAATCTGAGCCATAATTCAACCATTCCATCAGAACGAACTTCTAAATTCGAGCACTTCATGCACTACCTCTGACGATCTGCCAACCAAATGACACTTAACTACCTAGAGTCTTACTATCTATCCAAGCCACAAATCGAGAACTGCGCTCGTTGAAACCGTCTTCCATCAATCCGCCGTTCTGTCATGAATCCATCAAATTTTTTGAACTGCCATGTTCGACTTCTCGCACTACCACTTGCAACAATTTCTGAAACCATAGACTTGCTCCAACTTTTTATCCGTATGCCATGCTTCACAGTGCACGTCCAACTTGCTCGAGCAGTACAATATTTTGTTCCAATATTGTTATCTCGTTTAGCTATCTTCAAAAGTCCATCTGCCACAATTATTTGCTCCTGTTCTATTCCTTAGTCCGTCTTGATTTCTCTATGTTCTGATTAGTCCACACACTCTCAATGACTCGTGCATCAGTTCTAACATGAATCTCAAATCCATATTGCCTTTATTTGTTGTCTCAATCCGCTTCAGTACTGCAAGTGTTAACTTCTAATCTGACTTAACATCAACTAGACTTGCCTCATGTCCATTCACGTCTTTCGGAGAATCCGTCTATCATCGTTGCACCATTTTGCCAAATTTTACTTCCGTTAAACCATGAGTCCAACTTCTCGAGCGCCAATATCCAAAATCCTTCAAGTCCGTACGAATCAATCGTATTGCCCCTCTAAATCATATCGTGTTTTATTACTCAACCAACAGCTCCAATGTGTTACCAAAATTCATAGTCCGTGCTCGCTATCCTTCGATTCATCCATCGCTCGCTCAAGCGTATCCCAATTGTTCGTTCCTCATGCTCAACTCTCTCTTTGCATCCATGAATGCTCCACCGAACTCCCAAATCATGCAAGTAAACTCTGATATTCAGCTTTCCATCTGATCGATCTCTACTTGTTTTTAATACTTGGTCTGCATCAATCCTTCAAATTCTAAACACTCTTTTTTATTGTTGTTTCCGTTCTCGTCCATCACTCAAGTCCAACGATACTTCCATTGCACAAGTCCGTTCTTGATTTCTCAAGTCTAATGTATCGAAGAATACTTGAGTCAAATTCTATTGCACCATATACCACTTACTCTGTGTCGACGAACGTCTATTCCAAACCAACTATTCTGGGATAAACCTGTCGATCGTAACTCAACATTCGCTTGCTCCATGTTTTATTTCCTAACTCAGAGAATGTGCACCAACCAACTTATATTCCTGTTATCCTTGTCCATTGAGGCAATTTCTTTGAGGTCTATCCAACATATTCCAATGCCAAGTTCACTATATGGTATACCATATACCACTCCGAATCAAGTCACTACTCGCATCACAATTCCTTGTACTGATCTAAGATCCGTTTGAACCATCCCTTATGCGTGATCCTGCCATCCCCAACTCAAGTCTGATACGAAACTCAGCCAATGCATGAACCATCTAACACTTTTATTAATCTCGCTATGCAACTTGTGCCATGTTCCATTCTCGATACTTTCAGCTATTCTCAAACTGTCCGATATTTTTGCTACACGAGCAACCCGTGCAACGAGCTCTTCCAAGTAATCCAACCCAATATCCAATTGTTCCTCTCATTCGTTGTACGGGCAACTCGTGCAACATTATCCTGATATCCCCAAGCCAACTCAAACCTGCTCAGCCATTGCTCTATGTGATATACCCTGCCAAAAATCAAACTCCATCCAACACATTCGCTATACGAATAACTTGTGCAACGATCTATTCTAATCCGATGCTTCTACTCACAATATGCCACATAACCAATCTCGTCTGGAAACCAACTGATCCACTGATGCAACCATAAATCTTCCTGAATGACAAGCCAAACCAACACAATGACACACCTTTCAACTTGTTGTACGAATGCAACAATGCCATACAACTTGCTGCACGAATGCAACAACGCCCAACGATGCTAAGCGATCTACCAAAAATCAACGAAAGCAATGCAACGAAGAGCAACATGCACCCTCAACCAACAAATATGTAGACTTATTGCATGAAACATCCAATGTGGCACCGAGTAGAGCCAAGAGCTAAACGATACGCGGAAGCTATTTAGAGTTTATGATGAACCAAAGGATAAAGTCCGAGGAAATGAACCTGGCTTTGATACCAATTTGTCACGCCCCAATTTCCTGCAAGCTCAATCGTCCCCGCTGAACATGAATTATCACGTTGTAGCGCTCCCGCAGGACAATCGTTCTCATCGGGACGTGATGCCGTACGAGCCTGAAGTTGCGCTCGCACAAGGCGATATTGTCAAACATCAAAGTTATCATCGAAATGACCAAGTTGCAGCAAAAGTCAAATATTGTGTACCAAGCACACATCAGAGTAGACGCAGCGAAGCTCTCGATAGGGTCCAAATAAAAATGCCACGAAGGAGAATGCCACAAAGGCGATGCAATATTCTTGCTCTTTCTCTTGCCCACAAAGGTGCTTACCTTTCACACATCATGTCCCGTATATCCAAGTAGTGCCACTATACCCACGTACCTAAAATAATGTCCACAAACGTGGGTCAGTACACAGCTGTACTGGTGAGCGGGGTAACCCACTCGTCTAAACCGACACTAAGTAGATACTGAATGCAAACAGTTATATGGTGATCTTTCTACTTGAATCCTAGATTCTTTTCATGGCAGAGGTATAACATATTAAGGAAAATTATAAAGCAGTTTAAATATGCAAGCATTCAACTCAAGTCTATATATAACAGATATATCCAACTCAAAAGAAAACTAGCATGCAAACCGTCCTACTCAAACCCAAGCAACGCGTGAATCTATCGAACCATAATCCAAGCCTAAATATCATCCTCAAACCAAGCCACAATTTAAGCCTTATTAATCCAATCATCGATATGCACACTCTTGCCGAGGCAAGGTGGCCGCCGCCTATACGAAAAGCACAAACCAAACCAAAGCAAACCAACTCTTATCTATATGAAGTCACTGGCCAAGCCATAAAGGACTAATCAACTGCAGTTTTACCCGATCCAGCGCTGAGTAGATAGCCCGCCTGGTCGTATCGAACTGCCGGTACCGCGCCCAAGGCACGTTACCATTTATCTCCTCCATTGCCGAACGGTCCCGGTGCCATGGAGCATATTCCATTCGAGGAAACGAAACCCTGTGTGCAACATGTTTTCCGTGACCAATACAGACACCAAGTAGGTATGACGAGAGAATCGAGCATTCTCGTCCCATCAAACGATCCTAGCCTCATTCCATCCAACTATCCATAACCATTCTCCAACTTATATCCCAAGGCACCATCTCAAGTTATCCTATAGGCACTATGCCGCTTTGACACAATGCTCCAATTGGTGCAACACCCCTCGCTCAGAAAAATCTCGTGGCACAATGCCCCAATAGTGGCACAATTCTCCAACAGTGACACAATGCCCTCACCGATGCAGTTGTCCAATTTTGAACCACAACTACACGCTTTGCTTGACAAAGTGCCCAACTGATACTCGTGCATGGATGCACGCTCGCTCATCCGCCCGAATTGCCTCGATATTCCAACCAAGATGATCCACTCAAGCTCCAACTGCCCAACGCAAAACCAACTCAAGCCACAAATCATATCCAACTAAACGACGCACACTCTATGTACGCCACAGTGTAGTGATTTCTAAGTTCCAGTCCAAGTGTTCAAGCCATTACGTGTATTCCATATTATTAGGCATGAAGGAGTAGAGAAGAAGGAAAAAAGCCCACTCACAAAGTCTGATTCCGTTAAGCACCCTGCCTTGCCGATACGACTGATCCCTTGAACCCGTGGTCCAATGCAAAGTACGATCTACTCAATTGGTATGACCGTGCGAGCAGGCCGTGCTCTCCAAATCATCCGACCGATAGGACTAAGGAAGATGATATTATCGCTCAAAATCCAGCTATCCCAGTACTTCTCTGAACGAACATCTGATTCCATCGAACTCTGCTAGCGATATGCACATAAAACTAACTAAATTAATACTTGTTCCCAGATCCAACAAATCAAAATATAACAAGTTATTTCCTCATTCAATCCGACTCAGCGTAATGCACCGTGTGGTTGCGGGGCATTACAGCTATGCAAATGAATGCATGCTTCTTCTATATTTGTGTTATGCAGAGAATACCCCTTGCTATGCAATAAACTGATCATGGAGACTATAAAAAAATAAATCATGCCATGCTACTTGTCTCGTACTCGTGTTGCCTTAAACTGCATCAATTGATAACTTAGTATAAACATTATTTGATCACAGACAACTTGTGCACAAGGTCTATGGTTCCCGCGGACAGTCGCTGGGGCACTGGCACCGATCCGATCTGGACGAAACTTCACGATAGTCTCACGTGCTGGACGTGATGGCGTGTAGCACCTCACGTGGTTTCGTTGCATACCATCCTCGTTCAAGACTATAACTCGTCCTTTATGGCATCCTGTCAGTGATCCCCACGTATATTTAAACTGTGCAAGCTAACTTGTATCTTCGTGGCAGGGAAGGTCATGGTAAGTATTGTGTAGGTAGTTCAGACGGGAAGGTAAAAGTTACCAAACGGTGGCATGTTTGATTCAGTAAATTTCCATATCTAATGCTTGCTATAAAATGAACTAAGACAAGATAAAAAGACCAAAAAATAACTTGCATGTTTCATATAAACAACGTGTTGATTGGTATAGTTGGGTTAGCTCGCATTTACCAGTGCATTTTGATGAACTGACCCATGTTGCAACAGGTTTTCCGTACCAAGGAGATCCTGCGAGAAGCTAGAGCAAATTTTCAAATCCGTCCACCTACCGGCACGCCCTGATCGTGCCTTCGAAGAAGCTTTTTGAAGTACCAGGAGCTCGTTCACAAACCTATACAGCTCCGTGGAAAGGCGATAGCTTCGCCAGAAGGTGTCTATAGCTTTTAAAGTTTTAGTAAAAGGATGTAATGTACATGAAGACTATCTTATTTTGCGTTCACTTTTGTGACAATTATCTGACTCGTTCAAGAGTTTGTATAAAGATGTTCATTATCAATAAAGAGAACTTTTCCATATTTCAATATTTTGTTCAATTATCTGCATAATTTGAATATGTGCTCGTTATATAAAATATCTTGGCCTTGTGCGTTGCGCAACCTAGGCACGCACGGTGTCACGCCCGGGGGCGACTATCGATTCTATGGAATCGGGGCGTGATATATTGGTATCAGAGCACAGCTTCAAGTTTCTTTGACCCTCGTGTCAGAAAAGTTCTTTTAACGATCTATTCCCTATATGAACTCTTGAACTCGTTTGGCTAAAATGAGATACATTTCATACAATGAGTCCATAATACATTATGAGCCTGATATAAGTTACCTTCTTTTGAAGGAATGACTCAAGCACAAGCATCAACACTAGCACAAATAGAGGTACAAGCCTAAGAAAGTAGTTTTGGCACCTCAAAAAGTCCCAGAAGCCAGCGAGCCATGCCTCGTGTCGAATCGATTGAGCAAATAATGCAGATGCTTGAAGCGAGCCAACAGAGAGATGAGGCTCGCTATGAGCGAGCCGAAAAGCGGGCAGAAGAGCGGCAGAGCAAGTTCGAAGGCAATCTAGAAGCCCAATTTGCAGTCCAACAGAAGCAGGTAGATGCCCTGCAACAGATCGTTCAGACCTTGGCCTCCAACCATTTCGCGACGATAGCAGCGACACCGGTGGGGCGACCCACGCCTGAAGTCGAAATACCTCAAACTCCAAAGAAGAAGGAAGTGACTACCTTCGACTTTGCCGACTTCAAGAAGGTCTATAATACACCATTCAAAGGGACTGAGGACCCGGTCGTAGCTCTAGATTGGATGACAGAGCTTGAGGATCACTTCAAACTGCTAGAGGTACCAGATGAGAAGGGTGTCACGTGTGCCCAATTGCAGCTCCGTTTGAACGTGCACGATTGGTAGGACGTGCATCGAAGATCTCTTCCAGTAGATAATGAAGAGAAGACGATCGCATGGGCTACCTTTCGTAATGCATTCGATGAGGAGTTCATACCCCCTCCCGTTTGTCGGTAAAAGAAGAACGAGTTCGTGCAACTCCGTCAAGGCAGTATGATAGTGAAGCAGTACTCCACCAAATTCAACCGGCTCACCAAATTTACAAGATCGTATTTACCTGATGCAGCGAGTCGTGCAAGACGATTCGAAGGCAGCCTATGACCTGCTATCCATGTGCACGTAGTTGTTCCCTAATATCTGACTATAAGAAAAGTTCTCAATCATGCCCCTTTTCTTGAACTGCAGTATCCTCCAATTGCTACCGTGCATACTTCCAATCACAAGCGCCATAGCAATACAAGAGGAAATACAGCTCCAAAGCGTCCAACTAACATCGGTCAACAAAAAAGAAATCCAGGGCAACCATGTTCCTTCTGTAAGTAGCCAGGGCACACGGCTTGTCACAAGAAGCACGGGTTATGCCTCATTTGTGGTAATCCAAACCATGGAATTCATGACTGTCCGTGCTACTCAGTTCACCATCTTCAACATTCAAATCATGCCAACCGAGCCGCGCCGCAGCAAGGGCGTCATCAAGCTCAAGGCTGGGTGTACATGTTGACACGGGAAGAGGCCCTAGCATCGGACACCGTTGTGTCAGGTATATTGCTTTTCAATAACATACCTGCTCACGTGTTATTTGATTCTGGTGCAACGCATAGCTTTATATCCACGAATTTTGCCTTAAAAAATAATATATAAATAATAACATTGTATCTAGACCTTAGTGTTAGTACCCCATCGGGCACAAAAATATTTGTTCGTTCAGTATGTCAGGGCAGTCACGTCTGTATTAGGGGAAGGAAACTCTCGCTAGATGTTTTAGTCCTAGATGTTCGGGATTACGACATAATCTTGGGGATGGATTGGCTCGACGCTTGCTCGACAACTATCGAATGTGCAGAGAAACGAGTCGTCTTCCGTCTACCTGGAGAGGCCAAATTTTGCTAAACGAGTGGTTCATCAACGGATGCGTCAAAGGCCTGCATGGTAATTTTTGTGATGTCAGCTCGGCGGATGTTATACTCTGGTTGCGAGGGATACTTAGCGTCGGTTCGGGACACACATCTGGATTGCGCAAACGTTGAGTCTTCTTCCGTTGTGGCAGAATTTCCTAATATATTTCCGAGCGAACTATCTGGCATGCTACCCAACCGAGAAATCGAGTTCACCATCGATACATTCCCAAATACCTAACCAATTTCTAAAGCTCCGTACAGAATGGCCCCTGCTGAACTAAAAGAGTTAAAGTGCCAACTATAAGAACTGCTTGATCGTGGGTACATTCGTCCGAGCATGTCTTCTTGGGGCGTGCCGATACTCTTTGTAAAGAAGAATGACAAAAAAATGTGACTCTGCATATACTATCGGGAGCTAAATAAGGCCACTATCCGAAATAAGTATCCCCTGTCCAGGATCGACGACCTCTTTGATCAGTTGCAAGGAGCATCAGTATTTTCAAAGATAGACCTTTGCTCTGGCTACCATCAATTAAAGATCAAACCAGAGGACATGGCGAAGTCAGCATTTCGAACCCGTTATGGCCATTATGAGTTTTTTGTCATGCCATTCAGACTGATGAATGTCCCTGCCGTATTTATGGATTTGATGAACCGTATGTTTCGACCATTTCTCGATAAGTATGTGGTAGTATTCATAGACGACATCTTAGTGTACTCAAAGAATAAGGATGAACACGCAGGACACCTGCGGATGGTGCTTCAAACTCTTTAAGATAATAAGTTATACGCGAAGCTGAGCAAGTGCGAGTTCTGGTTGGACAATATATCCTTCCTCGGGCACATCATTTCTGCGAAGGGCATCTCAGTCGACCTAAAGAAAGTTGAAGCCATCGTGAAGTGGAAGAGACCTGAGTCAGCCAACGACATTCGGAGCTTCCTTTGTCTAGCAGGCTACTACAGGAGATTTATAAAATATTTTTCAAAGATCGCCTCGCCTCTGACTCATCTCACTCGGAAGGGAGTAACATTCGTGTGGACGGACGACTACGAAGATTCATTTATGGAATTAAAGCAACAACTTATCTCAACACAAATTCTTACCCTTTCGGACAGACCCGATGATTTTAAGATCTATAGCGACACCTCAGGAAAGGGTTTGGGATGTATCCTTATGCAGAGGGACAAAATGATAGCCTTTGCGTCAAGGCAGTTAAAGCCTCACGAAAGGAATAATCCAACGCACGATCTGGAACTTGCAGCGGTGGTGTTCGCGTTAAAGTTATAGCGGCATTACCTCTATAGCGTACCGTGCGAGATCTTCACGGATCACAAAAGCCTCAAATATCTCTATACTCAAAAGGATTTAAATCTACGACAACAACTTTGGATTAAACTCCTTAGCGACTTTGACTTGATGATCAGATATACGTCGGGCAAGGACAACGTTGTAGCTGATGCGCTGAGTCGAGTGTTCGTTGGGAGCTTGACTATCGATGACATGCTGCGAAGAAATCTCAAAGATTTGGGCATTACACTCCGAATCAGATACAAAAAGGGAGCGCATGTGGCTCAGTTGTGCCTCGAACCAGACTTGTTGGAGAAAGTTAAGTCCGCTCAGAAGGACGACATGTTCCTAGAGAAGATGCAAAATCTTATCTCAGCAGGAAAGACGATCGACTTTGCGGTAAGCACGAATGGGATGATGCAGGTGAAAGGAAGATTGTGTGTTCCTAACGATGCAAACCTCAAAAAAAAGATACTTACTGAAGCCCACTATACGAGTTACACTTCACATCCAGAAAGCACAAAGATGTATCGAGATCTCCGTACGATATTTTGGCGACATGGCATAAAAAAAGCTATGGCACTGTTCGTGGCGCAATGCATGGCTTATCAGAGGGTAAAGGCCGAGCACTAGAAGCCGGACGGAGAGATGCAGAACCTTGCTATACCGGAGTGGAAATGAGAACACATAATGATGGATTTCATTGTTGGTTTGCCAAAGACGCAACGGAGAAACGATGTCGTCTGGGTCATCGTCGATCGACTCACCAAGTCAGCTCACTTTCTGCCTATCAAAGTTACTTGGAGTACCGACCGTTTGGTGCAGATCTACCTCAATGAGATCGTTCCACTCTACAGCGTGCCCGTATCCATTGTCTCCGATCGAGATGGACGATTCTTATCACGCTTTTGGGAGAGCCTTCATTCAGCAATGTGGATAAAGTTAAAGTTTAGCTCCGCCTACCATCCTCAGACAGACGGCCAAACAGAGCGGGTAAACCAATTCCTCGAAGATATGTTACGACTCTGCGCCTTGGACTTGAAGAGAAGATGGGACATGCATCTACCGTTAGCCGAGTTTGCATACAACAATAGCTATCAATCCAGCATTCAAATGGCGCCGTATGAGGTGTTATATAGGCGAAAGTGCAGATCCCCAATCTTTTGGGATGAAGTTGGTGAACGACAAATTCTTGGCCCAAGTCTGTTTGATCCGCGAACGGCTGAAGGTAGCACAGAGTCGTCAGAAAAGCTACTCAGACACGCATCGTCGACTTCTTGAGTTCTTAGAAGGCGATCGAGTATTTCTCAAAGTCTTGGCCATCCGAGGAGTTACCAGATTTGGAGCAAAAGAGAAGCTAAGTCCAAGATTCGTCGGCCTGTTCGAGATACTTAAGCGAGTTACCCCGGTCGCATATCAGATTACCCTGCCACCGTCACTATCTGAAGTGTATGATATCTTCCACGTTTCATAGCTTAGGAAGTACGTGTACGACCCGAGTCATGTGTGGATCTTGATCAACTGGACTTGAAGGCAGACTTGACATATGTTGAACATCCTGTGCGGATCTTGGATTACAAAGAGAAGCTGCTTCGAAGTCATTCGGTTCCTCTCGTGCGCGTGCTTTGGAGAAATCATTTGGTCAAAGAATCGACCTGGGAGCTTGAGACAAAGATGAAGGAAAAGTTTTTTTCATTATTTCGTAGTGCTAGGTTCCATTCCTAAGTTTCGTGGACGAAACTTCCTATTAGTTGGTTAGGATGTGGTACCCCGTTCTCCCTTTACGGGGAGCACGACTAAGAAATACTAATCGGTATCGTTCGATCGGGATAGATTGAATCAAGATCTTATCCTCGTTATGGATTTGTTTCTTCGGAATCGATTCCCGTATTCAGTGGACCGTGCCCCAAGGATGGACTTAGCGGTAGAGTCAAGTGGGACCTCTCCGTTGCAAGTTTTCTTGCATAGTTTTCGCTGTCGCCTTGTTGCTTTCGTACTTTTGAGTTGGCTTTCAGATTTGCGTTTTCTTGAATGATTTTTATGTATTTTATTGCTTTCATTCGTTGAACTACATTTTGTTTCGATCTTGGAAAGAGTTGAAGAGGTATTGATCATCTGTTCGTGGCAATGCAGGTGATCGTGTAGTAGACGTCGTGCGAGCGGAGTCTTGAAGCACCTCTCTCCTTTACTTTCTCTAAACAACTTGTGAGTGACTATAATTCAATTCAGTTGACCCTTCTTCCAAGTCTTCACACCTAAAATCTTGCATCCTTGATGTTTCCGATCAAACGATACCAAAATAACTAAAGATGTCAAGATAAAAAAGGAATAGACTTGGATTACTTGTGCTTGTCAAATAACTTAGAAATGGTTACCTTGTTGCATGCTAGTTCACTTGAATGTTCTTTCATAGTGTTTCCAATTCAAGTTAGAATGTATACTTCTTCTATAATTATGCTTTGTATAGAACACACCTTGTTATGCAAATGAATGTATGCTTCTTCTATATTTGTGTTAAGCAGAGAACACCCCTTGTTATGCAATAAACTGATCAGGGAGACTATGAAAAAATGAATCATGCCATGCTACATGTCTCATACTCGTTGTAATCTCCGCATCCTGAAATTCGTGCTTAAATGTTGTTATTAGGTTAATTTTGGGCTATTGAGATTTTTCTATAATTTGTAGTTAATTAAAAACTAGTAACCCTAATTTTCTAGAACTTTCAATAATTTATTTTAGGGGAAAACTTAATTAAAAATATCCCAAAATTTTATTTTGGGTTCTAAATAATCAAATATATTTTCTAGAATTTCTTGGGAATTTTCTGATTATTTTAGCATTTATTTTGATTTAATTATGAAAAACTGAATTAAAAACTAATTTCTGAAAATAAAAACCCAAAAAAGTAATTATTTCTGCCCAGTCAGCCAACCGGGGCCCACCTTTCAGCCTCCTACAGCAAACTGGGTTGGGCCTGCCTGTCTGTGACCGTGGGGTGGGTGCGGGTGAAGTCGAGTCGACCTTGAGCCGAGCCGAGTCAGAGTTCGACTCGGACTCAACTGAGCCGAGCCGGGTCAAACCATGACCGTTCGATCTGAGTGGGCAGCCGCGGATGGCTGCCACATGGCGCACTCCGAGCCGCGGCTGCTTTCTCTCTCCTCTATATATAGGGTATTTAGGTTATTAATTTCTAGGGTTTTCCTTGAGCCGAATTTGGGAGAATTGCCATCTAGGGTTCTTTCATCTTCCAGAAGCCATTGCGTATAGCTCTGAACTCCAAACAAGACCCAGTTTCTTGCGTTAGAACCGTATTGAGGTTAGATTTCTGAATATATAAATTGTTTTACGAAATTATGAGTATTAAATTCTGGAAAATTCGTAGAACACAGTATGTCCAAAAATAGACGCGTCTCGATATTTTTGCGATTCCGGGAGAACCAGGAATCAGAATCATGAACCGTTTAAAGTTTTGGAAAGCTAGTGTCGAGATCATTAACATATGTTTTCCTAGAATTTAATTCGAAGTATTTATATACTGTTAATTCTGTAGAACTTCTAGGTTAGAATTTTACCATCGGTGCACGATACAAAATTTGTATGTGCCATAATTCCCAAACGAATTTGAATTCGGACGAGCCGTAAATTCTAGCATATTTTTGATAATAAAATCTACAGGGAATCAAGCATAAAATTTGAGTTTGTTTCAGTTGACTTTTTGGTCAACAGATTGTCTCGATTTGCGTGCCATGAGTCTCGAGTTGATAAAATTCAATTCCTTTGGACAAAATTTAGGAATTAACCTAAAAATCAGAATAATAAGATTAAAATATAATTTTAGAGTAATTATTCTAGAATTAAATAAATTATCTTTTGACATGGTAAAATTGTAATACATAGGCTATTTGACCTGTGACCATGTAATATGTTAGCAGACTGCCATATGTACATCGACGTACTGGCGAGACCCGTATCATTTTGATTGTCTATTTTGCTCAGCGATTACAGACGCGGCACCCGTGCAATTAGACTCACACTTGACCCTAGTTGACCAGTGTCATACCTAGCGTAGCCTCGGAGTTCGATGTATTTATGATTGTGTGGTAGTATTATGTCTGATGCAATATTGTATTATATGATGTCTATAGGATTGTTGAATTGTTCAGACAAGACTTCGAAAATCAGGTTATTGGTATTGCCAGCAGCAGGACCCCAGGCGAGTACATTCTCTGACAGTTTCCATTATGTTGATTATCTCTATAATTCTTGTTGTATAGCGTACATGACTCTGATACTGTTATTTACACGAGTTGGCATCATTGAGACCTGTCACGAGGAGTCGTGATTGGAATCTATCGTGCTAGCTGGGGAAAATTGGAAAATATTAGTAGCTTATGTGATCATACCCAACTTTACATGCATCATAGCTCACCCACACCTCACGTCGGTGTAGCCTTACCATTACATGCCTCATCGCTGTTACATGTGGTTAGCCTGACCTGTTAGGGATGATCGCTAATCAATGTAATGAGTCATATAGTCCCAAGCCGATTACATGATATGCTGATGTTTCACACACTTAGTTAGATGATTCTTGATATGCATCTCTAGTATATTGATCTAGCCTCTCTATATGTTCTAGTTATTGTTCTTGTACACACTTACATACCAGTTCATTGTTCTTGCGTGTACTTGTATTTCTATTTTATTGCTAGATGTACATTGATGATGACATGCTCCAGTATTCCAGTATTTTTATTTCCAGTATATCCATGCTCGTCAGTATTTCTTATTGCCAGTATTCATATATGTCTTGTATTTCTTTACACTGTGTTATAGTTTTTGTCAATATATATGGAACTGCTGTTAGTGCTTGTACTTTGTTCCAATCCTGACTGGATATTTTTTTCAGACTGTGACATAGAGGACTTGTTTTTGACATACTTGGAGACTGGATGTTATTGATTGCAGGTTAGATTATTTATTATTGTTTAGACTTGTCTTGTATTTCTTTGTTTGCTTCGATATCTCATCGTGCTCTAGTTTATGTGATTGAGTGTATTCTATATTATATTGTGATATCTGTGTCTCCTTATGGAGTTGGATATTCGTGAGAGATTGTTTAGATAGTATTGTGACCTAGACAGCGTTCTACCGCCGGTGCTGCGGTGTAGGCTGGACGTACCCACGCTCTCGTGCCCCTATACCGGGTGCGGGTCGTGACACGTTTTAAGTGGTGGCCCATACAGGTCAGACTTTGCAAGTTGTGCGATGTCGTGGTAGTACGACATCTTTGTTGTACTACTGCATGCCTGCGATATGATATAGGACATAGGATATTAGGATGAGAGAGGATACTCAATCATAAAAATTCTTGAGAGATTCCCGGGACGAACCCTTGAGAATCTTATTATAATTTCCAATTTAAATCTTTTCCTTGTTTTCGTCCGCTCTCGCTTGTTGTTATTGAACTTGATTCTTGTTGATCAGTTATTAAATTAAAATCTTGGTATCATTCTTGAGTTTGATTCTTATTGACCAGTTGTTAAATTTAAATTCTTGGTATCGTTGTTGAGTTTTGATTTTATATCGAGATAAATTTTACGGACTAAACTTTATGGTATCATCTGATGACATATATTGATGAGGACAGTGAGAAAGGTAAAACGTCTACTTTGGTTATGGAACCTAGAGTTTATCGCAGCCATATTAGCTGTCGTGATGAGAACGTAGGAACCTGACTTGGATGTACATACTGTAGTTATGAAACTTAGAGTCTCTCGCAGCCATACCGGTTGGCGTAGCGAAGATTCTAGATGACATGATTATAGAGTTGCATACCTTAGTTACGGAACCTGTCGTTTATCGCATTTATGCTTACTGGCATGGCGAGGATTCTGAGTGTCATAATTTCTGACAGACGTGTATGATTATCAGGTTGTATCTTAAAGTGGTTCTTAAAGTCTTATCTCAATACTTATCTATTTTTGTTATTACAGGACTTTGTTCCACCGCTTCCTTTTGTTGCTAGCAGTAGAGATATCTTCATTCCTTAATCCAGTTCCTTTTGAGCTTCTTTTCTTTGAGGATTCCTTGTTAGTATGATAATTAGCGACTTACAATTTTGTCTGTGGCTTGTATTAGTGTTGACTGAGTGTTGCTTGTGAGTTTGTAAGTATTTTCTAGTTGGACATGTGAGCAGTAGGCATTAATCTAGAGTTAACCCATAGCATAGTATCTTGTAGCAATAGTTCTATGATAGGTGTGTTATAGTTAGTATTGTCACTATAGATAGAAGGAGAAAAGAGTATCAGTGAAGGTTCTAAGAGTAAGTATCAAAGTCAGCATACCCGTCCTGGCTAGTCATGAATTTATGTAATTGGATGATCTATGTAAACAATTAAGTATCAAGGAATTGTGTTAAAGATTAATGGAGCATGATGTTCAATTTGATGATTGATACTTGAGTGTGTTAAAAGTAAAGAAATGTATATGCATAAAGGGTTTTAATGAGATGTCATGAGTAGAGAAATATCAGGATTGGTAATGAAAGTTGTGAAGCGTATCACAGATTAGTGTAACAGTCTGTAAAGGATTAAAAGAAAAATACATATACATCAATCGAGATGAGGAACCATATACTTGCCCATGAGAGTAAAGTGAAACAGGTGTGTTATAAAAGGTGCGAATGATCATGAGTTCTAATAAGTGATGAGATAATCTAATGATAAAGCTAGTGTTACCATATCAATAGTACTAATGATTCTATATCGAGGATTAGTCGAGAATGATGCTAATAACTGTAAGCACTTCGTGTGATGATAATTAGATTGGTATACCAGTTAATATAGATTAAAAATCATGGAAGAAAATACGTGTGATAATAACTTTAATTATTGGGAGTAATAGTGCAAGTAATCTGGGTAGTGCAAATTTTAGTACACAGTTGAGGTTGTAGATAATTGGTGTATTTGTGTGCACCTTGAGTATTAGAGACTATGAGTATTTATATGTATACTTGTGGATTTAAATTTATAGTTTGAAGAGTGGAAATGAATTGAAATTTTTAAGATTTTAAGGAGTTGAGATTTTATGTTATTAAAATGTTTGAGGATTCAAAATTTGATTCAATAAACATAGTCAAAGATACAAAGATTTTAGAAGTGATTAAAAATTTTATTTCGATATTGAGTATTTGACTTTTGAGGAAGTATATGCATTTTATTTTAAATCGTTCGAGAAGTAAAATTTTGATGATTTTATTTGGAGGATTAAATTTTATGGTGGGTAATAAATATATATTAGGATATGAGTGGATGAAGTGCATACGTAAGGATCTGTTGACTTGGGCATGATTGAGATGGAACTGCAAATAGACTTGGGTGTCCATCTAGAGTTGTATTAGAGAGAACAGTACTTAGTATGGTGTGTTGCACTTAGTGTGCACTTGAGTGATAAGAACAACTAGTATGAACAATTATAGTAGGAAAGAGAACTAGCAGTGGGTGTACTTGTAGTAGAACAGAGGTACCTAAAGGGATAGGAGTATCAAACTTTAGATGCGTCATTTGACCGATGGTTGTGTTAGAGGTCCTTGGTATCAGATTTTGGTATTAATAGACAGACGTGTGTAATATGGATGTATCCATGGATATCTTGTGGAGTAGTGATTAGTTGAGATGGGTATCAGTGTATAGGGACAGGAATTTGTGAATAAATGTGCCAAAGTTAAGTGTATGATAGAGGTTGAAGATGTCCCAGTAATGGATAAGAAGACTATGTTCTGTTCTTTCCTCCTGTTCCTTTTTTCGTCTTTTGATTGATTGCTTGATTCCTTAGTACCGTAGCATGTATCAATGATTCTCTTGCTAGAATATAGCTAGTAGTACACCCCGACAGAGACTGCAATACCATGACAAAAGATACCATAACCATGCATGTTTCATCTAGATTGCATATTTTATCTAGATTGCGTGTTGTATGACTATAGGTAGGATTCTCTTAGACTTTGACTGTTGAGGGTTTTGACCGTAGTGAAGAATTAATGAAGAGGTTATGATTTGACAAAGAGAGAATGTGCCTTAAATTTTGAGGATAAATATTTATTTAAATGAAGAGAGTTGAGAATTTAATATGACAGAATTGACGATTTGTTAAATCATAAATTTTTATGAAGATTGTGGTATGATTGAATGTCACTAACATTTGAGGAAATTAAGGAGATTATCATTATATTCATTGGACTGCAAGTTATGAAATTATTTTTGAATGTTGCATTTGAAGATCTTGTAAGTATTATATTGTTGAGTATTGTGTGGAGAAAAGAATCAAGGAATAAGATCGTTAATGGATTAGTGTTTGAATTCAAATTTTTGGGATGGGAATTTAAATTTTATAAATATGCATTGATAAGATTTAAATTAGAGGAGTAAGATCATTAATGGATTAGTGTTTGAATTCAATTTTTGGGATACGATTTTTAAATTTTATAAATATGCATTGATTGGATTTCAATTAGAAGATTGAATATTAAATTCTTGTACTTGGTTATTAACTTAAAATTTTGGAGGAGATTGTGATAAGAATGGAATTTGATTTTATATTTAAAGATTTTCAGGAATGTGATATTTATAGAATTTTGAGAAATATTATGAAATAACAATATGGATTAGTTCATGATTATATGATTTGATAAATTTTGATGGTAAATAAATAAAACAATTGAGGATTTTAAATTTCGATGACAAATTTTTTTTAAGGTGGGTAGATTTGTAACCTCCGCATCCTGAAATTCGTGCTTAAATGTTATTATTAGGTTAATTTTGGGCTATTGGGATTTTTCCATAATTTTTAGTTAATTAAAAACTAGTAACCCTAATTTTCTAGGACTTTCAATAATTTATTTTAAGGGAAAATTTAATTAAAAATATTCCAAAATTTTATTTTTTGGTTCTAAATAGTCAAATATATTTTTTAGAATGTTTTGGAAATTTTCTGATTATTTTAGCATTTATTTTGATTTAATTATGAAAAACTGAATTAAAAACTAATTTCTGAAAATAAAAACCCAAAAAAGTAATTATTTCTGCCCAGTCAGCCAACCGGGGCCCACCTGTCAGCCTCCTGCAGCGAACTGGGCCGGGCCCGCCTGTCTGTGACCGCGGGGTGGGTGCGGGTGAAGCCGAGCAGACCTCGAGCCGAGCCGAGTTAGAGTTCGACTCGGACTCAGCTGAGCCGAGCCGGGTCAAACCATGACCGTTCGATCTGAGCGGGCATCCGCGGATGGCTGCTACGTGGCACAATCCGAGCCGCGGATGCTTTCTCTCTCCTCTATATATAGGGTATTTAGGTTATTAATTTCTAGGGTTTTCCTTGAGCCGAATTTGGGAGAATTGCCATCTAGGGTTCCTTCATCTTCCAGAAGCCATTGCGCATAGCTCCGGACTCCAAACGATGCTCATTTTCTTGCGTTAGAACCGTATTGAGGTTAGTTTTCTGAATATATAAATTTTTTTTATGAAATTATGAGTATTAAATTCTGGAAACTTCGTAGAACACAGCATGTCCGAAATTAGGCGCGTTTCGATATTTTTACGATTTCGGGAGAACCAGGAATCAGAATCATGAACCGTTTAAAGTTTCAGAAAGCTAATGTCTAGATCATTGACATATGTTTTCCCAGAATTTAATTCAAAGTATTTATATACTATTAATTCTGTAGAACTTTTAGGTTAGAATTTAACCATCGGTGCACGATACGAAATTTGTATGTGCCATAATTCCCAAACGAATTTGAATTCGGACGAGCCGTAAATTCCAGCATATTTTTGATGATGAAATCTACAGAAAATCATGCATGAAAGTTGAGTTTGTGTCAGTTGACTTTTTGGTCAACAGATCGCCTCGATTTGCGTGCCACGAGTCTCGAGTTGAGAAAATTCAATTCCTTTGGACAAAATTTAGGAATTAACCTAAAAATCAGAATAATAAAATTAAAATATAATTTTAGAGTAATTATTCTAGAATTAAATAAATTATCTTTTGACATGGTAAAATTGTAATACATAGGCTATTTGACCTGTGACCATGTAATATGTTAGCAGACTGCCATATGTACATCGACGTACTGGCGAGACCCGTATCATTTTGATTGTCTATTTTGCTCAGCGATTACAGACGCGGCACCCGTGCAATTAGACGCACACTTGACCCTAGTTGACCAGTGTCATACCTAGCGTAGCCTCTGAGTTCGATGTATTTATGATTGTGTGGTAGTATTATGTCTGATGCAATATTGTATTATATGATGTCTATAGGATTGTTGGATTATTCAGACAAGACTTCGAAAATTAGGTTATTAGTATTGCCAGCAGCAGGACCCCAGGCGAGTACATTCTCTGACAGTTTCCATTATGTTGATTATCTTTATAATTCTTGTTGTATAGCGTACATGACTCTGATACTGTTATTTACACGAGTTGGCATCATTGAGACCTGTCACGAGGAGTCGTGATTGGAATCTATCGTGCTAGCTGGGGAAAATTGGAAAATATTAGTAGCTTATGTGATCATACCCAACTTTACATGCATCATAGCTCACCCACACCTCACGTCGGTGTAGCCTTACCATTACATGCCTCATCGCTGTTACATGTGGTTAGCCTGACCTGTTAGGGATGATCGCTAATCAATGTAATGAGTCATATAGTCCCAAGCCGATTACATGATATGCTGATGTTTCACACACTTAGTTAGATGATTCTTGATATGCATCTCTAGTATATTGATCTAGCCTCTCTATATGTTCTAGTTATTGTTCTTGTACACACTTACATACCAGTTCATTATTCTTGCGTGTACTTGTATTTCTATTTTATTGCTAGATGTACATTGATGATGACATGCTCCAGTATTCCAGTATTTCTATTTCCAGTATATCCATGCTCGTCAGTATTTCTTATTGCCAGTATTCATATTTGTCTTGTATTTCTTTACACTGTGTTATAGTTTTTGTCAATATACATGGAACTGCTGTTAGTGATTGTACTTCGTTCCAATCCTGACTGGATATTTTTTTCAGACTGTGACATAGAGGACTCGTTTCCGACATACTTGGAGACTGGATATTATTGATTGCAGGTTAGACTATTTATTATTGTTTAGACTTGTCTTGTATTTCATTGTTTGCTTCGATATCTCATCGTGCTCTAGTTTATGTGATTGAGTGTATTCCATATTATATTGTGATATCTGTGTCTCCTTATGGAGTTGGATATTCGTGAGAGATTGTTTAGATAGTATTGTGACCTAGACAACGTTCTACCGTCGATGCTGCGGCGTAGGCTGGACGTACCTACGCTCTCGTGCCCCTATACCGGGTGCGGGTCGTGACACTCGTATTGCCTAAAATTGCATCAATTGATAACATAGTATAAACGTCGTTTGATCACGGACAACTTGTGCACAAGGTCTGTGGTTCCTGCGGACGGTCGCTGGGGCACTAGCACCGATCCGATCCGGACGAAACTTCACGATAGTCTCACGTGTTAGACGTGATGGCGTTTAGCGCCTCAAGTGCTTTCGTTGTATACCATCCTCGTTCAAGACTATAACTCGTCATTTATGGCATCCTGTCAGTGATCCCTAGTATATTTAAACTGTGCAAGCGAACTTGTGTCTTCGTGGCAGGGAAGGTCATGGTAAGTATTGTGTAGGTGGTTCAGACGGGAAGGTAAAAGTCACCAAATGGTGGCATGTTTGATTCAGTAAATTTTCATATCTAATGCTTGCTGTAAAATAAACTAAGGCAAGATAGAAAGACCACAAAATAACTTGCATGTTTCATATAAACAACGTATTGATTGGTATAGTTGGGTTAGCTCGCATTCACCAGTGCATTTTGATGTACTGGCCCTCGTTGTAATAGGTTTCCATCACCAAGGAGATCCTGCGAGAAGCTAGAGCAATTTTCCAAATCCAGTCCACCTACAGGCATGTCCTGATCGTGCCTTCGAAGAAGCGTTTTGAAGTTCCAGGAGCTCGTTCACAAACTATGTAGCTCCATGGAAAGACGATAGCTTCGCCAGAAGGTGTCTACAGCTTTTAAATTTTAGTAAAAGGATGTAATATACAAGACGACTATCTCATTTTGCGTCCACTTTTGTAAGTCCGTGTGGTAATTATCTGACTCGTTCAAGAGTTTGTATAAAGATGTTCATTATCAATAATGAGAACTTTTTCATGTTTCAACATTTTGTTCAATTATCTGCGTACTCTGAATATGTGCTCGTTATATAAAATATCTTGGCCTTGTACGTTGCGCAACCTAGGCACGCACGGCGTCACGTCTGGGGGACGACTATCGATTATACGGAATCGGGGCATGACATATATGGCCATTGTACGCGCAGGTATCCCCAATCATCTCACACCTCATTTATGCGGATGATATGTAAGTTTTTATAGTCCTGACTATCCGGGGGGTCAATTCTTTAGATGAGATCATGGATGAGTTTGGAAAGAGCACTGGCTTGTGACTGAATAGGGAAAAGAGCATGGTATACTTCAATAAACATTATTCAGAGCAGGAGATGTGGGCCAACAGGTTACAGATTGAGAGGGGGCAACTCCCAGTAAAATATCTTGGACTCCCGCTATCGATGAATTATGCTAAAGCAACGTAGTGCTGGAGCTTGGTAGAGTATGCACAACGAAGAGTAGAGGGATGGCAGGCCAGAAATTTGTCATTTGGGGGACGTATAGAACTGGTGAGGTCGGTAATCTCCGCCATTGCCTCATTTTGGCTTCAGGCCATAATGCTTCCTACACAAGTGATCCACAAAATTGAAAAGATTTGTGCAAATTTTGTTTGGAGAGGAGGAATTCATGCCATAGCTTGGACAAACTTGTGTCGTCCAAAAAGTGAAGGAGGGGTCGACTTGAAGCCTCTCGAGACAGTAAGGGAGATAGCCGGATTTAAACTCACTTGGAAGTTCCTGGAAGGGGAGTCGTTGTGGGCGAAGTGGCTTAGAGGCAGATATCAGAAGCAAGCTAATTTTTGGACTCAACCGATAGACAACAATTTTTTGGTCACATACAAGACCATTTAATGGGCCGACGCAGGATTAAGCAGGTGATAACACGAACTTGTAGAGACGACAAAGACACGAACCTGTGGTTTGATCCATGGATCTGGCATTGAAGCTTGGTGGACCGGCTGGGATGGCAAGCGTATGAAGTAGGAGGACGGGATGAAACGGTGGAGCGGTTGATAGAAAGAGGGAAGTGGAGACTGGAGCACTTCCGGGTCGGCCGACAGCTAGCAGACGAGATATAAGAGGTTCCAATAGACGCGGAGGCGCCTAAAGATTACTGGGTTTGGAAAAATTCACCCACAGGAAAGTTCAAATTCATCACTGCATATGAGCAAATGAGAGTGGGAGGTCCTAAGATGGCTGACTGGGATTTTATATGGTTCAAGCATGTGGCTAACAAACTGAGTTTATGTATGTACAAGGTTAGTCTTGGGAGACTATTGACAATGGATAGGCTAACGCGATTTGGAATGAATATTGCAAATGTCCAGTGCGTATTATGCGGGCAAGCACCAGAGAGTATACAACATTTATTCTTCAACTGTGCTATTTCTTCGTCCATTATGCGAGTCCAATGGTCGAAGCTCCAGATTACAGCTACAACAAGTGGTGGATATACAGGGATAATGGTGATGATCAAGAACCAGAGAAGAGGGGAGAGTTGGCACACGGAGGCTAGAATACGTCTTGCAACTTCAGTCTGGCACTTATGGAAAGAGCGAAATAATCGGATGTTTGAGGGAGTCTGTACGCCAACTATTGGCATAGTTAATAATATAGAGTATGACTACAGCATGTAAGGGTCCCTGCATAATTGAGATGCATGACCGATTAGTGAGTTAATAATATTATCTTTTTCCAATATATATATATATATATATATATATATATATATATATATATATATATATATATTTGTGAAGATTGGACCCATACATCCATATAGGATAAGGAATTTATAATCGTATAGGAGATACGTTACGATCAAAGTTGAATATTCTAATCATATCTTAACACTGTTTAAATTTTTTTTTCAAATTTTATGCTGTATGCACAATTTCAGCAAGCAAACTATAATGCTGTATGAAAATGTCTGAATCTACAATTGAGTAGCAAATTTTATTGAATATACTGCACTGTTCTTATGCCTGCAGAAAGCTTCATTTCTTGTAGAGTAGTAACGTTCTCACAACAATTTTGCGTCTTTTTTTTTTTTTTTGGTTATGGGTGATACCTACAATAGTTTGTAAATTCCAAATTTGTTCCTCCTCAATTGTCATGGCTTCAGCTTTCCTTGGCTGCATCCATCACCCAAGCCTCAAGTGAACAAATAGTCTGTCTTGGAAACCTCTGGTTATTCTCAACTTGTTGTCAACATACCTGCAGAACGTAGAAACGCTTTAGTAGTATTCCTGAAGCTTAAATTCCAGTAACAGAAGATTTACTGATATCAATGTTGTTTCCTCTGACTTCTCACCTTTTATGCAAATTCACCTAATGGAAAAATAGAACAGCAAATACCATAAGGTCCATTTTTGTTCACCCACCAAAAAAAAAAAAAAACTCGGATGATGTTTACCGTTCCATTCAAGAGTTGCCACGTGTCAAACTACACTACTTTTTTTTTCCATTAGTACGAGCCGAGAGAAATTAAAAAACAAAAAGTGGTTTTGGGTTTGGCAACCCTTGAGTGGAATGATGAACATTATCCAAGTTTTGGTGGGGGAACAAAAATGGACTCCGAACATCTCCAACCCTATAGTGACTTTGGAAAAAAGTTGCTGCCACATAGGACTGACAAAATTTTATTTAAAAATCCTTCTACAATGTAATTGTCTAAAATAAATTGTGAAGCATACGTGACAAAAGTTATAAAAAAAATATTGTGAAGCTGGTTGTCTAGTTCTAGACAATGCACTTGACAATGTCTCCGCCTCCATGTCATCAATTATGAATAAAAAAAATTATTTAGAAAAAAATGAAGTACTCGATAACTTACAGCAAGTCCAAGTTGTATTTGCTTTTGATCTCTAGGGGAAACCTGAATTCACCAAAACGAACAGCACCATTGCCCATTCTTATGGTGTAAGTGTTACTGTCAGATAATTTCCTGCTCGTTCAGCATAAAGTAAGAATCATGAGAAGCATATTCGCATGAATACCTGGTTGCAAAATTCTGTATAAAACCAGTGACAGCTAGTCATGCATTAATAACTGTATAGCATAATGGTGTTCCAAGGTATCGACAAAAGAATGTGAAAAATCTACCGAGCACTGGCTCGAGAAACCACTATACATGGCTCGTGTTCAACTATGGAATGCTACATGTGTCGTCCGATGATCGGTGAAGTCCTCGAAGCCGACGGCATACCGCCAGTATAGCATTGGCTCGAGTTCTGTTCAGGCTGGAATGAAGAACGATCCAGATTCAAGATGTTTTATTCGACAGTCCAGATTGCTCATGGCTCTGAGGGTTTCAGGAAGATCATTTATAAGGCTCTCCTCGTATCCTAATTTAGTTGGCTTGAAAAAAAAAAAAGAATGCTTGAAATAGAGAGTTCTTGGAGGCCATTAAGGGAGTCATCAAGAGGAAGAATGACAGCTCGTTGAGGGAGAGTTCGCATTACGATATTGTGTGTGTAATTCTTTGTATGAATTCTCTTATTGATTTAATAAAATTATTTCCTTCCTTCCTTGTCCCGTGGAGTAGGTCGAGCTTGACCGAACCATGTTAAATATTGCGTGTTCGCGTGTTTGTTCTTGTTTCTATTGTCAAATTATTGTCTTGTTATTCTCGTTGTAATAAGATTATTTGTGTATGAGCTTCAAAGTTTCGCACAACAAATTGGTTTCAGAGCAGATATGGAAAATGTCGAGATTTTAAATTCTATGATCTAGGTCAACGGTAGGTTACATTGGTCCGCTCCTATCTTCCTATATGAGGATTATTGAAATCGTTGGTCCGTTAAGGCCCGAGGGAGATTTTCCATATTTCTGAATTACAAGATGACGAGTAAAAAGATTAATAGCACTAAGTTCGAGGCGAGGCGGAGAAGATCAACGGTGAAGAAAACTTCTCTTTGTATTAGAGAAGGGTCAATACTATCTATGTGAAACAGGAAGTGATTAAGGTAGTCGTTGGTAAGAACAAAATGTTTTCCGATATGACGGGTGATGCATGAGATGACATGAATTAGAGGGCAAAGTGCACCATAAATCTCTATCTGGCGGATGAAGTGATATACAATTTTATGTCCGAGACTTCTGCAATCGGTTTATGGTTGAAGCTTGAGAGCTTGTATATGACAAAATTCTTGTCCCACAAGTTGTATCGTAAGAAACAACTCTACATTTTACGTATGAAGGAAATGGCCCAAATTCTTAACCATATGAACAACTTTGACAAGATTGTTAGTTATCTTTTGCGTCTTGAAGTACAGTTAGGGGAAAAGAACAAGACACTTTTACTCTTATCTTCGTTTTCGGGGTCTTATGACCATTTGGTGACAAAGAACCTTTATGGAAAGGAGACTCTTGAGATGGGCGAGGTGACAACAATTGTTCTTAATAATGAGATTATGAAAAGGCCAAAGGAGTCATCGGGATTGATAGCTAATTAAAGGAGAAGGTCGAAGAATAAGGATGAAGGCAAGAGTAGCCGATGAAAGTCCAAATCATCTGGGCAAAGAGAGCGATGCTTGTTTCTTTTGCAAACAGTCAGGACACATAAAAATATTATGACAGTCGTTGGAGAAGAGGAATAAATGCGTCAGTTCAAGCAGTCAGAGTAAGCCAGTGTTACACAGGAAGCGGAGGAGTTACCTTGTGATATACTTACCGTGGATAGTGGGAAGGATACAATCTCCGAAGCTTGGATTCTTGACAGCTTGGATTCTTGACTCTGGGAACTCATACAATATGTGTCAGAATATGAAGTGGTTAAGCACCTATAAAGAGTTCAGTAGTGTTTTTCTCATGGAAAACAATGTATCGTGCAAGACCATTGGCGTAAGGAACATCATGCTTCTTATATTTGATAGTATAGTATAGACATTCTTGTGAATGTAAGACACGTTTCAGACCCTAAAGAAGAACCTTATTTCTCTACGCACATAGGACGCGACATGATGCAAGTTTGTTGGTCAAGCCGATTTGCTAAAGATATTGAAAGACAACCTAGTAGTCATGAAGGGGCATAGATTGCTATCGAACTTGTATCAATTAGATGAAAGTATGGCCATTGATGGTACAATATTTGTTAAAAAGAAAGAGGAGGATACAACAAGGCTATGGCATATGCATCTAGGCCATATGAGTGAGAGGGGTCTTCCTGAGTTGCATAAGAGAAAATTTCTAAAGGGCCTGAAGGAGTGCAAGCTAGATTTCTACAAGTATTGCACGATAGACAAGTAAGATAAAGTTTGCTTAAAAAATACGGTGCAAAAGACCAAATGAATCCTCGATTATATTCACTGGAATATGGGGGCCATTACTGATTCGATCAAAGAGAGGTGTCGAGTACTATATCACCTTCGTAGATAACTTCTCATAGAAAGTATGGGTTGACTTTCTCAAACCCAAATCAGAGGTATTTGGTAGATTCCGAGAGTAGAATACAACTATGAAGAAGCAAAAGTGACGAATAATAAAGTATTTGCGCACAAATAATAGAGGCGACTATATCTCGATAGATTTCCAAGGCTACTACAGAGAGCATACATACAAAGGCAATGTATAGTTTTGTATGTCTAGAGCAGAATGGGATAGAGAAGCGCATGAACAAGACACTATTAGAGTGAGCCAACAATATGCAGTTGCAAGTCGATCTTACGAAGGACTTATGGGAAGAGATAGTGAGCAATGTGTGCTATTTGGTCAGTAAATCACCATCTACAACCATCGATCTTCCTATTCCTAAGGAGGTATGGAGAGGAGAGCTAGTTAGTTATGATTCTTTGCGCGTGTTTGAGTGCCCTACATGTTCGCTCGTGTATTAGAAGAATAGAACTAAGTTGGAAAATTCAAAACGGGGCATTTTTTGGAATTCAAACATGGACTCAAAGACTACGAGTTGTGGGATCATAAAACAGAAGGATGTTCACGAGCCATGATGTGATATTCGATGAGGCTTCTATGTTGAAAGATGTAGAGAAAATCCTAAAGAGACGAGTGCCACATTAGGCAATGTTGACTCGATAGAGGTGGAGGTTCCTGACACTCATGAGGACATGGACTTTAAAGCACCATTATAGCCAATCGGTGCCGAGGAGGATGGGCATTTTACGAAGATGGAGGATGAGGTCTGTAGCGCCCCGTTCTCCCGGTGCGGAGATCGCGGCTAAGAAACACAAGACGGTATCGTTCGATCGGGATAGATTGAATTAAGAACTCGTCCTCGTTATGGATTTGTTTCTTCGGAATCGATTTCCATATTCAGTGGACCGTGCCCCCGGGATCGACTTAGCGGCAGAGTCAGGAGGGACCTCTCCGCTGCTATCTTTTATTGCCTCGGTTTTCAATGTCGCTTGTTGCTTTCGTGCTTTGAGTGGGTTTTGGGATTTGCTTGTTTTCCTTGAACGGTTTCGATGGTTTCATTGTTTTCGTTCATTGAACTGTATTTCAATTCCGAGATTGGAAAGAGAGGAAGGATTATTGATCGAGCTGTTCGTGTGCAGGTGAACGAGCAGTAGGCGGCTTGAGAGCGGAGTCGTGAAGCGCCTCTTTCCTTCTCCCTTCCAAAATCTAAGTGAGTGGCTACCAACCCGATTAGCTAGCCCTGCTTCCAAGCTTCGCATCTATAAAATCTGCACTCTTCTTTGCCCCGATCAAACGATACCAAGTAATAATAAAAGAAACCAAGATAAAAGAGAATAGACTTGGTTATTATGCTTGTCAATCAAATATGTGAACTGTTATCATACTGTATGCTAGTTCGTTTATAACTGTTCTATGAATCGTGCTAAGTATGGAACACCTTGTATGCGCTAAACTGTTCAAGGAGGCTATGTTAAATGAATCATGCAATACCGACTGTCCTGTACTACTGTTTGCCTCAACTGCATGAACTGTTAACTTAGTAAACGTACTGTTCGATCACGGACAACTTGTGCACAATGTAACTGGTTCCTACGGACGGTCGCTGGGGCACTGGCACCGATCCGGTCCGGACGGAACTCTACTGTATAGTCAACTGTACTGGACGGAATGGCTTGTAGCACCCACTGTACTTTCGCTGCAAACCATTCTCGTCTATGACTAGTGTCCTTTATGGCAACGCCAGTGATCTATTGTATATTTAAACCTGTTGTAAACTAACTTGTGTCTTCGTGGCAGGGAAGGCATGGTAAGTATTGTGCAGGTGATTCAGACGGTCAGGTAAATTCCACCGAACGGTGGCACGTTCATTTCAGTAAATTCTATATGCTGCTTACTTGTAAATGAACTAAGGCAAGATAGAAACCCACAAATATGCATGCTTCATTAAAACAACGTGTTGATTGGTATAGTTCGGCTAGCTCGCCTTCACCAGTATGTTTCGACATGCTGACCCTCGTTGAAACAGGTTCTCCGCACTAAGACGAACCGAACGAGGAGCCGAAGTCGTCTTCCCGATCCAGTCCAGCTGTTGGCGCATCTTCACCGTGCCCTTGAAGCATTTTGAAGACAGGAGCTTGCAACTCTTCATACACAAATGCAGCTCCGTGGCAAAGCTATCCTCCAGCCTGGAGGTCTATATCTTTTGAAGTTTAGTAAAGGGATATAATGTACAGAACTGCTATCTCATTTTGAGTCAACTCTTTTGTAAGCCCGTGCGGCATATTAGCTAACTCGTTCAAGAGTTTGTAATAGATGTTCATTATCAATAAAGAGAACTTTTCCATGTTTCAAATCTGTGTTTCAATTTATCTGCGTACTCTGAATATGTGCTTGCTATGCAAAATACTTTAGCCTTGTGCGGGCGCAACCCCAGGCCCGCACGGCATCACGATTCGGGGGACGCTCCAACGATTCTAAGGAATCGGGTCGTGACATAGTGGTATCAGAGCACAGATTCAAAGTTCCTTAGACTTCGTGCTAGAAAAGTTCCTTTAACGATCAATTCCTGTGCGAACTCTTGAACTCGCTAGGCCAAAATGAGATACGTTCATGCAATAAGTCCATAATACATTATGATTCTAATGTAATTTACCTTCTTTTGAAGGAATGGCTCCAGCGCAATCTGCAGCGCAAGCACCGGACGAAACCCAAGGGCAACAAAGTAGTTCGGACACTTCGGGAAGTTCAGAGAGCCAGCGAGCCGTGCCAAGCATCGATCCCATCCAACGAATGTTGCAGATGTTGGAGGCAAACCAACAAAGGGACGAGGCTCGCTATGAACGGGCCGAGAAGCGGGCGGAAGAGAGTCAGCTCAAGTTTCAAGACAATATAGAAGCACGATTCTCAGTCCAACAAAAGCAGGTGGATGCCCTGCAACAGATCGTTCAGACTTTGGCTTCCAACCATTCCACGGCAAGAGCGCCGACTTTGGTGGAACAGCCCGTGCTTGAAGTAGAGACGCCGCAAATTCCAAGGCCGAGGGACGTGACTGCCTTCGACTTTGGCCACTTCAAGAAAGTCTGTAACACCCTATTTAACGGGACTGAGGACGCAGTCGTAGCTCTAGATTGGTTGGCCGAACTTGAAGATCACTTCGCTCTGCTAGAGGTCCCCGAAGAGAAGCGCGTCGCTTGCGCGCAACTACAGCTCCGCCTCAACGCGCACGATTGGTGGGACGTGCATCGACGATCTCTCCAATTTGATCATGGAGAGGAGGCGATCTCGTGGACGACTTTTTGTGCCGCATTCGAAGAGGAGTTCGTACCCCCTCCAGTACAACGTCAAATGGAGAACGAGTTCGTGCAACTGAGGCAGGGCAGTATGACAGTTAAGCAATATTCCGCCGAATTCAACCGACTCTCCAAATTCGCTAGGGCCTATTTACCTGATGCAGCGAGTCGAGCTAGAAGGTTTGAAGGTGGTTTGCGCCCTGCCATTCACGGGCACGTAGTCGTTCATCAGTATCGTACAATGCGTGAAGTCACGAATTACGTCTTATCTCTCGAACCACATTATCCTCACGTTCCTGCCGGCGTTGTGCATACCTACAATCACAAATGCCAAAGCAACAACAGAGGAAACAATGCTGCAAAGCGTCTGAACAACGGTGGCTAACATGGAGAAAAGTTAGACAAAGTATGTCACTTCTGCAGGCGGCCGGGGCACGCAATAGATAAGTGTCGCCTGAAACTTGGGTTATGTTTAATTTGCGGTGAAGCAAACCATACCGTTCGTGACTGTCCATTGAGCCGCCTCAATAATCGTCGCCCCCAACAGAATAATCCCTAACGGTAGGTTCTATCCTAAGTTTCGGGACGAAACTTCCAATTAGTTGGGTAGGATGTAGCGTCCCGTTCTCCCGGTGCGGAGATCGCGGCTAAGAAACACAAGACGGTATCGTTCGATCGGGATAGATTGAATTAAGAACTCGTCATCGTTATGGATTTGTTTCTTCGGAATTGATTCCCATATTCAGTGGACCGTGCCCCCGGGATCGACTTAGCGGCAAAGTCAGGAGGGACCTCTCCGCTGCTATCTTTTATTGCCTCGGTTTTCGATGTCGCTTGTTGCTTTCGTGCTTTGAGTGGGTTTTGGGATTTGCTTGTTTTCCTTGAACGGTTTCGATGGTTTCATTGTTTTCGTTCATTGAACTGCATTTCAATTCCGAGATTGGAAAGAGAGGAAGGATTATTGATCGAGCTGTTCGTGTGCAGGTGAACGAGCAGTAGGCGGCTTGAGAGCGGAGTCGTGAAGCGCCTCTTTCCTTCTCCCTTCCAAAATCTAAGTGAGTGGCTACCAACCCGATTAGCTAGCCCTGCTTCCAAGCTTCACATCTATAAAATCTGCACTCTTCTTTGCCCTGATCAAACGATACCAAGTAATAATAAAAGAAACCAAGATAAAAGAGAATAGACTTGGTTATTATGCTTGTCAATCAAATATGTGAACCGTTATCATACTGTATGCTAGTTCGTTTATAACTGTTCTATGAATCGTGCTAAGTATGGAACACCTTGTATGCGCTAAACTGTTCAAGGAGGCTATGTTAAATGAATCATGCAATACCGACTGTCTTGTACTACTGTTTGCCTTAACTGCATGAACTGTTAACTTAGTAAACGTACTGTTCGATCACGGACAACTTGTGCACAAGGTAACTGGTTCCTGCGGACGGTCGCTGGGGCACTGGCACCGATCCGGTCCGGACGGAACTCTACTGTATAGTCAACTGTACTGGACGGAATGGCTTGTAGCACCCACTGTACTTTCGCTGCAAACCATTCTCGTCTATGACTAGTGTCCTTTATGGCAACGCCAGTGATCTATTGTATATTTAAACCTGTTGTAAACTAACTTGTGTCTTCGTGGCAGGGAAGGCATGGTAAGTATTGTGCAGGTGATTCAGACGGTCAGGTAAAATCCACCGAACGGTGGCACGTTCATTTCAGTAAATTCTATATGCTGCTTACTTGTAAATGAACTAAGGCAAGATAGAAACCCACAAATATGCATGCTTCATTAAAACAACGTGTTGATTGGTATAGTTCGGCTAGCTCGCCTTCACTAGTATGTTTCGACATGCTGACCCTCGTTGAAACAGGTCTCCGCACTAAGGCGAACCGAGCGAGGAGCCGAAGTTGTCTTCCCGATCCAGTCCAGCTGTTGGCGCATCTTCACCGCGCCCTTGAAGCATTTTGAAGACAGGAGCTTGCAACTCTTCATACACAAATGCAGCTCCGTGGCAAAGCTATCCTCCAGCCTGGAGGTCTATATCTTTTGAAGTTTAGTAAAGGGATATAATGTACATGACTGCTATCTCATTTTGAGTCAACTCTTTTGTAAGCCCGTGCGGCACATTAGCTAACTCGTTCAAGAGTTTGTAATAGATGTTCATTATCAATAAAGAGAACTTTTTCATGTTTCAAATTTGTGTTTCAATTTATCTGCGTACTCTGAATATGTGCTTGCTATGCAAAATACTTTAGCCTTGTGCGGGCGCAACCCCAGGCCCGCACGACATCACGATTCGGGGGACGCCCCAACGATTCTAAGGAATCGGGTCGTGACAAGGTCCAACCCCACTGGACCAGAGACAATAACATTAAGGATGTCATAATATACACAAGGTACCAATGCGCTATGGCTACGAAGATATGGTTGCATTTGCTTTAGTCACGAAAATGAGAGATTAAAGTGATTATAAAGAGACTATTGGGTCAAAGGACATAAATTGTTGGATAGTTGTCACAACGGAGAGATTGAGTCACTTAGGAAGAATAATATTTAAAACTTGGTCGAGCTACCGTAAGGACAAAAGGGCTATTGACTGCAAGTGGGTATTTAGGAAGAAGGACAATGAGCAATATAAGACGTAATTGGCCGTGAAAGGGTATGCTCAGAAAGGGGGATTGACTACAACGAGATATTCTCGCATGTAGTCAAGTATACTTCTATCCAGATATTATTGGCATTGGTAGCAACTCAAGATATGGAGTCAGAGCAAATGGATGTCAAAACCACGTTTCTACAAAAAAGAGTATCGGAAGAGAAGATCTTTATAAGACAATTCGAAGGATTTATGGAGCTAGACCAGGCAAGCGGTCTTTATATAGGTTGAAGCAATCTCCCTGGCATTGGTTCAAGCACTTCTATTATTTTATGTTGAAGACCAATTTTTCTTGACGTAAATATGATAGTTACATCTACTCAAGGAGGCTCAAGGATGGATCGTCAATATATCTCCTCTTATATGTTAATGACATGTTGATTGCTTCTAAGAGTATAGTGTAGATTAGGGCACTCAAAATTTCATCGAGTACAACATTTGACATGAAAGACTTGGGTGGAGCAAAAGAAGATCCTTGGAATGAAAATTCATCGAGACAAGAAAGCTATAAAATTATGGCTATCCGTAGGAAAATATATAGAGAAGGTGCTAGAGAGATTCAACATGAAGGACTCTAGACATATGAGCACCCCGATCGGCGGTTAATTCAAATTAACCTCTAAGGAGTGTTCGAAATCAGAGGAGAAGGTAAAGATGCCTTGGGTTCTATATGCGAGTGCAGTGAGATTGTTAATGTATGCTAGGTGTGTATATGACTCGATTTATCATATGCGGTCAGTTTGGTAAGCCGATACATATCAAATCCAGGAATGCTTCATTGGGAGACTATAAAGTGGATACTTCGATTTCTTAAAGGCACTAAAGATCTCAGTTGGTTGTTACATAAGTCAGAAAATGAATCGAGCCAGTTGTACGGGTATGTGGATGTTGATTACGCTAGTGACTTGGATAAGAAAAAAAAATCAACTACTCGCTATGTATACGGACTTGTAAATTCCCCAGTTAGTTTGAAGTCTACACTTCAAGATATCTTGGGGCTTTCCACTATAGTTTATCATACATAGCAATATATGAGGCATCGAAGGAGGCCGTGTGATTAAGATGTATTGTTAGCAAGTTTGAGATCAAGAAGATGCAGGTTCCGGTGTTTCATGACAGTTAAAGTGTGATCCATCATGTGCGAAGAATTCGGTATACCACAGTCGGACGAGCATATCGACGTATGATTCCACAAGATACGAAAATTGTACAATAAGAAAATCGATCTCTTAAAGATCGCCACTAATGTGAAGCCAACAAATATGCTAACATAGGTGATTTTTATGGAGAAGTTAAAGTTCACATTGACTTCTATTGAAGTACTCCAGTTGGAAGAAGGTTCTCGGCCTCAGAAGAAAGGTTGTGGAAGTTTCACGGTTCTGGACAAACACCATGTTAGTAGCCATATTCAGTCTTGGGAAAGACTGTGATAGTGGTTAGTTATGCGGTTCTTGCTAAAGACTGTGTCGGTGGAAGAAAACCAAAGTGAGATTTAAAGTTAAAATAGCACAGAGTATCGACAACATTCTCATAATGTGGCTAGTTGAACAACAAGCCAAAAGGTGGAGATGTTTATATATGGATTGTGTTCAACTACAGAGTGCTACGGGTGGTGCCAAATGATCGGGGAAGTCCGGGAAGAGTCGAAGCATTGTATCAGGGGCTCGAAACAGCAAAAAGTATCAGGACGGTATACCGTTAGTTTACCACTAGAATGCATTTTCATTCCATCAAGTTTAGGCACATCTTTTGTTCTCAACTAACTAAAATAATGGTATGCCAATGGTATGTCGTTGGCTCGGATTCAGGCTGAAATAAAAAATGGTCCAAATTCAAAATGATAGACTCACCGATCCATATTACTCATGGGTTCTGGTTTTGAGGATATCCTTTATAAGGTTCTCCTCATGCCCTAATTTAGTTGGCTTGAAAGAAAAAATGAGGCTTGGAAGAGAATTCTTGGAGGCTATGAAGGGAGTCATGTTGGTATATTAGAATATTTTTGGTATATTTTTTGGAATATTAGAATATTCTACAGGGAATTTTAATGGGGTATTAATGTAAGATGAAGGATTGTAAGACTATAAATAGCCAAAATATTATCAATAAAAAATATAATAATTACTCCAAAATATTCTATATGGTATCATAGCCCAAACCCTAGCCACCACCTCCCAAACCCTAGCCGCCACTACCGCCACCGCTGCCACACCGCCAGCCACCACCGCCACCGCTGCCACCACCGCTGCCGCACCGCTCGTCTGCCACCACCGTCGTCGTTCGCCCGCCACCACCACAACGAAGCCGCGACTCCCGCGGAGCCTTCTGTCGCGGTTCCTGGCGTCTCCCGCGGATCGTTTCAAATGTTGATATCGAAGGCCTAGATCTGATGGGGGAGAGACATGATCGGATCTAGGAGAGGACGAACGTGAATCGCAGGACGGGTGTGAGGTGATCGGAGAAGAGGAGGATCAATGGAGGAGATCGTCAAGAAGTTGGACTCTGCGGAGGCCGCAACGTTGATGAAGCTGATAAAACTATCGACTGGTGAGAGCGCGACACGAACATTGGCGGAGTTGGAGCTTCCATCCATCGATCTGAAGCTTGATGGACCGGCCACCTACCTGAGTTGGTCACGACGAGTGAGAAGAACCCTCGTAGGGAAGAATCTGGAGGGCTTCTTGTCAGGAGAGGACAGAGCCAGATAAGGGCTCGGCAGGATGCGACGAGTGAAAGTCCACTCATATGGTGGTATACATTTGGCTCCTCAATTCTTTAGTCCACTAAATCGCCGCCATAGTGGATGGCCTTGAGATAGTGAAAGACGTGTAGGAGAAGTTGAGGAGAACCTTCGATGGTGTGGAGATTAACTTGAGGGTATTCCAGATCAAGGGGGAGATCGATGACACCGTACAGGAAGAGAAGACGGTACAGGAGTATGCCATAGAGTTGGAGCGACTGTGGTTGGATTATGATCACTTCTCAGATCGGACGAGCTGCGATGACCCGGAGTGTAAGGAGAGACATATATGTCTGCAGGAGAGGACGATGTAATTTTTTAAGGGGCTGGACGCAGTGTTTGCTCATAGGACAGCACTACTTCTAGCCCAACCGAAGATTCCTACACTTGAGGAGGCTATCTCGACCATGAACCAGGAGGAGACTCGTATCAAGCTACAAGCAGGGACAGGTGGTCCTCCTGAAGTGAAGTCAGCACTGACGGTTGCCAATTCAGGCGGCACATGACCTAAGGGAGACCCCCGACAGTGTTACAACTGTGGGGAGGTGGGCCATCTGAGGTATGCTTGCACCAAACCACCCAAGGAGGGAGATTCAGGTGGCGGACGTGGATAGTTTGGAGGACGTGGCCATGGTTGTGGGGGTCGACGGGGTGGTCGAGGAGGTTATCGGGCGAACCTGCTGGTAGCTGAAGGCGAGGAGGGAGCTAATGGTGCCTATACCGAGGAGGATCAGACACTACTGAGCATGCTGGAAGTACTCAGGAGAAAGCAAAGAGCGTCAAATGATAGAGACAGGAGGAGTGGGACTGAGGAGGCGTCCACCTCAGTCTTCGCCAGAGGCAACGCTGCCATGTATGCACATCCATTGGAAGGTACTGATGACTCACTCGCCCTTGCATCTATGTCTTCCCTTAGATCGTCGGACTGGATTGTCGATTCGGGTGCGTCTCGACACGTGACAGAAAATGCTAGGTGAGTTCTCTTCCTACACTCACCTAGCATCTGCAGACGGCATTCAAACAACCGATGGTACTTTTCAGCTAGTAGTCGGAAAGGGTAATGTCGATTGTACAGATTCAGTAAGATTATCCAATGTTTTACATGCTCCTTCTTTTCCAGTCAGTCTTTTGTCCATTAGTTCTATAATCCTCCAACTAAAATGCATTGTCTTTTTTGATATTCCTAAGGTGATCTTCCAGGAGAAGGAGACAGGACGAAAACTTGGGACTGGCACTTGACATGATAGATTGTGGTACCTGGATAGGGAAGGACTGGATTCGACATTGGTGTCTGTGACAGAAAGGGCAGAAATGAGAGGACTAAAGATGAGTACCGATGATACACTGATACTCTATCACAGGAGGTTGAGGCACTCCTTTTTTGATATTTTGAGTAGATTGTATCAATCTATTTATGAGAAAGCAAATAAGGAAAAACTAGTATGTGATGCATGTGATTTAGGCAAACTTACTAGGATCTCATATGTTGGTGCGGGCCATTGGAGCTCTTATATTTTTGATATTATACATTCTGATGTTTGGGGGCCGTGCACCACAACTACTATGAATGGTTACAAGTATTTCATCTCTTTTATTGATTGTTCCTCTCGTGTCACCTGACTGTATTTGATGAAGAATAAGAGTGAGGTCTTTTCCTGTTTCCGGAACTTTCATAAACATGTCCAGACTCAGTACAAAGCATTGGTGAAGGTACTATGGTCTGACAATAGAATATAGTATACCAACAAAGCACTTGAGGA
Organism: Iris macrosiphon; assembly: GCA_036927795.1. NCBI lineage: Eukaryota > Viridiplantae > Streptophyta > Magnoliopsida > Asparagales > Iridaceae > Iris > Iris macrosiphon. The sequence continues at coordinate 6,119,793 of JAYESA010000014.1, forward strand.
ATACTTGTCAGCCCAAGGAATACATCAGACCACCTATGCATACATATGCATACACACTAGCACAGAATGGAGTGGCAGAAAGAAAGAACAAACACCTTCTGGAGGTGGCAAGGAGCATGATGATCGTCATGAATGTCCCACAGAGTCTGTAGGGGTATGCAGTATTGACAGCAGCTTGATTGATCAATATGATGCCCTCAAAGGTACTGGAATGGAAGTCTCCATATGAGATATTGCAAAAAAATAATAGTGGGATACTCCCACTAAAGGTGTTTGGCTGCGTATGTTTTGTGAAGGACAACAGACCGTCTGTTGGGAAACTTGACCCCAGAGCAGTCAAGTGTGTATTCGTGGGCTATTCGACGACTCAGAAGGGGTACGTGTGCTGGAGCCCAGTAGAGAAGAAGTTTGTGAGCATAGATGTTCACTTCAGGGAGTTTGAGCCATACTACCGTCAAGAAGAAACCTCATCCATGAGCAACTCACCTGATACTGAGAGTATGAGGCGAGAGAGGGAGATTGGTGAGAGTGTGGTGACCGATTTAGGAGTATGGCATGGAGGAACGTTTGAGGAGGAGCAGGAGAGTGAAGAGGAACAGAGGGAGGCGATGAGAGGTGTTAGGCCCACGGCTCAGGGGAAGTTACTTACCTATAGCAGGAAAGGGAAGCAAACTGCAAGACCAGTACCTATAGTGCCAGTGCCAAGTCCCTTACCTGCGTCCGTCTCAACTCCTGAAACACCAACACCACCACCACCAGATTCACCTTCAGGTGATATCATTCTTCCTACTCCTCCTACACCATTATCAGTACGGAGGACCACTCGCAGCAATGCGAAAAATCCTCCTGATAGATATGGTTGGGATCTTGCTCAGTTTGTTTCATATAATAACATCTCTTCTTCTCATGGAGCATTCATTGCATCTTTGGATAGTATTACTGTACCTAACAATTGGCAGGTTGCCAATAACAATCCAAAGTGGAAAGCGGCGATGCATGAGGAGTTAGGCGCGCTCTTGAGAAGAACCACACTTGGGAACTGGTAAAACTGCCAGAGGGGAAGAGGGCAATCGGATGCAAGTGAGTCTTTACTGTGAAGCAGAACCCAGATGAAAAAGTAGAGGCTACAAGGCTTGACTGGTGGCAAAAGGATACAGTCAGACGTACGACATTGACTATGATGAGACCTTTGCACCAGTGGCGAAGATGAGCATCGTCAGGACCCTGATTTCTTTGGCAACGAATGGTGGATGGAAGCTACACCAACTGGATGTGAATAATGCGTTTCTTCATGGGAATCTAGTAGAGGAGGTGTACATAGAGATACCACCAGGATTATACACCGATAAGACAGTGGGCAAGGTCTGCAGGTTGAAGAAGTCCCTCTATGGACTGAAGCAGTTTCCTCGAGCGTGGTTTGACAGATTCAGGAGGGCGATGATAGGGATGGGATATCAGCAGATCAATGCTGATCATACTGTGTTCTTCCGTCGGAGTGGAGGCCACATCACCATGCTTGCGATGTACGTGGACGATATGATTATCACAGGAGATGATGAGCATGAGATTGTCCGACTTGAGGGGAAGCTTGGCAAGGAGTTCGAGGTGAAGGACCTTGGCCTTCTTCAGTACTTCCTTGGGATTGGGATTGCTCGAGAAGCAGAAGGGATTGTTCTTTCTCAGAGGAAGTATGCGCTGGACCTTCTCACGGAGACAGGGATGTTGGGATACAGACCTGTAGCAATGTCGATCAACCAGAGGTTCAAGCTGTGTGCTGAGGTTGGAGAACCAGTTGATACCAGAGACTGGTGGGCAAGTTGATCTATTTGAGCCACACACGTCCTGATATCTACTTTGCAGTGAGTGTGATGAGCCGCTACATGTATGACCCAAGGAAGGGTCATATAGACGCAGTGTACCAGATTCTGAGATACTTGAAGGGTGCCCCCGGAAAGGGGTTGATATTCAGGAAGAATGATCACTTGAGCATCGAGGGCTACTGTGACTCTGACTGGGCTAGCTGTACTTATGACAGGAGGTCTACCTCGGGCTATTACATATTTGTAGGAGACAACTTGGTTTCTTGGAGGAGTAAGAAGCAGTCGGTGGTGGCCAGATCGACAGCTGAAGCGGAATATAGAGCTATGGCCTTGGGAGTTGCATTGCTTCTATGGCTGAAGAGTATGTTGGTGGAGCTGAAGCTGGATCAAGGAGCCAAGATAAAGCTGTGGTGTGACAACCAGTCAGCCATCAGTATCGCCAACAATCCAGTGCAGCATGACATGACCAAACACATCGAGATCGATAGGTTCTTCATCAAGGAGAAGTTGGACCGTGGACTACTGGAGCTAGGTCATGTTCCAACCAAGGAGCATGTAGCAGACAGTATGACCAAGGGACTTAGCTCTGCAGATATGATAAGAGGATGTGACAAGATGGACTTAGTGGATATCTTTTGCCTATCTTGAGGAGAAGTGTTGGTATATTAGAATATTCTTGGTATATTAGAATTTTCTTGGTATATTTGTTGGGATATTAGAATATTCTACAGGGAGTTTTAATGGGGTATTAATGTAAGATGAAGGATTGTAAGACTATAAATAGCCAAGAGATTATCAATAAATAATATAACAATTACTCCAAAATATTCTAGAAGTCAGCAAGAAGACGAATGAGAGAGCTCATTGAAGATCTCGTTTAGGAAGGGTTTCACACTACGGTATTGTGTGTATAATCATTGTAAGGTTATATTGTTGATTCAATAAAGTTATTTCTTCTCTTGCCCCGTGTAGTAGGTCAAGCTTGACCGAACCATCTTAAATATTGCGTGGTTGTATGTTTGTTCTTATTGCTATATTTCATATTATTGTGCCTTTTTATTCTCGTCGTCGTAAGGTTATTTGTGTGTGAGCATGTCGCAAGAGGAAGTTGCAAGACAGAAACAGCCTCAGAGAACGCACATGATATCTCCACTTGCAGAATAACTGAATCCTTGAACAAGGTTAACTTGATTCTCTAGCTGCCCATTTTTCTTCACAATCTGCAAGAAATGATATGATTGGAAACCGGAAGGAATTTTCACAATGGAGAGGTAGAATATACAGATTTGAGGTGAATCCTAGTGAAATAAGAGGAAGTGGTGCTTTTTAGTTACCTGCAGACCTTTAAGACCGTAAGCAGCAATAGCTCTCCAGCTTTCATCTTCCAACTGGAACATAAAAGATAATTTTGAGTCAATGAACTGTCGAAAAGTCATAATGCAGATGACAATGAAGAAAATCTTATGAAGGTTGTAGTCGTAGTTCCTGAAATGGAATAATGTTTCAATTGTTTGTAAAATTTGCGACTGACATGTCGAGAAGATATTGCTAAGGCTACTCGGGCAAGTTCAAACACTAAAGAAAGAGAAAAGCAGCCAAGTCCAAGTTCTTATTTATATGGGAAAAGGATGAAGTGAAAATAGGGAGTAGAACTCCTTTTGGCGTGAAAATAAGTCTACATTCGCTCGCATATTGAACAAATTATTTTTTACATATTTCATTTTTGTCTTAATTGCTACTAAAGACGTTGCTATCCTAAACTATTAAAATTAGCAAATTGCTACCCTAAACTACTATAATTAGCAAATAAATACCTTTAACTTTCATAAATTTGTAACTTGCTAACCTACTCTATTAACAATGATATCCTTCATATTCTCATATTTCTTATTAATAGCCCTTTTTTTTAAATGAGCAGAGCTCCATTTTGAGACTATAAAACATGGAACTTTTGTTAATATGTATGCAATATGAAAAGAAAAAGTTGACTGTTGAGAGGGAAATGAATCACACAACTAAATATCTACACAGCAAATAAAACAGCATTCTAGGCTGATCTTACCATTGGCTTCAAAATATTATATATAGATCATTGCAAAGTACAGGAATTATATATGTAATTAGATGATCAACGATTTGTTTACAACAAGTACCTGTGATTGTGAAGCCCAAATTAGTTTCCACTCTCCTTCTAGAGTTTCAGTAACTGTTTTCTGCTGTAGATCAACTAGCTCCTCAATCGCCTGTATCATTATATTGATGATGAAAAATTAAGCAGGAGAAGCATGAACACACAATTAAATCATGTAAATATTAGTTAAGTAATAAGGTCAAAACCTCTAGCACTCCTGACCCGACAGATATAGCTTCTACCAATCTTTGTCGTGGTTCAGTAATCTCAGTAGTTTTCTTCTGCAGTACAAATGTTGTTCCCTGCACTATAGGTTCTTCTGGATCTTTAGTTCAATACAATGAGTCCGAAATGTTATCAGGTATTTGTAACCATCATATATAAATGAAAAATTCCGAGAGATACATATATAGAAATGTATGTAACTTGCATGCATGGTTACCTTATTTCCTCTTGAAATACGTATATTTCCTGTATTAGATAAATATGTCGTGTCCAACCATCCCTTTGCTTCATCACCGAGAAGTCTAAAGGGAACTGGGTAGGGAACCTTGAACGGCAAGAATTTGAAGGAGAAGGCCGCACGATCAAACTGGAACAAGATTCGTTTTCCATCTTTAATCGTTGCTGCAGCCTGGGAAAACAGTAGCTGTGATATGCATATAATGTAGGACTAGGTATTTTTAAGATCGATTCCCGAAAGAAAGCATAATGATAGTCAACCTCCACTTTTAGCTCGCCAATTGCTTCCGAGAATTTTACGATATTTGACACCCTTTGGTCATTTGTTCTGAGGTAGACCTCTTGAAAGACCTTGAAGAAATCAACCCCAACAAATGTTCTCTGTAAGCAAGTTAAAGGTCATAAGTGAAATCACATTTTCAAGACCATCAAAATGTGTAAAGGATTCTCAACTAAATTTTCCTGGCAGGCCACTTCAGTCCTTTAGTAAACTATCAGTGAGCCGATACCATACAGAATTATAGAAAGTGAAAACCAAGATGATTGTACATACAAAAATGTAGGTTCAGAATGAACAATTAACAAATTGAATTTGGTGAGGCACACACTCTAGTTACAATTTCATGGTAAACTAAGGATAAAGCAATACATATCATGAGAAGGTTTGCACGCTAAATAAGTAGCATCTAATAAGAAGGGGGGGAAAAGAATTGCATAAATACTTGAAACAACCGTTGGAAGGGATAGGTAAACACAAGTACGACACGACACGGTAAGGACAAGATATCATGGAGATGGTGTGTCCGATACACGTCTGTCACCACACTGCCCAGAATTTTGGAGTGCCGGTGCTTCCTACAACCAAACGAATGATGACTACTAACTTGTACTCTCTACAACTCATCAACATAAAATGTTCTCCTCAGTACCAATTTTCTCACAAAATGCATTATATTTCCATATGGTGAACCATTATTCTTTGTAATTTTAGGTGTGATGATGGATTTCAGCTAGTATCCACGTATTTGTGTCAGCAACTATCAACCATCTGAAGAAAAAGTGATGCAGGAGCAACACAAGGGAGCACGCTAAGCGCACAAGGAGGAGACGCCCTAGCCAAGGAAGTACTTGCTAGAGCATTTAGAGAGAAGAAAAATTATCAAAAGTACCTTTCATTTGTTCTTCTATACTTGATCCTGTACCCATATTCAAATGTTAATAGTTCTAGTGACCTAGTATTTCGGAAGGATGTCATCAGAAATGAACTGGAGTTCTTAATGTCTAATAATAAGGTTATAATGCTGCTAGTTAGTCAGTTTCAGGGAAGATATTGTCGAATAGCAGTTGGGTCTATTTCACATTGCCATTCAACTAGCCGCCTCTAGCATTTCATCTGCAATTCTGGATCATTGTATTAATTAGAAAAAAAAGGGGAAACAATGGAGTTGCACATTGTTATGCCTTACTTGAATGGGCGATGCGGTTCCTGGTCTAGTAGTGAAAATCAGCTTCCAGCGACCTTCAATCAGACCAGAACTAGTCTACAATAATACCCACAAAGGAAGCAAAGGATCAAACACATTGAAGCCAACAACATTAGATAGATGAACTGAAAGAAAGGTTTCATCTCACAGGATCAGGTACACCTTCAGTGGTCTCGAGTGCCTTAACGGCTTCTTCGACGTCCTACAAAAAAGAGACAAGATCACAATAGCACATCATCTCCCATTATGGGTAATGTTCTGTAGAGATAAATGTAATCCCCCTATAGCAAATATGTATAATCTCCGTCTAGATTCAGACTCTTGAGAATACGTCTACCTACGCACCAACTGGAGTTTAGGTTGTATGGCATGACCAACGGCGGAGCCATTGTGGGCTGGGGCGGGCTCCAGCCCACCCAATGGTGAGAATAATTTAAAAAAAAAAAAAAGAACATTGTTGAGTTAAGGGGACTTATTTAGTCCCACATTTGATAGAAAGTAAGGAGGAGGCTTGTTGGTGTTTTTGCCTTTGGACTAGTAAAGATAGTCCCACATTGGCTACACCACCAAGTGGGTATCTCAATATAATACTTTGTATGAGTTGAGGTGTGCACATGGGGTGTGGTGGGGCACATGGGTGCCATGTGGGGGTGTTTTTCTAGCAAAAAAAATAATTAACTCCTCATGAAAACATTTATTCTTTGTCATGTTTTTGGAATTATTTCCATAGGAGCTAAGCCCTAGCGACTCGGACTCGAGCTCAATGGCGCAAAGTGACGCTTTATTGACACACTTTGCACTTAGCACGTCAGCATCGTCGCAATGCACGGGTTGCATGCGCGTGTTGCATGCGTGTGTTGCATGAGCGGGTACTTAACGGGCGCTCAACGGACGCTGAGCGGGCTATGCATTGGACTGCAATTGTGGGATATCAATTTTGTATATTGGCTTTTTAGTCCCACATCGAAAAGAAGAGGAGAATGAGCTTTCATCCTTCCCTATATAAAGAGCCCTCTAGCCTCCTTTTGAGAGAGACCAAAAAGTTGAGAAAGAGGAGTCCAAAGGAGTCCGTTCGAGTCACACAAAGAGGTGACTACGAGCGTTCCAGAAGTTCTCTTGTGAACTTGCTGGCTCATGGAAGCAGATCGTCGATAGAGGATGAATCTTGCTTTGAGCAACGGTAGTCTTCACTGCCCCAGTAAGAATAATTTTTTATTCTGTCTTCTCCTTTTTCTTCTTGGTTCGTTCTGTCTGATTGCAACTGCGTTTTGCAAGGAAGAACGAAGGTAGTTTTCGTTTTATTGTAACTATGTTCTGTCCGTCTGCAACTGCGTTTGCAAGGCAGAACGAAAAGTTTGGTTAATTCTGATTCTTTTGTAATCTTGAGAGCAAGTTGTAATCAGAATCCTTATATATTTCTTCGTGGAAATCAAGAATAGTCAGAGTGGAAACTTTTGTGTGAACCTATGATCTCGACCACGTGTTCTTCCATCTTTGGTTAAGCCTCGAGACTAACAATCTCAAAGCAAGATCCGAATAAAGATGGGAAACATCCGTTTAAGTCTTCTGGACACAAGTTTTCACAAACTTGAGAAGATTGACATAATTCACTTCGAACATTTGGATGAGGGAATAAGTCCTTTGTCAAATGTTGAAAGTGAGTTGTCGGTACCTATCATTTTCGAGGATGGAGGAGATAGCGACTGAAGGATGCGCATTCCAGTTGGAAGAAAGATTACAAGATGACCAAAGATGTAGAGTATACGCACAAGTGGCAGACCTTTGTGCATGACAGGACTTAGCGCTTTGCAAGATTTGGCGCATGGCAGCGCATTGGAAGTCTTGGCGTCTTGGCACATGGCAGAGCTGGGCGCATAGTGGCGTATGTGTATAGATTGGCGCATGGGGGCTTATGCGCATGGATTGACACATGGTGGCCTATGCACATGAAGGTCACTGCACTATACAGGACTTGACGCATGGCGGAAATTGGAACTTGAAAGTAGAACCAATCCGAACTAATATAGCAAGGTATAATTTTGATGATCAGAGCCAGGAGAGTCTGGCAGATCCGTTCATGTAAGGCCTCCAGTGTCAGCTGATCCAAAGAACTATAAAGGAGGATAGTACTCCATGTTGCAGTGGCGTGACACCACACGAGGGAGTGAACCTCGACTTTGGGTCATGTCACAGCGGCATAACACCGCATATAGTCACAACATATATGGACTTGGAGGACCTCTGATATTGTGTCTTTGCAATCCTACCATTTAGTTTTATGTTATTAGTTCAAAGAAAAATCTACTAGACATCTAGCTATTGGTTCAAGGGAGGACCATTGACTGGGAGAATATTAGGAACTGTGGGTAGTCCTTTGAGACATTGAGGGGTTACGGACTCAGAACCACTGTTGTCTACTAATTGTTCTTTTGTGTAGAACAAGTCATGTGGGAGGATGGCTTATATGTCTTAATGAGTTCTCAGGCATTTTGAATGTCTGGTGTGCTTAATAGGAAGCACGGTAGAGCAGTACTACAAAGGAGCGTAAGGTCTCCATGCTACAGTGGGTGACACCACCAAGAGGTTCCTCGGTAAGGGTAACGCCTCGGCTTCACGAGCCATGTCACAGCGGCGTAGCACCGTACGTAGGCAGGTAGCCTAATGCTGTAGAATGAAAAGTGTAGGCAACACTACAAAGAGGTCAGTGTCCTCATGTTACAGTGGTGTGACACCACAAAGGTAAAAGATGTAAATCCTCGGCTACGCGAGTCATGTCACAGTGGTGTAACACCGCAAGGAAGCGCAAGGCTTCATGTTGGGTAGTTTGGCACTACAAAGAGGCTGGGACCTCATGCTACAGTGGCATGACACCACGATGAGGTTTAGCCTCGGCTCTGGGCCATGTCATAGCGGAGTAGCACCGCAAGGAAGCTCGAGGCTTCATGCCAAGGACTCTTTAAAAGAACTCACCTAGAGTGTATAGAAAAAAGATATAGGTCGTCTCTTGAGGGAAAACTTGTAGACGCCCAAAATACATACACTGAAACCAGGCGTGCACAAGGCCTTTAATGTGCAACCGGAAGCACAGCTGATGTCATTGTATGAGTGGGAAGAATTGCAACTATAATACAGAATTCAAGGCTTAGTCCATTCTTGTATCATACTGTTGTTCGACCCATGCGGGAAGATTCAAGTCAAAGCGATATCTATCATAATGCATGATGGACAATCACTGTGGGGAACGCTCAACCCATATATATTGAGATATGTGGGAGATTGTTGGTGTTTTTGCCTTTGGACTAGTAAAGATAGTCCCATATTGGCTACACCACCAAGTGAGTATTTCAATATAATACTTCGTATGAGTTGAGGTGTGCATATGGGGTGTGGTGGGGCACATGGGTGCCATGTGGGTGTATTTTTCTAGGCGAAAAATGATTAACTCATGAAAGCATTTATGCTTTTTGTCATGCTCTTGGAATTATTTCCATAGGAGCTAAGCCACAAATGAGCTTAGTGACTCAAATTCGGACTCGGACTCGGGCTCAAGGGCTCTTAGCACATCAGTATCGTTGCAAGGCGCGAGTTTTATGCTCGGGTTGCATGCGTGTGTTGCATGTGTGTGTTGCATGAGCGGATGCTGGACGGGCGCTGAGCAGGTGCTCAACGGGCGTTGAGCGGGATATGCATTGGTCTGCTATTGTGGGATATCAATTTTGTATATTGGCTTTTTAGTTCCACATCGGAAAGAAGAGGAGGATGGGCTTCCATCCTTCTCTATATAAAGAGCCCTCTAGCCTCCTTTTGAGAGAGACCACAAAGTTGAGAAAGAGGAGTCCAAAGAAGTCCGTTCGAATCACACAAATAGGTGACTACGAGCGTTCCAGAAGTTCTTTTGTGAACTTGTTGGCTCCTGGGAGCAGATCGTCGATAGAGGACGAATCTTACTTTGAGTAACGGTGGTCTTCACCGCCCCAGCAAGAATAATTTTTATTTTGTCTTCTTATTTTTTTTCTTGGTTCGTTCTGTCTGATTGCAACTGCGTTTTGCAAGGAAGAACGAAGGTAGTTTTCGTTTTATTGTAACTATGTTTTGTCCGTCTGCAACTGCGATTGCAAGAAAGAACGAGAAGTTTGGTTAATTCTGATTCTTTTGTAATCTTGAGAGCAAGTTGTAATCAGAATCCTTATATAGTTCTTCGTGAAAATCGAGAATAGTCAGAGTGAAAACTTTTGTGTGAATCTCTAATTTCGATCACGCGTTCTTCCATCTTTGGTTAAGCCTCGGGACTAACAAGGCTAGCCTCCTCCTATATATATGTACCTCCGCTTTGAGAAATAAATCAATTACTATCTTTCTATATGGTATCAGAGCCAAAATTCTGAATCTCTTTCCCCATATTAAAAAAAGATTTTTCTTCTTCTTCTCCGCCGCCGCCCTTCTTCTCCGGCGTCGATGTCCCCTACGGGTGTCGTCAAACCCGTCGTGAAGCATGATACGTTGCGGGGAGCAGGGTACGCTGTCGAACCCGCGGGAGGCAGGGTACTCTGTGCTGCTGATCTTGTGTGTGGCTCGTTAGATCGTGGATAATCAGAGATGAACTCTTGTGTGATCCTCTAATTTCATTGTTGTTCGTTAGATCGTAGATAATCAGAGAGGAACTCTTGTGTGATCCTCTGGTTTCGATCTCAATGTGGGTTATGAGATTACAAAACATACTTCCTGGAAAGTTTTACACATATTTCTATCTCTAGTCTTTGTTCCGGCGAGTTCTACCTATCGTGCACCTCTCCTGCCGCATGAACTTGGAGGTGTGCAGATAGATGGAGAAATCCGTGATCGCGTGTAGGCGCACGATCCGTGTTTGAGTTGCGTTTGATCTCGTTGGATTTGCGATAAGTGCAACTATGAAGATGGGAACACATGTGACTAGTCAAGAGCTAAAGGAGATATTGGAGGGGGTGGCCAGGGTGTTTCTGGCCAAATTAGAGGAGACCTCATCCAGTAGGACAGTCGTGTCCGCACCAGAATCGTCGCAGGTAATGAAGAAGATAGATTTGCTGCCCAATGACATCAAACTTGAGGAGACGATAAACTACCTAAGTTGGTCTAGAAGGGAGCTGTTGAACCTTCGGACTAAGGGACTTGAAAATTATGTGAAGGGAGAGTGCACTAAGCCAGAGGGTAAGACAAGTGCTGAGTGGAGCACATGGAATCACCTTAATTCTCTTGTGGTTTCTTGGCTGCTGACTTTTGTGTCTCCTTCCATAACTGGAATGGTGGAGTCGATCTGCAGTGTAACTAATATTTGGAAGACATTGGCTAGGATGTACTCTGGAGCTGGGAGTGTCATGATGATGATGGAAGTTGAGCAGAAGATTGATGCTACCACACAGGGAGAGAAGACAGTACTCCAGTATGCAGCGGAGCTACGTCGCTTATGGGAAGACTTGGACCACTATGATCCGCTATCATTGCAGAACCCAATAAATGTTCTCCTTGGGAAGCAGTACCTTGAGCGTAGGCGTGTGGCTCATTTTCTCAAGGGGCTGAACTGCAGCTTGAGGCTAGGAGGGCATCAATGTGTCATATGTCTTCCTTTTCATCCCTGGATGAGGCTGTTGCATCGATTAAGCAAGAGAAGATCAGACATAAGGTGATGAAAGATGATACCTCACCCGCTGTCCGCTCGGCATTAGAGGTTCCTAGTGCTCCCATCAACAATAACAGGGAATGCTACAATTGCGGAAAGAAATGGCACCTCAGCTACAACTGCCCTCAACCCTACAATTCTGGTCGTGGCCGAGCAGGCAGAGGACAGAGAGGTGGACATGCAGGTCAAGGAGGCAGAGGACGTGGAGGACGGGGTTGGAGTAAATGTGAAGGTTCTTCGAACAGATAATGGGACCGAGTATACCAACAAGGAGTTTGGTAATTTCATCTCTAGTCAGAAAAATTTTCATCAAATTACTTGTCCAGACACTCATGCTCAGAATTGGGTAGCTGAACGCAAGAATATGCATCTACTAGAAGTGACACGTTCTTTGATGCTAACAATGAATGTGCCGAAGTTCTTGTGGAGTGAGACTGTTATGACAACAGCTTATCTAATTAATAGGATGTCGTCAAGAGTATTAGGGATGAAGATACCATGTGAGATGCTCTTGGGCTGTAATGTTTTTATTGTTCCACCCAGAGTGTTTGGCTGTACATGTTTTGTACGAGATCACAGAATGATGGTGAGCAAGTTGGATCCACAAGCAGTTAAATGTATCTTTGTAGGCTACTCATCAAGTCAGAAATGATACAAGTGTTGGTTTCCCACTGAAAGAAGGCTGTTTGTCAGTATGGACGTGACCTTTCGGGAGTTTAAACCATTTTATGGGAAGAAGACAGAGTTAAGTTCCATGTTCGAGGATGGCTTTACTAATGCTCGTAGAGAGGGGGAGAATGAGAGTGGCATTTTGGTTGGTATGATTCTATGTCCTTTTGAGTCACGGAGGAGTGATGATGTCTCAGGGGGAGCCGACAGTCAGGGAAAACTGAGAGTATATAGGGAGCATGAGCAACATGAGCTTCCTCCTTCTGTGCATAGGCCAGTACCCACAAATGTTGATTTCACAAGTCCCTCTTCTCCAGAACCTTATTCAGCCCTTCTACCTGAGTCATCTGGTAACAATTCCTCCCCTGATACTTCTAATACTTCTGTCTTGCTTCGTAGTACTTCTAGAGTAAATGCTGGAAAACCTCTAGCTAAGTTTGGCAGTTGGGCTACTGATATTGCACATTACATTTCATATGCATCCACTTCACCTGCATATAAGTCCTTCCTTGCATCATTAGATTCAGTGCTTGTACATAACAACTGACAGGTAGCTAAGCAAGATCCTAAGTAGTTGAGTACCATACAGGAGGAACTTCAGGCCTTGAAGAAGAATGACACATGGGAGCTGGTACCACTGTCAGCTGGAAAGCGTGATGTTGGATGTAAATGGGTTTTTATAGTTAAGCAGACTCCATAGGACAAGATTGGCAGGTACAAGGCCAGATTGGTTGCTAAAAGCTATAGCCAAACTTATGGTATCGACTATGATGAGACATTTGCTCCAGTAGCAAAGATGAGTAATGTGCGAGTGTTGGTGTCATGTGCTACCAACTTCAATTGGCAACTACATCAACTAGATGTCAAGAACGCATTTTTGCATGGAGATCTTCAGGAGGAGGTGTATATGGATATTCTACAAGGTTTTGCTACTTCACAAGAAACGGAAAAGGTATGCAAATTGAAGAAGTCTTTGTATGGGCTAAAGCAGTCTCCGAGAGCATGGTTTGATAGATTCAGGCTTGCAGTCTGTGGTATGGGGTATAGGCAGTGCAATGGAGATCATACTGTGTTTTACAGGCACTCCAAGACTCGTACCACTGTTCTTGCAGTCTATGTTGATGATATTGTAATTATTGAAAATGATACTGAGGAGATCCTACGGCTAAGAAAAGACTTGGAGAGGAATTTGAAGTTAAGGATGTAGGGAAGTTGAATTACTTCCTCGGGATTGAAATTGCAAGGTCACGAAAGAGTTTCTCAGCGAAAGTATGCTCTGGACCTTCTTTCAGAGACAGGAATGCTGGGTTGCAGGGTTACTTCTACTCCTATCGAGCAGAATCACAAGTTGTGTGCTGAGGGTGGTGATCCGGTGAGTAAGGAGCAATATCAAAGATTAGTTGGTCGGTTTATATATCTGTGTCATACGAGGCCTGATATTACTCATGTCGTGAGTGTGGTGAGTAGATATATGCATGATCCCAGAGAACATTATATGGAGGCAGCTCGCAGAATTCTCAGGTATATTAAAGGAAGTCCAGGAAAGGGGTTATGGTTCAGAAGTTCTGGACATCTGAGAGTTGAAGGCTGCTGTGATGCCGATTGGGCAGGTTGTATGGACGATCGCAGGTCCACTACATGTTACTGTAGATTTGTTGGAGGCAATCTTGTATCTTGGCATAACAAGAAGCAAGATATAGTGGCTAGGTCTACAGCGAAGACCGAGTACAGGGCTATGGCAGTTAGCCTGTGCGAGATGATGTGGGTAAAGAACTTGTTGTCTGAGATATGTTTGTTTAGAGGAGACTTCCTGCAACTTTGGTGTGACAACAAATCAGCAATTGATATTGCAAACAATCAAGTTCAGTATGATCGCACCAAACATGTGGAGATTGATCGGTTCTTCGTCAAGGAGCAGCTGAAAAGAAAAGTTTTAACTTTGAGCTATGTGAAATCAGCAGAACAATTAGCTGATTGTTTAACTAAAGGTTTAGGTTCTAGAGAGTTTGATATCTTTTGTAACAAGATGAGGATGATTGATATCTATCGCCCATCTTGAGGGGGAGTGTTGAGTTATGGGGACTTATTTAATTCTACATTGGATAGAAAGTAAGGAGGATGTTGTAGCGCCCCGTTCCCCCGGTGCGGGGAGCGCGGCTAAGAAACACAAACGGTATCGTTCGATCGGGATAGATTGAATTAAGAACTCGTTCTCGTTATGGATTTGTTTCTTCGGAATCGATTCCCATATTCAGTGGACTGCGCCCCAAGGATCGGCTTAGCGGCAGAGTCAGGAGGGACCTCTCCGCTGCTATCTTTTATTGCCTCGGTTTTCGATGTTGCTTGTTGCTTTCGTGCCTTGAGTTGGTTTTGGGATTTGCTTGTTTTCCTTGAACGGTTTCGATGGTTTTTATTGTTTTCGTTCATTGACTTGCACTTCTATTTCGAGATTGGAAAGAGAGGAAGAAGTATTAATCGAGCTGTTCGTGTGCAGGTGAACGAGCAGTAGGCGGCTTGCGAGCGGAGTCGTGAAGCGCCTCTTTCCTTCTCCTTCCAACAATCTAAGTGAGTGGCTACCAACCCGATTAGCTAGCCCTGCTTCCAAGCTTCACTCCTTCGCCCCGATCAAACGATACCAAGTAATAATAAAATAGATCAAGATAAAAAGGGAATAGACTTGGAAATATTGCTTGTCAACTAAACTTATGAACGGTTATCATCCTGTATGCTAGTTCGTTTATAACTGTTCTATGAATCGTGCTAAGTATGGAATTATGCTTGTTATGAAATAAACTGTCAGGATGACTATGCAAAACCGTTATGCTATGAACAAATTCTATGAGTGTTGTTTGATCACGGACAACTTGTGCACAAGGTATGTTATGAGTTCCGCGGTCGGTCACCGGGGCGCTGGGACCAATCCGATCCGGACGGAACGTATGTATAGTCGTATGTTACCCGGCAAAATGTTATGCAGCGGGGCTCGCCACCCGCGTTGCACGTCACTTTGCCTTGAGACTATAACCTGTCCCTCGTGGCACCACGCCAGTGATCTCTATGTATATTTAAACCTGTTGCATACTAACTTGTGTCTTCGTTTCAGGGAAGGCATGGTAAGTATTGTGCAGGTAATTCAGACGGCAGGTAAAATCCACCGAACGGTGGCACATTTATTTTCAGTAAATTTCTATATGCTGCTTACTTGTAAATAAACTAAGGCAAGATAGAAACCCACAAATATGCATGCTTCATTAAAAACAACGTGTTGATTGGTATAGTTCGGCTAGCTCGCCTTCACCACCATGTTTCGATATGCTGACCCTCGTTGAAACAGGTTCTCCGCACTAAGGCGAACCGAGCGAGGAGCCGAAGTCGTCTTCCCGATCCAGTCCAGCTGTTGGCGCATCTTCACCGCGTCCCTTGAAGCCTTTTGAAGTACGAAGCTGCAACTCTTCATACACAAATACAGCTCCGTGGCAAAGCTATCCTCCAGCCTGGAGGTCTTTATCATTTTGAGTTTATAAAGGGATGTAATGTACAGGACTGCTATCTCATTTTGAGTCATCTCTTTTGTAAGCCGTTCGGCATATTAGCTGACTCGTTCAAGAGTTTGTAATAGATGTTCATTATCAATAAAGAGAACTTTTCTATGTTTCAAATCTGTGTTTCAATTTATCTGCGTACTCTGAATATGTGCTTGCTATGCAAATCATTAAAGCCTTGTGCGGGCGCAACCCCAGGCCCGCACGGCGGTCACGATTCGGGGGACGCCTCAAACGATTCTACGGAATCGGGTCGTGACATAGTGGTATCAGAGCACAGATTCAAAGTTTCTTAGACTTCGTGCTGGAAAAGTTCCTTTAACGATCAAATTCCTGTGCGAACTCTTGAACTCGCTAGGCCAAAATGAGATACGTTCATACAATAAGTCCATAATACATTATGATTCTAATATAATTTACCTTCTTTTGAAGGAATGGTACCAGCGCAATCTGCAGCGCAAGCACCGAACGAAACACAAGAAAGTAGTTCGGACACTTCGGGAAGCCCTCAGAGCCAGCGTGGCATATCTCAAGTCGACCCGCTTGAGCGGGTAATACAAATGTTAGAATCGCAACGGCAAAGAGATGATGCTCGCCAAGCCAAATTCGAAAGCAATCTAGAGACCCGATTCTCAGTCCAACAGAAGCAGGTAGATACCCTGCAACAGATAGTTCAGACTTTGGCTACCAACCATTCTGCCGCAACAGCAACGACTCCGGTGGAACAGCCCGTGCTTGAAGTGGAGACGCCTCAAATCCCAAGGCCGAGGGACGTGACTGCCTTCAACTTGGGCCATTTCAAGAAAGTCTGCAACACCCCATTCAACGGGACTGAGGACCCAGTGGTAGCTCTAGATTGGCTAGCCGAGCTTGAAGATCACTTCGCTCTGCTAGAGGTCCCCGAAGATAAGCGCATTGCCTGCGCACAACTACAGCTCCGCCTCAACGCACACGATTGGTGGAACGTGCATCGACGATCTCTCCAATTTGATCACGGAGAGGAGGCGATCTCGTGGACGACCTTTCGTGCCGCGTTTGAAGAGGAGTTTATACCCCCTCCAGTACAACGTCAAATGGAAAATGACTTCGTGCAACTGAGGCAAGGCAGGATGACAGTTAAAGAGTATTCCGTCGAATTCAACCGACTCTCCAAATTCGCTAGGGCCTATTTACCTGATGCAGCGAGTCGAGCTAGAAGGTTTGAAGGCGGTCTGCGCCCTGCCATTCATGGGCACGTAGTCAATAATCAGTACGGGACAATACGTGAAGTCATGAATCATGTCCTATCTCTTGAACCACAATATCCTCACGTTTCTGCCGGCGCTGTGCATACATCCAGTCACAAACGCCAAAGCGACGATGGAGGAAACAATGCTGCAAAACGACATAACGACTGTGGTCGCCACAAAGGGAACCAGAGACCATACTGTGATTTCTGTAGAAGACGTGGGCACACTACCGATAAATGTTACAGCAGAAAAGGTCTATGCTTCAACTGTCCACGTAGCTCGGGATTGTCCACTCCCCTCTAAGCTCCTGCCTCAACCCAATAATCCCTAACGGTTGGTTCTATTCCTAAGTTTCGGGACGAAACTTCCAATTGGTTGGGTAAGATGTAGCGCCCGGTTCCCCCGGTGCGGGGAGCGCGGCTAAGAAACACAAACGGTATCATTCGATCGGGATAGATTGAATTAAGAACTCGTTCTCGTTATGGATTTGTTTTTTCGGAATCGATTCCCATATTCAGTGGACTGCGCCCCAAGGATCGGCTTAGCGGCAGAGTCAGGAGGGACCTCTCCGCTACTATCTTTTATTGCCTCGGTTTTCGATGTCGCTTGTTGCTTTCGTGCCCTGAGTTGGTTTTGGGATTTGCTTGTTTTCCTTGAACGGTTTCGATGGTTTTTATTGTTTTCGTTCATTGACTTGCACTTATATTTCGAGATTGGAAAGAGAGGAAGAAGTATTAATCGAGCTGTTCGTGTGCAGGTGAACGAGCAGTAGGCGGCTTGCGAGCGGAGTCGTGAAGCGCCTCTTTCCTTCTCCTTCCAACAATCTAAGTGAGTGGCTACCAACCCGATTAGCTAGCCCTGCTTCCAAGCTTCACTCCTTCGCCCCGATCAAACGATACCAAGTAATAATAAAAGAGATCAAGATAAAAAGGGAATAGACTTGGAAATATTGCTTGTCAACTAAACTTATGAACGGTTATCATCCTGTATGCTAGTTCATTTATAACTGTTCTATGAATCGTGCTAAGTATGGAATTATGCTTGTTATGAAATAAACTGTCAGGATGACTATGCAAAACCGTTATGCTATGAACAAATTCTATGAGTGTTGTTTGATCACGGACAACTTGTGCACAAGGTATGTTATGAGTTCCACGGTTGGTCACCGGGGCGCTAGGACCAATCCGATCCGGACGGAACGTATGTATAGTCGTATGTTACCCGACAAAATGTTATGCAGCGGGGCTCGCCACCCGCGTTGCACGTCACTTTGCCTTGAGACTATAACCTGTCCCTCGTGGCACCACGCCAGTGATCTCTATGTATATTTAAACCTGTTGCATACTAACTTGTGTCTTCGTTTCAGGGAAGGCATGGTAAGTATTGTGCAGGTAATTCAGACGGCAGGTAAAATCCACCGAACGGTGGCACGTTCATTTTCAGTAAATTTCTATATGCTGCTTACTTGTAAATGAACTAAGGCAAGATAGAAACCCACAAATATGCATGCTTCATTTAAAACAACTTGTTGATTGGTATAGTTCGGCTAGCTCGCCTTCACCACCATGTTTCGATATGCTGACCCTCGTTGAAACAGGTTCTCCGCACTAAGGCGAACCGAGCGAGGAGCCGAAGTCGTCTTCCCGATCCAGTCCAGCTGTTGGCGCATCTTCACCGCACCCCTTGAAGCCTTTTGAAGTACGAAGCTGCAACTCTTCATACACAAATGCAGCTCCGTGGCAAAGCTATCCTCCAGCCTGGAGGTCTTTATCATTTTGAGTTTATAAAGGGATGTAATGTACAAGACTGCTATCTCATTTTGAGTCATCTCTTTTGTAAGCCGTTCGGCATATTAGCTGACTCGTTCAAGAGTTTGTAATAGATGTTCATTATCAATAAAGAGAACTTTTCTATGTTTCAAATCTGTGTTTCAATTTATCTGCGTACTCTGAATATGTGCTTGCTATGCAAATCATTAAAGTCTTGTGCGGGCGCAACCCCAGGCCCGCACGGCGGTCACGATTCGGGGGACGCCTCAAACGATTATACGGAATCGGGTCGTGACAGATGCTAGCCTTCTCCTATATATATGTACCCCCGCTTTAAGAAATAAATAAATTACTTCCTTTCTACAAACATTAATGGAATTGGAAAAAAATTTGACCATGATTTTGGAGTTTGGGTCTTATAAACAATTTTTGTTCTTCCACAAGAAATCACACTGATTAAATGAATGCTTATACTCCAATATGGCTCTCCTCTTTCTGAATGCAGGTTATGGTTAATTAGTATGATAGTAGACTGCATGGAACAACAAAATTCAATGCAATACCAGGTGAAAAAGCTAGGTCTTTATCACATTTAGCGCAGCCGAAGGAGGAGCTATAACAACAACGTCAAGTCTCGTCGTTAGTACTTTCTCGTCGTCCGAACCCCGCACTCTCAATGAGTTTTGCCACGTCGTAGATTCTTTGTTGATGGTGAAAGAGGATACCAAAGGCTCTTAGTGTTCGAATTTATGCCTAAAAGAGTTTACATGGTAAACTTAAAATATTTTTTGTCAGGTTCCCATTTTTTAGTATGTTAGACATGGTTCTACATTGGCCAGATATGGTAAGGTATGGACACGATGAGATATGGACATTATGATACTGACACAACATTTATTTTGTTATCAGGACGTTTTAAGTTTAGCCAGGAATAAACTAAAATTCTGGCTCCGCCCTTAAGCATGACCCTCTGATGCTCGTAGCCACCTTGACTAGTAATTTGGCGATAACACAGATGGTTAATGTCAAGTCGATAACATGTCATAAATTTGTTGTCAATTCTTTATCGGAGTTTCCTTATGCTCCTTAGTTGAACCGGTACTAATGGGGGAATGCTTGGGTGATGACGATATCCAAATGATCTCACATTAATGAATCAAGAGAGAGATGAGAGAGCTACCTTGAGCCAATACCTCTTCGTCTAGACTCTTGACAGGTTTGCTCTAGGTCTTATGGCATGACCCTCTAATGCTCATATCTACCTTGGTCATAAAAGCTTTTAATTGGAGTTTCTTACGAACCCGTTCTGATGGGAGAAGGCTTGGACTCGCATTAATGAATCATGAGAGGAGATGGGTGAGTACCTTGAGCTTCATTGAGACAATGTTAGGTGCATATGCAATGTTGGTAATACTAATACTATCAGGTTGAGCGTGTCATTACCTTGAGCTGTTGGGGAGAGGCGGCGCGACCTCTCCCCTTGATCCCCAGGAGCGCTTCGAGGAGGGCGGCTTCGGGATCGGTGAATGAAAGCCTCTGGTCCTCTTGTTGTTGCTGTTCTTTCACAAGAGAACAAGAGATTGGGTGGATTGAAAGTGAAAGAGAGTGGTTCTTTTGCGCAAGTTTTTTGGAGGACTGTGGCAGGGTTGGTAGGGAGGGTCTAGATTTGAAGGAGAAAGGGAGGGGGATGACATCTAGTCTTGCAGCTCCAGTGGCCATTACAAGTTTTTCTTTCCTTCTTCTTCTTCCGGTTGGGGGAAGGAAGGAAGGAAGCAGAAGAGAGGGAGTGAAGAGTTTGGATGGAAGTTGGAGAGAAACTCTTTAAGAGTTCCCACCAGCCACACACGATGCATGACCGTTATCCCTTTTAACTCACCCAATTTTTGAGACATCGTATTGGACTTTGTGCACGCTGCATTATATGTCATTCGGATTCACTGTTCCACACATTTTTTGTCGTTTGATTTTGAGGTCGTCCATCTAGCCAGAAAAGTTATACCTTCTCCTCACTGACCATAAGAGCCAGTTGACTTCGGTCCTTTAACTCGCCCATTGAGACCAACAAATTAACTCACAATCCAGAAAAAAAAAATCAATTTGTACCATATTCATTTAGTTGCATTTACAGTTTCCGGAACGTAAACTTATTGTTCATTTTTCCACCCGCTCAACTCTACAGAAATCCACATTAGCCTGTCTAATTTGGAAAACTCAACCCCGCATGAATTCACTTGACCTATCCAACTTGAAAATTAAATTGAAAAAAAAAAATATATCGCTCCCCGTAGGAATCGAACCCACCCAACCAAAGAGAATGTCTCACATCTTAAACACATGAATTAGAGGTGTTTGGATACAAAATAAACTTACTTCATATTGGATTTGCACATTCACTTAAGAGGTGTTTGGTGCTGATAAAAGTGAAATTTTGAATCCAAGCATGCATTGTTCAATCAAATCCGATATTTGGTGATGATAAAAGTGGAATTTTGAATCCAACCATGCATTGTTCAATCAAATCCGGTGTTTGGATTATGTTGGATTTGTCGACATGAACTCGCAACTACCATTGATTGTAGTTCATGTTGGCCACTTAATTTTTGTGGAGTATGCATTTTTGACATCATCCACGTTTTTGACAGAAATATGGAAGGAAGTTAACATTTATTATTATTATTATTATTATTATTATTATTAATTCGTATGCAGCCACTTTTTTTATGTTATTAATTCATAAACATTATCCATGTTTTTTTTTGTATTTCCAAGCATGCACTTTTGTCATTTTCTGCACTTATGCACTTTTTTTAATTAAGGTATCAATAATTAGTTATTAATAAAAGTAAATCAATAAATTAATTCATTTTTGATGATATTAATTATTAATATTTAAAATTAAAAAGCTAAATAATGATATTAATTAATAATTATTAACTTTGTTAGCTAATTTTTTTTTTTGTTATTGTTATAATATATATATATATATATATATTTTACCCACTTTCATAGCCATCCAAATATTGAAATTCAAGTATGAATTTGACGACTTCCAAGTTACAAAATATCACTTATCCAAACATTAAAACTCATTTTCAGTAAACAAGAAGTATCATGAAACACAAAAGCATACGCATTTCACTAACATTTCACTAACAGATAAAAAATCACTTTTATATTTTCTTATACTTTCAAGCAACCAAACAGCTCCTTATTGGAGTTCCGTATGGAATTCAGTCTCTTGGAAAGAAAAGAAAAGTGATTATGGTCCAGTTCCTTGTAACACTTCTTTACAATAGTAACTTGATGAAGCATCATAAGCCTCAACTTCTTTACTATAATAACTTGATGAAGCATAAGCCTCAGAGAGAGAGAGAGAGAGAGAGAGAGAGAGAGTATCAGTATCGTTGTTATACCTCTACTATTATAATACGACTTAAAAATGATTCAAAAATAAGTTGTACAAACTGTATGTATATCTTCCATTAAATCCTAAAATATATTCAATATTCAAATTATATTTAAACTAAGTACATAGTATTATCTAACTAAACACATATCCAAAATTCTAAAAATCATATCTATAACAACTCTTAATTGAAACATATTCAAATCATATTTAAAATATGTTACTATAATTTATTTTTATCTAAACTTTTAACAATATTATAATTTTTTTCTAGTTAAAATATATTTAAAATATGTTAATATAATTTATCTTTATCTAAATTTTCAACAATATTACAGTTTTTTTGTACTTTTGTACTGTGTGTTGCACGTGAACGTAACTAAGAAAAGAAATGCGTGTGCTCCCTGATTCCTGCTACTCATAAACCGATAGTGACATACAAAAGAATATTGTTCGTTGCAATCTAGATGAAGACAGGCTGACAAATGAGCTCAGTCAAGTAAAATATTCGTTTCCTGTGAAAATTTTATGGGCACTGGCATAAGAAAGTTCTATATGGATCTTATTATGTCATAATATCAACACGAGGCTCTTAAAGTTTGAGCAAAGGAGCTCCCTCCCAAATATGTCATCATACAGTGCAGAAAAAGGCAAAAATGTAGGAGTAAATAAGTAGCTCAAATGTCCTCAGGGCCGTCGATCACCTGTAATGAAACAAAAAACACAGATTGAATGTGCTCTCTAGAAACCACTTAAAGATGTTGATGCAAACACAAATTGAGTGCCAGGAGAGTCTAGTCACCTTGTTCTCTAGCACAGCCCCGTCGGGAATTTCCAACTTTGTCCCCGGCTTTGCATTGATACTCACATTTCCCTGTTGGGAAGGAGATCAGAACGGATCGAAGTATTAGTAAATGATACTACAGAAATAAGAAAATATAGTAGCTTATCATTGAGAAAACACATTATAGAACATGTACATGAATAAATAAGAGCAATTATTACCTTGAGGACTATGCTAGAACCGAACCAAACATCTCCAGAAACTTTTAAGCTATCAAGCTCAACTATACTTGGAATGGACTTGAAGCGAGCAAGGAAATTGCCGACCTGTAATAACGGAAAATAACCAGCATTCTATATACACAGTTGACATCGTCAAAATGCAGATATACAACTTACCTTCTTAAATTCAGGTCCCAGTTCGATGGATGGATTTGCAGGGTTTTTTCTTTCTTTGTTTCGGATTATAAAGCCATCAACCAGAGTATAAAGATCAGACTGCAGAACATATGTATTAGTAAGGCTCATAAGTTTCAATCATACAAACAGAGAGCCCCCAGTTGCATTGACAATATCATACGAAACTTTATAATAATTACCTGAACAAGCAACAAATCAGATGTTGCTTTCACAGGGAGAAACCGAGAACGAGGAACATTAATCCCAATAGCATGATCAAAGAACTAATTTAAAACAAAAAAACAAAATAAACAACAAGAAATATTCGATGATAGGATAAAAGAGGGAAAAAATGTCTGATAAATACGCGTATTGCGGCTCCAGCTGCCGTTTCAAGTTGAAGAACCTTTACACCATCTACTTCCTGAAAAAAATACCAGTGACAACAATAAGCACTACAAGTGATAAAGAAACCCCTACACTAACAAAAAAATCACATACCTTGGGGTTCGGAATGATCTCCATTTTAAGTGCATCTGCCTCCACAAGGCGCTTTACAGCCTTCAAATTCAGCCACCTGTATAAATGGTATAAGTAGAATACATTCGTGTTTACGATATTTAATATCAAGCACTGAACTATGAGTTAACATACAAGTTATTGGTATTAAAGATCTTGAACTTTTCGATTGATTTAAATTCATTCACCTGGATCAGCAAAAACATGGAAAACATCAAGCTATATAGCCACATACATAAAACATGATTAACATAAAGGAAAACATCTTCTATCATAGCTTACATGCTGATCAGGAACTTGTGCAATCTCCAGAAGCTGCAATGGAAAATAACAGGAAGTGAAGTCAGATCATCTATACTATTTGGTGAATAAATACTTAGAAATAACAAAATTCTTAGAATATATAGGATTAACAAAATTCTTAGAAATATATATTCTAAACCAAAATGAAATCAGTGAAAAGGTTAAGGGTTTTAGTTGGCATCTAATGCCAATTCTGTCATGGATCTAATTTAGTCAATTGAATCGATTGACTTGTTCATGTTGAAATGGTTCTAGATTGATGAGGAATTAGTCAATGATGTTCGAACATGTACTTTATTGAGTGTCTATGTGCTCTATCAATATCTTAAGTGCAACTAGATTATTGCAGGAGGTAATAGGAAAGAAGGATTTAACAAAATAGTAGGAGGCATGACATTATTCGATTAAAGTTCGGATGTATCAAGAAGTATATATGTTATAAGAGATCCAAATGCCATTTCATGCTTGATGGTAAATCTGTGAAGCAGCCCACTTATAGGAAGAAGGGAGATTGAACCACATTATGGGTTATGTACTTTGGTAGCTTGATAGACATTAAAGCAGTACACATAATTATTTACATGGGTGATGAAGAAAGTTTGATTGTAGAGTAAGGGATCAATTATATGGGGAACGGATGAATCCTGTCTTTCTAGTTGAGTAAAAGTGAGAACTAAGAGATCCTTATACTAAAGGCTATGCTGCACAAGCTGAAGAATCCAATCATATCCACAAAAAGACCACCAGATTCATCTTATATATCACGATATACCATGAAGCAAGAATCTAGTTCCTTTTCAATGAGGTGATGAGAAGTAAGGGTATAGAGAGTATAAGCACAGAGGGAAAGGAAATTGAAAAAAAAAAATATAGGTTGAGGCACGGAGAATATATATATATATATATATATATATATATATATATACACACGTTCACACTACAGTAATGACTGAGCTAAAAGAATGAAGTGATTTGCTTCACTGCAAAAACCTCATGCTTGGAGAGTCATATTAGAGATGTGAACGTATAGAGGGAAAGGAAACAGGGAAAGGAAAATATGTTGAGGCATGG
Organism: Iris macrosiphon; assembly: GCA_036927795.1. NCBI lineage: Eukaryota > Viridiplantae > Streptophyta > Magnoliopsida > Asparagales > Iridaceae > Iris > Iris macrosiphon. The sequence continues at coordinate 6,145,033 of JAYESA010000014.1, forward strand.
AGAATATATATGTTCATAATGACTGAGCTAACAGAAAAAAGTGATTTGTTTCACTGCGAAAACCCCATGCTTGGGGAGTCATATTAAGAGCTGTGAATTATAACATCTTACCTAACAGCTACCATCAGTTTCAACTATCATATATGCGTGCATGCATTATGATGAGAAAAATGGAGAGGAACACATATAGGAAACACTAACTACCATGACACACCTGAACTCTTCCTTCATATGAGATCAAGGTACCACCTTTAACATCAGCCAAAGTTTTGGGGGTCACCTGAAAAAATATAATCGAATGTCGGCTGAAGTCTCAATCTTCTTATTCAAACAAATGAGAGTGTCAAATTACCTCCATACAATATTCATTCTGGTTTTTGATCAAATGATATAAGATTTCTATATATTCAGTTAAGGGGATACACTCACATTACTATTGATACCAGACAAGAAGAAAACAGATGGACATATTGGCATATGCATCTCTCTGTGTGTGTGGGCAGCTAGACATGCATCTGTGTGTTGTTTTTGTATAAACTTCTACAACAAAGTAATAAATATCACAATTTAAGGATACTTAAGTCAACAATAGCACCCAAATTATCAGAATTTGCTGCAAAGACATACTCCTTTCCCTGAAAAGAAGCCGGAGAGGGTGAAAACAAATTAGTAGATAAGCAAAGCAAAAAATAGAACTTTTCAGAAAATAGAAGGCCAAATGCTAAACAGTCGATTATAGGTAAGATTTCTCTGTGCAAACCTTTGATAATAATGCATCAAGCTTGCCACTGTTCATCAGTGATGAAAAGACGTCACCATGGCCAGGAGGATACCTTTACATTTGTAAACAAGATATGTTAGGAGTGGAACAAGAAGTTTCAGGTATCTTACTAGCAATTAAGAATAAAATGAGAGGTTTCATTTCAGTTTCTTTGCTTATTAATAGATATCAGTTTTCTATTAATACTTGGAAAATACCCATGTCTGCATACGTACTAAATTGAACACAATAATGCTTAATTTAGTAAACCTCTTGTAAACAAAAAGCAACAGAAGTCATATTAGCAGAGCATGGAAGGCTGAACTTACAACACTTGTAGAAGACCAAGCTTCTCAGTAACTTGACATCTAATTACTAGTCTACAAAGAGCTTAGGTTATTTGTAAATCATTCGTGAAAGGAAATAACGTTTGCATCTCAGAATAAGCATTGAACATAACCTACCAGCCATCCTTCCCTGCTTGGCCTTTGCACGGGAGTGGCATAAAGTCTTCCACAACTATACGAGGATATTGGCTCTGATGAAAAACAGATAATTCAGAAAAGGGTTAATAATGTTTCACAAAGGCCAAAATTCTAGTAAAAAGGGAGCTGAAAAGTATTTGTACATAGCACTAGCATAGAAAACCCATCCGCAAGCGAAAAGACTAAACATGGCCCAGTAAATTAGTCACTTAGGAATAAGATGGAAGTCTTTTTGGTTAGTATTATGCAAGTGTGTATGCAGAATGCTCCTACTGTGCCCCATGTTATGTGCCATATGGATATTATCAAGTAACTTGAAGCTAACAAACTGTATGCATAATGATGATATATTGTCATACCTGATTGAAGGTATGAATTTCAATGCTTGAGTTTGAATACTTCTCCACAATCTTCACAACAAATGTTCAATTAATTAGTTTATCAACAAAATCACTATCAAACCTATAAAACCCACAATAACAAAAGGTTAAGAACTTTACCTTTGCTGTATCCTCATCGGTATTGAATGAATTCATCAAAAGGAGAGGAACATTGCACCCATATTTTTTATTGAGAAACTGCGCCGTTGTATTGAAATGTCATTCCATCAAAAAGACAATATAGGAAAGGGAGAAAAGAAATGTGCTTGTTGTGACCCTACCTCTATCTGGATAACAATTAAATCGAGAAATGTAAAACCATTTCGCACTTCAATAACAGATCTGGAATGAGAGAGAGTTCTTTAGAATAAAAGGCAATAAAATAGCTATCAGTTTATACCACCATCACACTGTCATAGTTTATACTATTAACTAATGCAACATATAAGGAGAGACCCTATTTCAAGTCAGCAAAATATGAAGAAGTCCAATAATGCATGAAAGCCTAGAATCATCCTATAAATACCTACAGCACATACAAGTACAGATGCAATTGGAGCCAATAATGTTTTTGATATGTGTAATATAATTGAACTAATAAGGCCTGAGAGACAATGGAGATTAACAAAGAATAACTTATAATATATATTAATATAAGATAGCCTTTGCTCAATTGAAAAAATGTCCACCAATTTGGCATTTACATAGCTGGTATGCAAGTTATCAACTTGCTACCTTGAACATCTCATCTCCTTGCACTTGACTACACTCTGACAGACACACTGCCATTGGCCTAAGTGGTCATGTGGTGCACACATGACCTCCTATAGTATTACCCTTAAAATAAAATACGAATCCAATCCCCATATGTATCCTTATACCAAAACCCTTAGTGCAATCTCTAGCACCGCACAAGATTTTCGTAAGAATTTCCAATCACAAGAGGTGGCAATGTGTCACTGGCTTCAAGGGCTGGGGCTTAACGACAATCTCGCCCCACCCCTACTACCACCACACACACACTCCTATGATAGTTTCCACAAAGTAGATGGGTTTATGGAATTTGTCAGCATTACAAGGATAAAAGAGGGGGTCCAGTGATGAATTGTTCAACATCCACTGTACATTGCTCCCTCAAGTAACTGGTACATGCTACATCAGAGCCAAGGTCATTCAGGTTCCAAGACAGAGTTATAACAAAAACTGAAGTGTAGAAAGAATTCTAGAATAAGAATGTTTTTTTATGCATAAACATGGACACTGAAAATCAAACACAATGAGCTCAAGTATTCAAGCATTTAATCGCTTCAAGTTTAAGTGTTGTTGAGGTTTATTGAAATTATTCTCTAGAAAGTGGTCCATATCCGTGTGGCAAATCTCAAGTGTGTATTTCATAATAAAAATTTTCTTTTGTTGACTTGCACACATGGGGAATGGTAGCCCATGTGGTTGGTATGGTGGGATGTTTACTAGAGAACATTGTTCAAATCCTCAAAAAGAAAAAAAAATTCTCACTCATTTTCTTGAGAATTCTTCATAGGAGCTAGGTCCCGTAGGAATTTGACATACGAGCTAGGCCCCGTAGAGGCCTAGTGACTCGGACTCAAAAGAATGGCGCAAAGTGGCGCTTTGATGGTGCACTTTGCACGTATGCATCGGACACAAGATGACACTTTTACGCATCGCTCAACGCTCGTTCCAGAGTCCAGCTAGGGGTGCAACTCGGACGGGTTGGGTCGGACTAGAACTCAACCCGAGCCCAATCCGATGAATCATAAGCCTAGCTCGAGCCCGAGCCCGACCCGACCTCGGGTTCAACATATGTAGCCCAAGACCAAGCCCGGAGGATCGGATTGGGCTCGGGTTAGGTCGGGTCCATTGGGTTTATCGGGCTCTAATATGATATTTGAAATAATTTTAAACAAGAGTAATATTAAACACATAATCAAGTAGCAATTAAGTCTCAATCATTACAAAATACAAACTGTATTGACATTTAGGATAAGGAGTCGAAGAGTTTAGTTGAAAAAATTTAGGGTTTAAACTTTTTATTCGAGAAGTATGAAACAATATATATATAAATTATATGTATATCGGGTTTCGGGTTCTTTGGGTAACCCGACTGTAACTACCACTTTTCACCATAGGGGTATTTTGGTAATTTTGTATGTTGTTAAATTTTTTATATATTATTTTATATTAGTGATTGCCTAGAATTATATTAGTGTTAGTTAGTGGCTAGCCAATTAGAATTTGCAAGTATTACTTAGTGCTAATTATCGTTGGTCATGACTTTAGTAATTAGAATTAATTAAGTTTAGTTGTCATGAAGAGAATATTTCTCTTAGTTGTAGAGATTCCTTCATTTAGTTAATTAGATTCCATTCATAACAAACGGAGAGGGGCAAATTTGATATTTTGGCATGACCAAACATTCCATTCATTTCATTTCACTCATTAGCCTCATTTTTTTCCAAAATTTCTTCCCCAAGCAAATCCAATTCCCTACCAATTTTACTCAATCCACTTTCAATTCCACTCATTCTCACCATCATGAAGGCCTAGAGCATTGGAGAGCACAAGGAGATCCATAGGAGAGGAGCTTGCTAAGAGATCGTGTCCGACTCATCTCTTCCGTGTCCAAATTCGGAATTCTCCAAAGGGGATACCAAAACACTATGTAATTCTCTCAATTTCATCAAATTCATGGTTAGGAACACCCCTTGGTCATGTAGGAACCTTCCCATGGTTAGATTTGACTTCCCAATGGTAGATCTAGGCACTAGAATCCCTCAATTTGGTAGATCTAAGTTGGTATCATGATTTTGGGGCTCAATTTGGAAAAAACTCCAATTGTGTCCATTGAGTGTGTATTGTGTCATAATAAGGACTATTGATGTTTATTTGATGGTGTGAAGGTGTTCTTGTGTCCAAAATTGGACACGTAGAGTCCGTATCATGATACGTATAGATAGATTTGGTAAATTTGGTGTATACATGTGTTCTTTTGTCCAAAAGAGCCCAAATTCGTCATAGTATTCAGTCTCGTTTTTAGCAGTCATAGCAACTTAGAAATGTCATAACTCCTAACTCATGACTCCGATTAATCTCCCATTTTTGTTTAAAAGAACCGTATCGAAATTAGCTTTCCAAATATATAAATTAATAGGTCAAATTCGTTCTGAAACTTTCTATAAAACTGTTTGAGTGTCAGGTGTTCGAAAGACGAACGCGTTTCGATATTTTCGCGATTACGGGAGCTTCCGGACACGAAAATACGATCCGTTTGAAGTTTCGGAAAGCTAATACGAAGGGATACGACATACTTTAACCCTAGAATTTATCGAATAGATCTAATAGGTGCAGCATTGGTTACAAGTAGAGAACTGACTATACGACATAGATATTTTGTTTATCCTATAAGCCTAGGTAGTATGGATATCAAGTGAGTGTAGGTATCATAGGTTGCCAAACATATGTATGATATAGCACATATATATATATATATATATATATATATATATATATATATATATAAGTGTTAGATAATAGGTGTTAGTTAATGTACGTGTTAGTGTTGATACAAGTGGTTATCAAGTGAGCCAAATATAGGTAAGTTATGTGTCAAGGTATTAGAGTTTGGGACAAGGTACTACTGTGATACTTGGGTACCATGAGGATATTGGTATCATGACATTCAAGTATCATGAGTGAGGGTAAGTGAGTATTGGGACTTGAGTAAGATATCATATTTGGTATCAAGTATTAGTATTAGAGTTAGATGGGTAAGTATCTAGGAGGATAAAGTATTGGTCAAGATACTAAGATATTGGGTATTAGAACTAGATAATGGATAATATTAAGATGTCACGTGCCAAGAGTATGGTGAGTATCTTGGATGTAAGGTAAGTGTAGGTTATGGTCATGGGTTAGTATCTTTGGGGTTGGTATCATATGATACCTAATGTGGTACCATGGTACCATGTACAAACAAGTATGATATGTGTAGGATAAATTAGAGTGTGGTATCCTCGGATGTATCAAGGTATTTAGAATACCAAGACACCAAAATATTAGAACTATTATGAGGTAATACTAGGATACTAATGTAAGGTTGTGATATTAGGTATGGGATTAAGATACCATGGTAAGGGTAGTGTCTAGCTTGGGTAATGGGTTAGGTACCAAGGTATGAGTTAAGGTATTGGGTATTGGTCAAGGTAATGATATTAGCTAAAGTATTAGGCTAGAAACTAGGAAACGGGGTAATATGTTAAGGTATTGGTTAAGGTAATGAGCTAATACTAAGGTAATAGCTAGGTAATGAGGTAATACTAAGGTATTGGCTAGGTATTAAGTGTTAGACCAAGTTATTGTATATATTAGTATATCTATATAGTATATATGATATTATTATATCATAGCTAACTAGTATGACTTTAAAACCTAGTTTAGCTAAGGTATTGACCCTAGAACTAAGATATTAGCTATTAGTTAAGGTATTTGAGATACGGGCTAAGGTATTAGGTAAATGTGTGATACATATTAAGATACCGTTATACAGGGTAAGGTAAATATTTATAGGACTAGGTATTACTAGAAATTATAGGTAGAAGTATATATTAGTATAATATATGCTAGTAACTTATTAGTATAGCCTAGAAACCTAGTATTGGCCTAGTATTAACTAGTATTGACTAGTTTGACCTGGTTAGCACCTAAAAACTAAATAGTGACTTGTTAAGACCTAGTATAACTTTATAAACCTTGTAAATAGGTAAAATTAACCTAGAAACTAGAAAATGACCTAGTTTGACTGTGTTTACCTAGATTTGACCTAGTTTGACTATTGTGACCTAGTTTTGACCTAGAAACCTAGTTATGAGTTAATTAAATTTATTGTTGACTTCAAAACACTATTTAACCTTGATACATCATATATAGGTCACTTTGACTCCAGTTCAGACACTATTTAATATTTTATTGCTCTAGACCTCAGGCGAGTACATTCTCTGATAGTTTTCCGTTTATGATATCTTCTATGTTTCTTGTATCTAGTTTAGATATCATTGACTTCTTGACACATGGTTACACAGATTGGTATTTCTGGATCCCGTCATGAGATGTTATTCCTGGTGGTTCCTGGCGTATCCTGTGCAAGCCCTGTTGTTCTTGTACTTGTATGGACACTGATTCCTGGGGAGACTAGCTATCTTCTCCGAAAATCCTGTGTCGTAACGTGCCATAGTTGGATCCACTATCCCAGTCGGGGGCGAGAAGTATTTAGTGTAGATATGTGATCATACCCCTGCAGTTTCTGTTTTCCTACATAGTGTTAATCATGTACCACACGTATGATTAATCAGGCCATGATTCCTGAATAATAGTTCCCAAGCCGATCACATGTTGAAGCTAGTACTCACTTAATTAGTTGTATTTTCTGACTCTTATATATGATGCTCATCTCTCTTGTATGTATTTTTTACATTCCTTATTCATGTATATTTTTTGTCATGCTTTATTTATCTTGTATATTCTCTCTATTTACTGCTACATAGTTTTTATTATTTATTGGAACTGCTGTTAGAGGTGTACTTCGTTCTAATCCTGACTGGATAACATTTTTCAGTGATTTGTGCTCTCCATTACAGGATCTCAGAGTGTTGCTATAGACCAGACTACTCTTACACTGTGGACCTTGAGGTGACAATTGTAGAGATCTAGGGTAGTGTTTCTTTTCCATAACATGTCTAGTCTCCTATCTTTTAAAATAATATTTGGTTTATCTTCTTGTTCATTCTTGCTTTAGATTATTGTGATTGAGTACATGATAGTGCTAGTTGTATTAGTATGATTGATAGTTAGATATTGATGACCTAGACAGCGTTCTACCGTCGATGTTGCGGCATAGGCTGGACGTAACCACGTACTCGTGCCCAATCATGCGGGTGTGGGTCGTGACACATTTTTATGGTGGCCCATGCAGATCAGGATTCGCAACTAGTGCGATGTCGTGGTAGTGCAACGACTTAGTTGTACTACTGCGAGCCTGCGATAGGATATTAGATATAGGATGAGAGAATACTCGATCACAAATTAGGATTCCCTGAGAGATTTCTGGGACGACTCTTGAGAATCTTACTATAAACTCTACTTCAAAATTTGTTTTTACTTTTTTTCATTCACTCTCACTTGTTGTTGAATTTGATTCTTGAAATTCGTTGTTGACTTTGATTCTTATATCGAGATAAATTTTATGGACTGAATTAGGCTATTTTCTGTGAAAAAGGTAAACGTCTGCTTTAGTTATGGAGTCTAGAGTTTATCGCAGCCATATTAGCTGGCATGGCGAAAACATAGAGCTGATTTTGGGATATACTTATCTTGATTATGGAATCTAGAGATCTCGCAGCCATGCTAGCTGGCAACGCGAGAATTTAGATAACATAATTTGAGAGGTATGTATCTTGGTTATGGACTCTATAGTTTATTGTAGCTATGCTTACTGGCGTGACGAGGATTCAAGGTAACATGATTTCAGATAGACGTATATGATTATCAGATTGTATCTTAAATTGGTTTTTAACATATCATCTCTATCATTCCACTCCTGTTATTATAGAATTTTGTTCCATCATATTCCCTGGCTCAGGATTAGGGATATCCTTAGTTCCTCTAGTCCAATTTCTCATAGAGCTTCATTTCAATAGTTTCTGAGGTTCCTTGGATAGTGCAGTGGTTTGGTAACTTGCAAATAGATTGTGTCAAGTTGAGTATTGGTGTTGGCTGTAGGGAGTGTAATTTGTGAGTCTGAGAGTGATTCTTGGTTGGGTATATGAGCATCAGGTATCAGTGTATAAGCCTAGAAGTAACTCGAAGCATAGTACATTTGTAACCATGGATCTAAGGTTGGTGTCAGAATATAGTTAGTGATTGGTACCTTGGTATTAAAAATAAGAGAGTTGTGAGAGGGAGTAGCATACCCATTTGTGATTCTAGGTATTGGTATCATGCCATCATACATGTTTTAGATAGATATAGGGTCATATAGTTAAGTGATCCAAGTAGAAATTGAATATCATGAAATTGTTTTAGGAATTAATAGAGGCTCACTATTCTATTGATGCTTGATACTTGGTTGTGTAGAGATGTCTATCCATGAGATGTATTAGAGAGTGAGTCATGGTAGAGTGATATGTGTCAATCTGATTTCAGTAAATATTATTGTGGATGATAATATTAGCTAGGTGTACCAGTGCGATATTGAGGTAGGACATATAAGGGATGAGTCATGGAGCATAAGGTGCAGGTGTATTAGACAATTGGAAGAGAAGTAACCTGTATAGGAGTAAGTTTCAGTAGTGTGAGCACCTTGCTAGCGAATTGGAAGTGAGGGAGTAGTTATGCATCAGTGAACCGTATGATGGGTATAATGGTACTAATGCGATATCATAGTGTCATAGTGGGTAGGAGGTATTTATGTATGTACATTGATAATAAATACAGGTAAATAACCTAGGGTGATTGTTAGGTATAAGATATGAGTTTGCACCAGATGCCAAGATTGGAAGAGTACCTTAGTGTTAAGATCCAAAGTACCTCAAGTATTAAGAAGGTTTAGGGTACAAACATTCTAGTGGCTGGTGTACTAAGTATAGATGAGAGACACGAGTAATCTGGTATGAAAGTATCATCTAAGTGCCACATATAGGAGTTAGTGCCTTATGTAGATGGTGTCAAGACTGGGGTAGACACCCTATAGAGAGTATTCTAGATTGGTAAGGGTGTACCAATAGGGTACATGAGCGTGAGTGTATACAAGTGTTCATTTGCAAGAAGAATGGTTAAGCAGTGTGCATGTGACTGCAAGAAACTGAGACAGATAGAAGACTGTATGTGTGTTAGAGGGTGAGCTAGAATAAGAATCGACATACTAGTAAATGCGTTCATGTGACTCACAAGGACGTAGAAAATCTGAGAGTTGGTAGAGTACCCTTCTAGTACCAGAATATAGTATCCTAGAAGTGTTAGTATAGTATCATGGGTAGTGTGTGCCAGTATGTTCATGGCCTAGAACTATAGTATATCATTAATATTAGAAGTGGTATCCCTTGATATTAAGTATTATGGCTAGATTGATGCTTAGTGAATAATTAGTGTAAGTATTAGATATAGGTAAAGGTCCAGCTAGGCCACATGTGGCATAACAAATTGTCCTGCACCCGCAGAGGGAGATACCCCAGCAGGGCAGAATTTTTCCGATGATGGTTGAGAGACCGATGCTACAGGTATTGAGTTAGCAGGTTCTGTTATATTCTTGACCTTCCTTTCCTTTTCATCTATTAATCTGCTTGATTCTCTAGTATCTTATAGCTTACATTAGTAAACCCTTGATAGAGACTACAATATCATGACAGATAGAGACTATAACCGTGCTTTTAGAAATGTATAGTGTGACTATCAGAATTGTATACTGGTATGATTTTTAGATAAGATTTTCTTAGACCATGACTAGATGGAGGCTTGACTATAGTGAGGTTTATGAGTATGTTATGACCGTAGAAGAAAGGAGACGAGATTATCTTCTGGACCATGAGTTATCATTTCAGTTCGTGTCTACTTTCATCCTTAAATTTCGAGGACGAATTTTTTCTAAGGGGGGTAGGATTGTAACTGCCACTTTCCACCATAGAAAATTTTTGGTAATTTTGCATGTTGTTAAATTTTTTATATATTATTTTATATTAGTGATTGCCTAGAATTATATTAGTGTTAGTTAGTGGATAGCCAATTAAAATTTGCAAGTGTTAGTTAGTGCTAATTATTGTTAGTCATGACTTTAGTAATTAGAATTAATTAAGTTTAGTTGTCATGAAGAGAATATTTCTCTTAGTTGTAGAGATTCCTTCCTTTAGTTAATTAGATTCCATTTATGATAAATGGAGAGGGACAAATTTGATATTTTAGCATGACAAAACTTTACTATAAGAGATAAGCTCAATTTAGGGCACATCCATTCATTTTATTTCACTCATTAACCTCATTTTTTCCAAAGCTTCTTCTTCCCCAAGCAAACCCAATTTCCTACTAATTCCACTCAATCCACTATCAATTCCACTCATTCTCACCATCATGAAGGCCTACAGCATTGGAGAGCACAAGAAAATCCATAGGAGAGGAGCTTGCTAAGAGATCGTGTCCGACTCATCCCTTCTGTGTCAAATTCGAAATTCTCCAAAAAGGCTACCAAAATACTAGGTAATTCTCTCAATTTCATCAAATTCATGGTTAGCACCCCTTGGTCATGTAGGAACTTTCCCATGGTTATATTTGACTTCCCAATGGTAGATCTAGGCAATATAATTCCTCAATTTGGTAGATCTAAGTTGGTGTCATGATTTTGGGACTCAATTTGGAGAAAACCCCAATTGTGTCTATTGAGTGTGTGTATTGTGTCATAATGAGGTCTATTGATGTTTATTTGATAGTGTGAAGGTGTTCTTGTGTCCTAAATTGGATACGTAGAGTCTGTATCATGATACGTCATGATACGTAAAGGTGAATTTGGTAAATTGGGTGTATACATGTGTTCTTTTGTTCAAAACAGCCCAAATTCGTCATATTATTCAGCCTCATTTTTAGCAGCCATAGCAACTTAGAAATGCCATAACTCCTAACTCAAGACTCCGATTAATCTTCCGTTTTTTTTTAAAAGAACCGTAACGAAGTTAGCTTTCAAAATATATAAATTAATAAGCTAAATTCGTTCTGAAACTTTCTGTAAAACTGTTTGAGTGACAGGTGTCCGAAAGACGAACACGTTTTGATGTTTTCGCGATTTCGGGAGCTTCCGGACACGAAAATTAGATCCGTTTAAAGTTTCGGAAAGCTAATACGAAGGTATATGACATACTTTAACCCTAGAATTTATCGAATAGGTCTAATAGGTGCAGTATTAGTTACAAGTAAAGAACTGACTATACGACATAGACATTTTGTTTATCCTATTAGCCTAGGTAGTATGGATATCAAGTGAGTGTAGGTATCATAGGTTGCCAAGCATATATATATATGTGTGTGTGTGTGTTAGGTAATATGTGTTAGTTAATGTGCGTGTTAGTGCTGATACAAGTGGTTATCAAGTGAGCCAAGTATAGGTAAGTTATGTGTCACGGTATTAGAGTTTGGGGCAAGGTACTAGTGTGATACTTGGGTATCATGAGAATATTGGTATCATGACATTCAAGTATCATGAGTGAGGGTAAGTGAGTATTGGAGCTTGAGTAAGATATCATATTTGGTATCAAGTATTAGTATTAGAGTTAGTTGGATAAGTATCTAGGAGGATAAGGTATTGGTCAAGATACTAAGATATGGGGTATTAGAACTAGATAATGGGTAATATTAAGATGTCACGTGCCAAGAGTAGGGTGAGTATCTTGGATGTAAGTTAAGTGTAGGTTATGGTCATGGGTTAGTATCTTGGGGGTTGGTATCATATGATACCTAATGTGGTATCATGGTACCATGTACAAACAAGTGTGATATGTGTGGGGTAAATTAGAGTATAGTATCCTAGGATGTATCAAGGTATTTAGAATACCAAGTCACCAAAATATTAGAACTAGTATGAGTTAATACTAGGATACTAAGGTAAGGTTGTGATATTAGGTATTGGATTAAGATACCATGGTAAAGGTAGTGTCTAGCTTGGGTAATGGGTTAGGTACCAATGTATGAGTTAAGGTATTAGGTATTGGTCAAGGTAATGGTATTAGCTAAGGTATTAATCTAGAAACTAGGATACGGGATAATATGTTAAGGTATTGGTTAAGGTAATGAGGTAATACTTAGGTAATAGCTAGGTAATGAGGTAATACTAAGGTATTGGCTAGATATTAAGTATTAGACTAAGTTATTGTATATATTAGTATATCTATATAATATATATGATATTATTATATCATAGCTAACTAGTATGACTTTAAAACCTAGTTTAGCTAAGATATTGACCCTATAACTAAGATATTGACTATTAGTTAAGATATTTGAGATACGGACTAAGGTATTAGGTAAATGTGTTATACGGATTAAGATATCGTGATACGGGGTAAGGTAAATAGCTATAGGACAAGGTATTGCTAGAAATTATAGGTAGAAGTATATATTAGAGTAATATATGCTAGTAACTTATTAGTATAGCCTAGAAACCTAGTATTGGCCTAGTATTAACTAGTATTGACTAGTTTGACATTGTTAGCACCTAAAAACCAAATAGTGACTTGTTAAGACCTAGTATAACTTTATAAACCTTATAAATAGGTAAAATCAACCTAAAAACTAGAAAATAATCTAGTTTGACTGTGTTGACCTAGATTTGACCTAGTTTGACTATTGTGACCTAGTTTTGACCTAGAATCCTAGTTTTTAGTTAATTAAATTTATTGTTGACTTCAAAACACTATTTGACATTGATACATCATATATAGGTCACTTGGACTCCAGTTCAGACACTATTTGGTATTCATTGCTCCGGACCTCAGGCGAGTACATTCTCTGATAGTTTCCGTTTATGATATCTTCTATGTTTCTTGTATCTAGTATAGATATCATTGACTTCTTGACACATGGTTACACGGATTGGTATTTCTAGATCCCGTCATGAGATTATTTCTGGTGGTTCCTGGCGTATCCTGTGCAAGCCATGTTGTTCTTGTACTTTTATGGACACTGATTCCTGGGGAGACTAGCTACCTTCTTAGAGAATCCCGTATTGTAGCTTACCATGGTTGAATCCACTATACCAGTCGGGGGCGGAGAGTATTTAGTGTAGATATATGATCATACACCCGCAGTTCATGTTTTCCTGCATAGTGTTAATCATACACCACACGTATGATTAACCAGACAATGATTCCTGAACAGAAGTTTCCAAGTCGATCACATGTTGAAGCTAGTACTCACTTAGTTGGTTATATTTCCTGACTCTTATATATGATGCTTATCTCTCTTGTATGTATTTCTTACATTTCTTATTCATGTATATTTTCTGCCATGCTTTATTTATCTTGTATATTCTCTCTATTTACTGTTACATAGTCTTTATTATTTATTTGAACTGCTGTTAGAGGTGTATTTATTTGAACTGTTGTTAGAGGTGTACTTCGCTCCAATCCTGACTGGATAACATTTTTCAGTGATTTGTGCTCTCCATTACGGGATCTCAGAGTGTTGCTATAGACCGGACTGCTCTTACACTGTGAACCTTGAGGTGACAATTGTAGAGATCTAGGCTAGTGTTTCTTTTCCATAACATGTCTAGTTTCCTATCTTTTAAAATGATATTTGGTTTATCTTCTTGTTCATTCTTGTTTTAGATTATTGTGATTGAGTACATGATAGTGCTAGTTGTATTAGTATGATTGATAGTTAGATATTGATGACCTAGACATCGTTCTACCGTCGATATTGCGGCGTAAACTGGACGTAACCACGTACTCATGCCCGATCATGCGGGTGCGGGTCGTGACACGTTTTTATGGTGGCCCATGCAGATCAGGCTTCGCAACTAGTGCGATGTCGTGGAAGTGCAACGACTTAGTTGTACTACTGCGAGCCTGCGATAGGATATTAGATATAGGATGAGAGAATACTCGATCACAAATTAGAATTTCCTGAGAGATTTCTGGGACGACTCTTGAGAATCTTACTATAAACTCTACCTCAAAATTAGTTTTCACTTATTTCCGTTCTCTCACTTGTTGTTGTTGAAGTTAATTCTTGAAGTACGTTGTTGACTTTGATTCTTATATCGAGATGAATTTTATGGACTGAATTAGGGTATATTCTGTGAAAAAGGTAAACTTGCTTTAGTTATGAAGTCTAGAGTTTATCGAAGCATATTAGCTGGCGTAGCGAAAACATAAAGATGATTTTGGGATATACTTATCTTGGTTATGGAATTTAGAGATCTCGCAGCCATGCTAGCTGGCAACGCGAGAATTTAGATAACATAATTTGAGAGTTATGTACCTTGGTTATGGATTCTATAGTTTATCGCAGTTATGCTTATTGACGTAACGAGGATTCTGGGTAACATGATTTCAGATAGACATATATGATTATCAGATTGTATCTTAAATTGGTTCTTAATATATCATCTCTATCATTCCACTCATGTTATTATAGAATTTTGTTCCATCACCTTCCCTGGCTCAGGAATAGGGATATCCTTAGTTCCTCTAATCCAGTTTCTCATAGAGCTTCATTTCAATAGTTTCTGAGGTTCCTTGGATAGTGCAGTGGTTTGGTAATTTGCAGATAGGTTGTGTCAAGTTGAGTATTGGTGTTGGCTGTAGGGAGTGTAGCTTGTGAGTCTGAGAGTGGTTCTTGGTTGGGTATATAGCATCATGTATCAGTGTATAAGCCTAGAAGTTAATGTTGTAACAGCATGCTTTTTAGCATCGTTACTGTCCACTTGTGGAAGTTAATGCTGTAACAGCATGCATTATGGGAAGTTATTTCCCGGATTAACTATCCATTATGGGAGGTTATGGCTGCTAGGGGGCTTGACTTTCCTATATATTCTCTCATTTTTCTCGACTATACTGATTTACTGCGACAACCAGACGACTGCATAGTGGCATCAAATGATTTTTTCAATGGTAAGAAAAAAAACTGTGAAACTTCGTCACACAATATTGAATGAGCGCATCAATGATGACATCATTGCAATGATTGATGTTCAGAGCCAGAAAAATCTGGCAGATCAGTTCACCAAATACCTCAAGTGTCAACTAATCAAGGACACAACAAAGGCAACAGGCTTGAAGAAATTCTGATGCTGTCTTTATAATTCTACTATAAAGGATTTTGCTCTTAGTTTAAAGAGAAATATACTAGGTATCTTGCTTTGCATTCAAGAAAAGATTTTTGACTGAAAAAATATTAGGCACAAAGAGTAGTCCATAGGGACATTATTGGAATTGCATCCTGGAACCTCTGTGGTCTACTATTTGCTTTATATTAATAGCAAATCCTTTGATATGATAGCTTTAATCCTTAATGAGTTCTTGAACATTTGGAATGCTCAGCGTGCTTTACAGGAAGTACGGGTAGTTCGGTACTACAAAGGGGCTAGTACCTCATGTTACAGTGACATGACACCACATGAGGTGGAATCTCGGCTCGGGGCTATGTCACAGCGGCGTAACACCGCATAGAGACATGTAGCCTCATGCTAAAAGACAAAGAGTGCTAGTACAACACTACAAAGAGGCTAGGTCCTCATGCTACTGTGAATAACACCACCAAGAGATTGAACCTCGGCTTCAGGCCATGTCATAGCGACATAGCACCGCAAGGAGACGAAAGATCTTATGCTGGAAAATCTCTCTAAAAAAGAACTCACCTATATGTATGGACAAAAATGCATACCGTCTCTTGAGGGTAAATTCATACACACCCAAGATATATACACAGATACCAGGCCAACAAAGACCCAAGATACATACATAGATACCAGGCCAGCATAGAACTTTTAATGTGTGACCAGAGGCACAACCTATGTCAATGTGTGAGTGAAAAAAATAGCAGTTATGGTACTAAATTCAAGACTTAATCCATTATGTATCGTTTGTTGTTTGATTTATGCGAAAAGATTCAAGTCGTAAGCGACATCTATCATAATCCATGATGTACAGTCACTGTGGGGAACGCTCAGCCCATATATTGAGATATGTGAAAAATTGTTAGAATTTATTGAAATTATTCTATAGAAAGTGGTCCTACATCCATGTGGCAAATTCCAAATATATATTTCAATATAAGATTTTTCTTTTATTGACTTACACACATTGGGAGTGGTAGCACATGTGTTTGGTATGGTAGTCCATGTGGTTGATATGGTGGAATATTTTATTAGAAGATATGATTTAAGAAATATTTATTTTTTTCCTTCATTTTCTTGAAATTTTTCCATAAGAGCTAGGTCCCGTAGAGGCCCAGAAACTCGGACTTTGGCGTGGGCGCAAAGTGGAGCTTTAATAGCACACTTTACACTTCTCATCGGGCATTTTGATGGCGCTTTTGTGCGTCATTGTATCATTGTTCTAGTGCCAATTCTGCGCAGGTCAGTGTGGTTCCGCACAGATCATCTTGGTTCAAAGTGGTTCAGCGGGGAGTTCCACGGGGCATGCTGGGTTCCGCGTGACTGGTGCTTACGCAAAAGTTGCAGTTCCGTACGGCCTAGGTGCATGTGGAAACTGTAGTTCCGCGTTACTAGGATTCATACGAAAATTGTCGTTCTGTGTGACTCGTGCTCGCACAGAATCTAGATTTGCGTACGACTGCTTTAAGGTGTTTCAACATGGCTTTTCTGCTTCGTAAATGTCCACTTCGTGGGAGTTACTGTTATAATCGCACGCATTATGGTGAGTTATTTTCTGAATTAATGGTCCACTATTAGAGGTTATGGCTGCTAGGGGACGTGGCTCTCCTATATATTCTCTCGTTTTTTCCTTGGAAATCACTACATGAGAATATATGCTACGAGAGGAGGGCAGCAGCCGGGAAGCACCGAAATTATGTCCAAAAGTCCAAGTGTTGTCCAATCTTCCAAGGGTGACAAATCCGTGTTCCAGAAGTTCAACACCGTAAACTTGTTGATTCCAGATTGTCGAAATTAGGTCATATCTTGCTTTTCTGCAACAGTGATCATCATCACCCCATCAAACATCTTCATTGATGATTACGTGTTGTAGCAACTTGGTTGCACTATTGTTGCTTTAACATTTCTGTTTACAAAAAGTCAGTTTGTAATCTTTCATTTTTCGCATTGTTGTAATCAATAAATTTTGTTATTTACGTACTTTTGTACAATTTTCTGTAACCGGAAATAACATGTGCTACATGCACCCTCCTGGAAACTTTCACTAATATTATCATGCCACATGATTTTATACCAATCCCAAGTCTATGAACAATGTCAAGTTCTTTAACATAATAAAAATAGGAATAGCTAGTTGTTTAGCGGAACAATTACTCATTTACAATTTCTCAAAAAGACTGATTATCATTATCTTTTGGGACCAAAATCTTCTTCAAAGAATACCATTTAGATCTCGAGAGCAAGGTTCAAAGTATCGGTATCGGAATCGGTATCGGACCATTCCTATGAGTATCGGGATCGGCGGTATCGGTAGTATCGGCGGTTTCGGATCGGGGTATCAGATTTTTTGGTATCGGAAAGCAAACAACTATTAGTAAATTATTAACATTTTAGAGAATATATTGTATACATTTATGCATAATTTAAAGTATTTTCAATATTGTTTCTTAGTATTTTTGATATTGAATGAAATAATAGTCATCCTTGTCGATTGATTTATATGCGATAGATAAGTTTTCCTCTTTTATATGTTTTTACAACCTTACTATGCTTTTACATCCTTTCTAATTGGTTTTTTTAATTCAAATTTTTTGTCGAATTGACTGGAAAAGAGACCTCTAATGTCGGTATCGGTCAGTATCGGGTATCGGTCGGTATCGGATCGGGACATGCCAAACAGTATCGGTATCGGCCGTATCGGATCGGTATCGGCCGATACTTTAAACTATGCTCGAGAGGCTTCTGGGTTGTTGATTCTCATTTTGGTGGTTAAGTTTTCAGACTTTACTATGTTATTTTGTGAACTTGTCGTTTCCTCCACTTATTCTGCGTTCCTTCATGTAATACTTACATTAGTGAACTTTTTGCATTTTACTACTTGCGCGTTTCCTTATATTATTAAAACTTGGCTAAGATCTAATTGATCCCATTCTTTCTCTAAAATACACAAAAAAAAAGCTAATATCAAGCTCATCACAATAAACATTACTAGGAAATTTCTAGGAAGAGGAGATCCGAGAACAACTCCATTAAACTTCTAACTAGCTTATGAGTAAAGGGTTGGGGTTAGTCCAGTAATGACCTAGTCTCACAGTTCCATTTTAGACCACCCCGTGTGTGTGTATTTCAATATTTAATTCTTCATTTATTGATTTGAACACAATGGTGTAAGCTCAAAATGGTATGTGTGGTGGAGGTTTTTGCAAGTGGGCTAGGATCAAATTCCACTATCAACATTTGTTTTTATCGACATTTTTTGGAAAAATTCTTTCGAAGCTAGGCCCCTCGAACTTGGTCGCGACGAAGAACGCAAAGTGGCGCATTTTGCACTTCGCTCATTCGCATCGGGCGCGAAGCTGTCGCTTCGCTTGGTAGCACACTGGGTAGCGTGGGTAGCTTCGCGTGGTAGAGCCGCTAGCACAGGATTAGCGCGGGTAGCTTCGCGTGGTAGTGACGGTGGGTTGTGTCATAGAGTAGCGTTGTTGTGGTAGCTTCGCGTCTGGTAGGTACCATTGTGGTAGAACCGTTGTGGTCGCTCCGCGTACAGTAGCGCCGTTCTTGGTAGCTCTACATCGGTAGTGTCATGTTTGATAGCTCCGCGTATACTAGCG
Organism: Iris macrosiphon; assembly: GCA_036927795.1. NCBI lineage: Eukaryota > Viridiplantae > Streptophyta > Magnoliopsida > Asparagales > Iridaceae > Iris > Iris macrosiphon. The sequence goes on from JAYESA010000014.1 coordinate 6,164,157, forward strand.
TTGTTGTTGGTAGTCTCATTGCTTAGCTGTTCAGTTCTCGTTGCTGGCTGTTCAGTTCTCAAAACTGTCTGCACATGTTCAGGAGTTACTCCAATTTTGTGCCACCATTTATGGGTACAGTTCAATTCTATAACTGACCAAGTCATGGCTGCTCTCCTATTTTATAGGAAGCACCAAATCTTGGCAATAGAATAATTTTTCTGAAGGAGAAAACAGAGATATCTCTCTAAGAAGCAAGTGCTTTGTTCCGAGTGGTTTTGCATGAGCGCATCAGTGCTAAATCCGATAAGATAGGTGATTCAAAGAGCGTTCCAGAAGTTCTACAGAACTTGTTGGTTCCACGACAGTTGAATATCGCTTTGAGCAATGGTGGTTCTAACCACCCCAGCAGGTGGGTTGTTCTGGTAACTTGATTAGCAAACAATTATAGTAGTTTTCACTGCTTTCCTCTATTGCAGCAGATTATTCTTTTTAGCAGATTTCACCGATGTCAATTTTTATAGCAAAGCTATACTTGTCGTTAGTTTCTGTCACCGATTGTTGTTCAGTATTCATAGACTTGTACGAATCTTTTCTACAACTTCTAGCTAGCCTTTGAGTAAAGTGAACATAGTAATTCAATATAACCACCAATTGATGTCAGTATGTTTGATATGGGATGATGATATATTACTTTGGTCCAGTGCATCCCATGGTCGTGCCCAGACCACCATTGAGCTTCAGCACCACAAGCTTGTCCAGAAGCTTCTTTGTCTCCGCAAGATCTGCATCAATTCAAACAATCAGACCACTTCCAAACGCAGCCAGATGAGTAGATCCACAACAGAAACATAGTCGGAACAAAGAATCGATCAACGTTCCAAAGATCAACAAACACTACCTTCAGGAGGGGGCGCAAGGGTGTCGTAGGGAACCACCACCTCGTCGGTCGGGGTCTGGATCTTGCTCCACTCGATGTGCTCCTCCTCTCCACTATTCAGGGGAAAAGAAAAGAAAAGAATCAAATCAAAAGAGCTTCTCTACGTTGATGATTCAGGAAACTAGTGACCGATCTACCTCAAGTAGCGGGAAACGAGGTTGATGAACCCAGCTTTCTCGTTCTCGCTGCAAAAGAAGAAGAAGAAAAGTCGAGATCAGTCCCAACCTCGCGGACACGACACAGTTCAGACGTGACATGAGTTTCGGTGTGTCCTGGCATTACACGCGGACACAGACACCGATTTTTGCAGTGGAGGGATCAGATCTTACTCAGCCTATCTATGCTGCTCGGACACGATTTGGACACGACACGGAGATTCGCGGCGTCCTTACGGAGCGCCTGTGCCGCGTCCGATACGTGTCCGATGAAAAGCGACTAGGACACAGCGATTTATATAGATCGGAACCCTGACCTGATCTGGCTAAGTCCGGCGACGGCGGACTGGAGCTTCGAGAGCTTCTCGGAGACGGTCGCCATTAGAGCTTTAGAGAGAGAAAGTGAAGGAATATAGGAGATGGAAAGTTGAAGAAGGAATCCCTGTTATTTATAGCGGAAGAGGAGATTGCGTTTGCTTGGTGGAGTGAACGAGCCAGTGAAATACTACTGTGATCGGACGGATTTGGCCAACAGCTCATTGGTAAGCGGACACATAAAAAATAGAGGTAATTGTTTAAATGATGTCTGAGAAATATCGTGCTCGTCGTTACGAGGCGATTGATTTTTTTTTTGATTAATTTGCTATCTAATTTTTGTATTTTGTTTTAAAGCGTTTCTAAAATAGATTTCGTTAGTACTTTTTGATAAAAATAGTTAAAAATAGACATTTAATGGTCGTGTCTAGTTTTTTTTAGGGTTATTTTTGTCATGATCAGTCGCTATGTCGGCTATAATTGATTGTAGAGCTATCATTTTGTATCGGCAAAAGCTATTTGTTTATGTAGAATTTTTTCGAACACCAATCTTTTTTCTGAAAATGATAGTCGAACAAGAAAAGCTATATAAAAGAATCCTGAAAAAATAAAATACGTGATCATCACATCACATATCCATTTTTAACGATTTTTATCTAAAAGTACCAATGGAACCTAGTTTATGCACTTTTTAAACCAAAATGTAAAATTTGATACAAAATTAACAAAAAAAAATGCTCAATCACTAAAACGGATATCACAATATTCTTCATGTACCATTTTGACAATTAACTCTAAAAAATAATAATCACCAGAAATAAAATAGTCTTAAAAAAGATAACTTTACGTCCAAAAAATGAGAAATTTTGAGTTCCCCACACCCACTTGTTTTATAATAATTTATTGTGCACCCTACCGAATTATCATAATGCATGAAACCTTCCATTTTTAACAGAAATAAATGGAGTGCAATTCAAAATTTCTCTTTTTATTTATATAGATAAAATGAGTTGACTGTTAGTTACGATTTTTCTTAAAAGTGAAAATTTTCATTCATTATGGTAATTTGATGAGATACATTTTTAAATTTGGTAAAACAAGTACGAAATAACTCAAATTTTTTATAAAAACATCATATCCCCAAAATAATATTGCACGGCATCATGAAAATGTGTCTTCATGATCTATAGCATATATTTTATGGTTTCTCAGTTATTATGTTGCTAGGAAGAATTAATACTTGCTCTCTCTCTGTTATAATCCTCTTGCTTTAAGTCAAGATCGAGATGGCAATCAGCTTTCCAGTTATTTTCCATTTGAACACGTTGATGTACTATACTAGGTTTTACCTAAATATCTTTGATCTTTTCAGCCATATTGCTTAGTTAGTGCCTTATTATTCAGATGCTATTATTCGCTTTTGCTAGAACTTGTATATGTACATGTCGATCTCACCTTTTGTCTTTTGCTAGATGGAGGACATATTCCATATCATACCTGTCCTTCCGGCAAAGGTGGTGTGGATCACGTAAGGTATGGATATGTTTTCATATGCTATCCATTTCTTACCCGTGTAGATGATTAACTGTCTAAGATTAACTTGTATCCAGAGCTGCCCTTGGGTGAGTCGGACAAGCCATCGGACGTGAACAATTCCTTTGATTAGGGCAACCTCCCTCCCCCCAGATCTCTAAGTTCTTCTCTCTCCGTCAATAGAGTCTCCACGGTTCACCCCAACTCCTCTCTCAGTTGAACTAGCAATTCACCAGGTCCAAAATTTTGAGTTCCCACTAGGAAGATCTCGAGTAGCTCAAGGAGAGGAACTCGGGATCTGAGCTTCACGACACCCTGCTGAAGAAGATGTCATTTGTTGTTGAGTTCGGGTTGGGGCTATTTGCTAAACTAAGACTGTCGAAACTGGCCTCCTCGGAGATCTGATGGTTAAAGTCCTAACTGTTGGGGCTGGTGCTGAAGACTGAGTGTAAGAACCTCCTGATGTGTGGGTCCTCTTTCGTCCTCCAGTCCTATCCACGATTCTCTGGGAGGTATACTCATGCCTCCTAGCTTCTCTTAACACAGCGTCAAAAGTCTGGAACTCATGATGTTCTACTGTCAATATGATCTCCAGGTGAAATCCCTGTTGGAACCTTCTTGCTCGATCTAATGTCACGTCCCAGTCCCAAAATATAGAGGGACTAGACACGTGGAAATGGCCAGCAGCACCCACCGATGGGCAAACCCAATTTAATGGACTCATCAGGGTGTACTTAAGCTGTAATACAATAATAAGGATCTAATATACTAATCTCATCCACAGAAATGAATACAACAATATCAGAGTAAAACAATATCAAATCTCAATAAAACATAACTCGGGGACAACCCGATAATGAGTCTGATACAATAGTCAAGATACAAGAATAAAGATAACAACAGCAAATACTGAGTATAGATAAAGCATCCATTCGCACGTGGCCAATAATCAGTATGGAACCATGCGTGAAGTCATGAATCACGCCCTATCGCTCGAGCCACTGTATCCTCACGTTTCCACCGGCGCTGTGCATACCTACAATCACAAACGCCAAGGCGACGACGGAGGAAACAATGCTGCAAAACGACATAAAGACGGTGGTCACCACAAAGAAAACCCGAGACCATTCTGTGATTTCTGTAAAAGACAAGGACACTCTACGGAGAGATGTTACAGCAGAAAAGGTCTATGCTTCAACTGTGGCGGGCCTGGCCACGTAGCTCGGGATTGTCCACTCCCCTCTAAGCTCCTGCCTCAACCCAATAACCCCTAACGGTTGGTTCTATTCTTAAGTTTCGGGACGAAACTTCCAATTGGTTGGGTAGGATGTAGCGCCCCGTTCTCCCGGTGCGGGGAGCGCGGCTAAGAAACACAAGACGGTATCGTTCGATCGGGATAGATTGAATTAAGAACTCGTCCTCGTTATGGATTTGTTTCTTCGGAATCGATTCCCATATTCAGTGGACTGCGCCCCCGGGATCGGCTTAGCGGCAGAGTCAGGAGGGACCTCTCCGCTGCTATCTTTTATTGCCTCGATTTTCGATGTCGCTTGTTGCTTTCGTGCTTTGAGTTGGTTTTGGAATTTGCTTGTTTTCCTTGAACGGTTTCGATGGTTTTCATTATTTTCGTTCATTGACTTGCACTTCAATTCCGAGATTGGAAAAAGAGGAAGAAGTATTAATCGAGCAGTAGGCGGCTTGCGAGCGGAGTCGTGAAGCGCCTCTTTCCTTCTTCTTTCCAAAATCTAAGTGAGTGGCTACCAACCCGATTAGCTAGCTCTGCTTCCTGCCTCACTCCTTCGCCCCGATCAAACGATACCAAGTAATAATAAAAGAAACCAAGATAAAAGAGAATAACTTGGTTATTATGCTTGTCAATAAACTTATGAACGGTTATCATCCTGTATGCTAGTTCGTCTATAACTGTTCTATGAATCGTGCTAAGTATGGAAATATATGCTTGTTATGAAATAAACTGTCAGGATGACTATGCAAAAATGTATGCTATGGAACAAATTCTATGAGTATTCTCGATCACGGACGACTTGTGCACAAGGTATGTTATGAGTTCCGCGGACGGTCACCGGGGCGCCGGGACCGATCCGATCCGGACGGAACGTATGTATAGTCGTATGTTATGGGGCAAAGTATTATGCAGCGGGGCTCGCCACCTGCGGTGTATATCATTTGTGTCTTGAGACTATAACCCGTCCCTTCGTGGCATCAAGCCAGTGATCCCTGTGTATATTTAAACCTGTTGCATACTAACTTGTGTCTTCGTTTCAGGGAAGGCATGGTAAGTATTGTGCAGGTAATTCAGACGGTCAGGTAAAATCCACCGAACGGTGGCACGTTCATTTCAGTAAATTCAATATGCTGCTTACTTGTAAATGAACTAAGGCAAGATAGAAACCTACAAAATATGCATGCTTCACTAAACAATGTGTTGATTGGTATAGTCAGGCTAGCTCGCCTTCACCAGCATGTTTCGATATGCTGACCCTCGTTGAAACAGGTTCTCCGTACTAAGGCGAACCGAGCGAGGAGCCGAAGTCGTCTACCCGATCCAGTCCAACTGTTGGCGCATCTTCACCGCGCCCTCGAAGCCTTCTGAAGTCCGAAGCTGCAACTCTTCATACACAAATGCAGCTTCGGGGCAAAGCAATCCTCCAGCCTGGAGGTCCTAATCGTTTTGAGTTTATAAAAGGATGTAATGTACAGGACTACTATCTCATTTTGAGTCAACCCTTTTGTAAGCCGTTCGGCATATTAGCTGACTCGTTCAGGAGTTTGTAATAGATGTTCATTATCAATAAAGAGAACTTTTCTATGTTTCAAATCTGTGTTTCAATTTATCTGCGTACTCTGAATATGTGCTTGCTATACAAATCATTAAAGCCTTGTGCGGGCGCAACTCCAGGCCCGCACGGCGGTCACGACTCGGGGGACGCCTCGGGGCGTGACATAGTGCTCCCTCAGCAATCACATCGTCCTCATTTTCTGGTACTGCTCCAATGCATGCTCTTGTTCCTGCTAATGCTCCTGTCCCGTATACCTCGGGATAGATCTTATCTGCTAAACCTGGGGACATAATCCGGATCCAGGTCCTCAGGGGACATAACAAGGTACAAAATAACTCAAGCCAAAATAAATGTAGTACAATAATAAATGAATCAATAGGGTAAACTATATAACCACCTAAGTGATATGCAAGATGAGAGCATCACTAGAACTCAGGCTGAGACCACTACAAGCTCGGTGTCGGGGAGCCGGTAGCAGTGATATCATGTAGTTGTCTAGCTCGGAGAGATACTATGACGCCATCATAATATAATCAACCTGTAGCCTGTGTGCGTCTCCCCACCCAATGTAATCACACGTCTCATGTCCACGACGTCTCATGTCCATGTCACACAAGATCATATCTAATGCAGCAAGTCATAATGATATCTAAGCATGTATAAAGTATATGTCATGAAACCTGTAACCTATACAGAATCACCATGAATATCTCAGGAAGATTCTGTCTTATGAATAGTGTCAGGTATCCTGAGGCATGACGTACTTGATAAGGCAAGCATGAGAATGTATAGGGTCTCGATATCCATGACTATGTGACGTTACACAACGTCGCGTATGGTGTTGACATCCGAATATTATTCGGACGCTAAGTAATATCACACGGTCCTAGGCTAAGCATGTACATCATATAAATAAATCAAGATAACAATATGAAGCAGGTACTGCGAGTTTGGCAAGGTACACTTGCCTGTGATCCTGGCTCCAACTGCGACTCTGGTATCAGCGAGATCTACAGGTACTCCTCCGAATGCTGAAATAAATATTACCATCAGGTTCAGAAGATATCAAATAGCTAGAATTGTCTGTCCTTGAGTCCAATTTGTACACAGGGACAAAAGTGACAGTTTCTGGTCAAAGCGGGGTCCACATGTGGCCTACTTCGCACCGAGAAACGTGCTAGAGACAATATTCTCCAAATTTGTTAAACTTAGTGTCAACAAGTTCAAAACGATGATAAAAACCCAACGAAACGTCCAGAACTGGATTTCGATGAGCCGATCACAAAATTGCCCGTCAGGTGGAGCCATGGGGCCCACGATACGCGATTTTGTCAACGTTCTCAGAATTGAACCAAACTTGGGTCATAGGACTAGCGTATTGCTATGAGTTCGATGGCGCAAGTTTTGTTTCGATAAGACATGTATATACGAAGTTACAACAGTTCCAGAACATGGCCGATACGGGGTGTTGTCGACGGATACGCGTTGATTCCGGTGTGCACGCATATCCAAATTAACTTCTGCGAAATTCCACACGTCCGTATTAACGGCGCGCATCTTTCGGTGAAGTCCGCACATGACCAAGTTGTCCCGTTTAGTGGGGCACACCCAGTTCCGGGAAAAAATAGGGTATTAATTTTTTTGATTTTGGGTCACAGTTTACGATCGCTACAGGACGCGATACCCCGAACAATTTACACGGGTATCGACAGGGTCATGCAGTCTACACATCACAGCAGATGGAAGAAAAATAGGGCAGCGAGAAGAAAGAAACAGTCACCTGAATAGGGCTCCGAAGATGACTTGCGTCCTCGCGGGGCGGCGCAACAGTGCACGGCCGGCTAGGACACGGCGGAGGCGGCTAGGGCTTCTGCTGCTACGGGGAGGCATCGCCGGAGCTTGAGGCGGCCGGAGGAGCTCGTCGTGGCAGCGCTGGTGGTCGGCGGAGGAGGCGCTGGTGGTGAGGGTTCTGGATGGCGGAGGAGACGGCGGGGTTCGTCGAGGTGGTTGCAGAGGAGGAAGGCGGTGGGGCTCGGGGAGAGTGGTGGTCGTGGCTGTGGTGCCCCGTTCCCCCTATTCGGGGAGCGCGGCTAAGAAATACAAGACGGTATCGTTCGATCGGGATAGATTGAATTAAGAACTCGTCCTCGTTATGGATTTGTTTCTTCGGAATCGATTCCCATATTCAGTGGACCGTGCCCCCGGGATCGACTTAGCGGCAGAGTCAGGAGGGACCTCTCCGCTGCATTCTTTGTTTCCTAGTTTTCGCTGTCGCTTGTTGCTTTCGTGCCTTGAGTTGGTTTTCGGGTTTGCTTGGGTTTTCTTGAACGGTTTTGATGGATTTCATTGCTTTCGTTCTTAGGACTGCACTTCAATTCCGATAAGGGAGAGAGAGGAAGAAGTACTGATCAGCTGTTCGTGTCAATACAGGTGAACCAGCTGTAGTCGTCGCTCGAGCGGACGCCTAAAGCACTTCCTTTCTTCCTCCTTCCAACCACTAAAGTGAGTGGCTACCAACCCGATTAGCTAGCCCTACTTGCTAGTCTTCATATCTAAAGCTCGTGTTCGTGCTTGCCCCGATCAAACGATACCAAGTAATAACTAAAAGATATCAAGATAATAAGGGAATAGACTTGGATCTGTATGCTTGTCATTGAAACTTGTGAACGATTACTTACTACATGCCTGCTTATTCAAAATGTTTACCATATGCATATATACAAGTTAGAATGCTTACTTCTTCTTCTATAAATATGCTATATGTAGAACACCCTTTGCCATGCATCAATTATTCAGGGAGACTATGCAAAATACATCACACAATGCTACATGCCCTTGAATTCATTGCCTCAGCTACATAAATGCAAACTTAACACAAACGCCGTTGATCACGGACAACTTGTGCACAAGGCCTCTCGGTTCCTGCAGACGGTCGTTGGGGCACTGGCACCGATCCGATCCGGACGGAACCTCAAGATTAGTCTCTCCCATAGGCGGGATGGCGTGCAGCGATACATGTGCCTCCGTCACCTTAGCCTGAGACTAAGACCGTCCATTATGGCATCAAAGCCAGTGATCCCCTCGTATATTTAAACCTGTAGAAACTAACTTGTGTCTTCTTGACAGGGAAGGCAAGGTAAGTATTGTGCAGGTGGTTCAGACGGACAGGTAAATGTCACCGAACGGTGACGAGTCATTTCAATGATTCTATATCTATGTCTTATTGTAAAATGAACTAAGGCAAGATAGAAACCCACAAATATGCATGCTTCATTAAAACAACGTGTTGATTGGTATAGTTGGGATAGCTTGCCTTCACCAGTACGTTTCGATGTACTGACCCTCGTTGAAACAGGTTCCCCGCGCTAGGAAGAACCGAGCGAGGAGCAGGAGACAAACCCCCAATCCAGTCCAGCTGTAGGCACGCCTCGACCGTGCCACCTTAGAAGCATTTTGAAGAAGAAGCCTTTTGAAGAAGAAGCTAGCCACCAAAGCAATCATGCAGCTCCGTGGCAAGGCAGTCGTTCCGTCCCAAGGTCTTATATTTTGAGTTTAGTAAGGGATGTAATGTACAGGACTGCTATCTCATTTTGTGTCAACACTTTTGTAAGCCACAGAGGCAATCCTTACGACTCAGTTCAAGGATTTTGTAATAGATGTTCATATTATCAATAAAAGAGAACTTTTCCATGTTTCAATCTGTGTTCAATTATCTGCGTACTCTGAATATGTGCTCGCTATGCGAAACAAAAATACTTAGCCTCGTGCGGTGCGCAAACTAGGTCCGCACGGCGGTCACGCCCGGGGGGACGACTAACGATTCCACGGAATCGGGGCGTGACATGTTGGTATCAGAGCACAGCTTCAAAGTTCCTTGATTCATAAACTGGAAAAGTTCCCTTAGCGATAACTCGCCAATGCGAACTCCTGAACTCGTTAAGGCCAAAATGAGATACGTTCATGCAATAAGTCCATAATACATTATGATCCTGATGTAATTTACCTTCCTTTCAAGGAACGACGCAAGCGCAACCATCAGCGCTAGCACCAGGCGAGCCTCGGACTCAGGAGAGCAGCTCCGGAACATCAGGAAGCTCTCGGAGCCAACGGGGCATGTCTCAAACAGATTCGATTCAACAAGTGGTGCAAATGTTAGCCGAGCAAAGACAGAGGGATGATGCCCACCAAGCCAAGTTCGAGAGCAACCTAGAGGCACGGCTCTCAGTCCAACAAAAGCAGGTAGATATCCTGCAACAGCTTGTTCAGACCCTGGCCTCCAACCATTCTGCCGCAACGACAGCTACACCAGTGGAGCAGCCAGCGCTTGAAGTCGAACCATCGCCCGTGCCAAGGACGAGGGAAGTGACTACCTTCACCTTTGCAAACTTCAAGAAGGTCTGCAATACGCCATTTAAGGGGACTGAGGACCCAATCGTGGCCCTAGATTGGCTCGCCGAGCTTGAAGATCATTTTTCTCTCCTGGACGTGCCGGAAGACAAGCGCGTCACTTGTGCCAAACTACTGCTTCGCTTCAATGCGCACGACTGGTGGGACGTGCATCGACGATCTCTTCAACTTGGCCATGGAGAGGAGGCGATCGCGTGGACGACCTTTCGTGCCGCGTTTGAGGAGGAGTTTATACCCCCGCCTCTACGACGTCAACGGGAAAATGAGTTCGTTCAGCTCCGGCAGGGCAGTATGACGGTGAAGCAATACTCGGCAGAATTCAACAAACTGGCCAAATTTGCTACCGCTTACCTACCGGATGCAGCGAGTCGTGCCAGACGATTCGAAGGAGGGCTACGTCCTGGTATCCACGGGCACGTATCCGTTCCACAGTATCAGACGATGAGGGAAGTTTTAAACCATGCCCTCTCCCTCGAACCGCAGTATCCTCACGTTGCCACCGGCGCTGTGCAAACCCCCAATCACAAACGCCAAGGCAACGATAGAGGAAACACAGCTGCAAAGCGCCCTAACAACGGCGGTTCAAAAAAGGGAAACTCGGGGCAACGATGTGACTTCTGTAGAAGACCAGGGCACGTCGAAAGTGAATGTCGTCGAAAGCATGGGTTATGCCTCATTTGTGGAGCTTCCGATCACGCCCTTCCCAACTGTCCAAAGTTCACCGAGCGCCGTCCTCCTCAACAAAATCAGACTCCGGCACCTCAGGCAAATCGAGCGGCGCCTCAGCAAGGGCGTAATCAAGCTCAAGGCCGAGTCTACACTATGACACGGGAAGAAGCTTTAGCTTCGGATACCGTCGTGTCAGGTACCTTACTTTTCAATAATATACCTGCTCGCGTTCTATTTGATTCAGGTGCAACGCATAGTTTTATTTCCACAAATTTTGCCGTGGAAAACAATGTAAAAATGACTCCGTTGCACTTAGATTTAAATGTTAGCACCCCCTCTGGTACAAAAATCCCTGTTCGTTCAGCATGCCTAGGTGGTTACATTTGTATTGGGGAGAAGAAGCTGTCGCTCGATGTCTTAGTTCTAGATGTTAGGGACTATGATATCATCTTGGGAATGGACTGGCTAGGCGCATGCGCAGCAACTATTGAGTGTGCAGAGAAGCGAGTCGTTTTCCGTCTGCCCGGAGAAGCCGTGTTCTGTTACACCAGTAGTCCAGCGAACGATGCGACCAAGGCCTGCATGGTGATTTCGGCAAAATCTGCTCGACGAATGCTCTACACAGGCTGCGAGGGATTTCTAGCATCAGTTCGGGACGCGCGGCAGGACTACGCAGACGTCGAGCCAAATTCCGTTGAGGCGGAGTTCCCCGACGTGTTTCCGAGCGAACTACCCGGCATGCCGCCCGATCGAGAGATTGAATTCACTATCGACACATTTCCAAATACACAGCCGATTTCAAAGCCTCCGTACAGAATGGCACCAGCAGAGCTGAATGAATTAAAGCGCCAACTCCAGAAATTGCTTGATCGCGGGTTCATCCGTCCAAGCGTGTCTCCTTGGGGCGCTCCCGTGCTCTTCGTGAAGAAGAAGGACGGAACTCTACGCCTATGCATCGACTACAGAGAATTGAATAAGGTCACAATCAGAAACAAATATCCTCTGCCACGGATTGATGACTTGTTCGATCAACTACAAGGAGCAGCAGTGTTTTCAAAAATAGATCTTCGCTCGGGCTATCACCAGCTGAAGATTAAGCCAGAAGACGTACCCAAGACTGCTTTCAGAACCCGCTACGGCCATTACGAGTTTTCTGTGATGTCGTTTGGACTGATGAATGCTCCTGCTGCATTCATGGATACGATAAACCGTATCTTTAGGCCCTTCATCGATAAATTCGTGGTGGTGTTTATCGATGACATCTTAGTGTACTCGAAGACTAGGGATGAGCACGCAGGACACCTGCGGATGGTGCTGCAAACCCTTCGAGACCACAAGTTGTATGCCAGATTAAGCAAATCAGAATTTTGGCTGGACAGTATTTCATTTTTGGGGCATATCATCTCCTCGGAAGGCATCTCAGTTGATCCGAAGAAAGTAGAAGCAATCACGCAGTGGAAACGACCGGAGTCAGCTAGCGACATCCGAAGTTTCCTTGGCCTGGCGGGGTACTACCGAAGATTTATACAAAATTTTGCTAGGATTGCTTCGCCCTTGATGCAGCTCACACGGAAGGGTGCAAAGTTTACTTGGACGGACGACTGTGAAGCTTCGTTTACGGAGTTAAAGCAGCGCCTCGTCTCCGCCCCGGTCCTTACTTTGCCAAACGGACCAGATGACTTCAAAATATATAGCGATGCATCAGGAAGGGGACTAGGATGTGTCCTGATGCAACGGGACAAAGTCATAGCCTACGCGTCTAGACAGCTAAAGCCTCACGAGCAGAACTACCCAACGCATGACCTCGAGCTTGCCGCGGTAGTGTTTGCATTAAAGCTGTGGCGCCACTATCTTTATGGTGTGTCGTGTGAAATCTATACGGACCACAAAAGTTTGAAATACTTGTACACTCAAAAAGATTTGAATCTTCGGCAGCGGCGATGGCTTGAACTCCTAAGCGACTTCGACCTCATGATCAGATACACGCCTGGCAAAGGAAACGTCGTAGCTGACCCACTGAGTCGAGTGTTTGCAGGAAGTTTGGCTATTGATGATAGGCTGTGCCGGGATCTTGAATCACTGGGCATTACTTTGAAAATCAGATACACAAAGTGGGCGCAAGTATCACAACTGCGCCTCGAATCCGACTTGTTACAACGAGTAAAGACCGCTCAGAAGGACGACCCATTCCTGCAAAAGATTCATGCTCTTATCTCAGCAGGGAAGGCGTCCGACTTTGCGGTAAGCACGGATGGGATGCTTCGAGTGAAGGGAAGACTGTGCATTCCAAGCGACGCGGCCCTCAGGGAAGAGATACTCACGGAAGCCCACTATTCTAGCTATACTTCTCATCCGGGTAGCACAAAGATGTATCGGGATCTTCGTACGACGTTTTGGTGGCACGGCTTGAAAAAGGATGTGGCGCAGTTTGTGTCGCATTGCATGGCTTGTCAACGAGTAAAGGCCGAACACCAGAAACCAGGCGGAGAACTGCAGAGCCTTGCTATTCCGGAGTGGAAATGGGATGATATAACGATGGATTTTATCGTTGGTTTGCCGAGGACGCAACGGGGACATGATGCAGTCTGGGTTATCGTCGATCGACTCACCAAGTCAGCTCACTTTCTGCCTATCAAATCTACTTGGAGTGCCGACCGCCTGGCTCAGATATATCTCAACGAAATCGTCCGACTCCACGGCGTGCCCGTAACCATAGTCTCCGATCGAGATGGTCGATTCATATCACGTTTCTGGGGAAGCCTGCAGTCAGCAATGGGGACGAAGTTGAAATTCAGCTCCGCCTACCATCCACAGACCGATGGCCAAACAGAGCGCGTCAACCAAATCCTCGAAGACATGCTGCGACTCTACGCCTTGGACACGAAGACTAGTTGGGACCTTCATCTACCTCTAGCCGAATTTGCTTACAACAATAGCTATCAATCAAGCATTCAAATGGCGCCGTATGAGGCGCTATACGGGCGGAAGTGTAGATCTCCTATCTGTTGGGACGAAGTCGGGGAGCGGCAAGTACTTGGCCCTGAGCTCGTGGAGCAGACCGTTCAGAAGATTCGGCTGATTCGGGACAGATTAAAGATAGCTCAAAGTCGTCAGAAGAGCTATACGGATGTCCATCGGAGACCGCTAGAGTTTCAAGTAGGTGACCGGGTATTCCTCAAGGTCTCGCCCATGCGAGGGGTCAGCAGGTTCGGAGCGAAGGGAAAGCTAAGTCCAAGATTTGTCGGCCCGTTCGAAATACTAAAGCGGGTTGCCTCAGTTGCGTATCAGATTGCTCTACCATCATCCCTATCCGACGTACACGATATATTCCATGTTTCACAGCTTAGGAAATATGTGTACGACCCGAGCCATGTGGTAGACCTGGACCAACTGAACCTTCAAGCCGACTTGACGTATGTAGAACAGCCGGTGCAAATTTTGGATAGAAAAGAAAAGCTGCTTCGGACCCATTCGGTTCCTCTAGTGCGCGTGCTTTGGCGGAATCACTCTGTCGAAGAATCTACTTGGGAGCTTGAATCCGAAATGAGGGAAAGGTTCCCCTCATTGTTCCTAGCGGTAGGTTTTATTCCTTAAGTTTTGGGACGAAACTTCCAATTAGTTGGGTAGGATGTGGTGTCCCGTTCCCCCTATTCGGGGAGCGCGGCTAAGAAATACAAGATGGTATCGTTCGATCGGGATAGATTGAATTAAGAACTCGTCCTCGTTATGGATTTGTTTCTTCGGAATCGATTCCCATATTCAGTGGACCGTGCCCCCGGGATCGACTTAGCGGCAGAGTCAGGAGGGACCTCTCCGATGCATTCTTTGTTTCCTAGTTTTCGCTGTCGCTTGTTGCTTTCGTGCCTTGAGTTGGTTTTCGGGTTTGCTTGGGTTTTCTTGAACGATTTCGATGGATTTCATTGCTTTCGTTCTTAGGACTGTACTTCAATTCCGATAAGGGAGAGAGAGGAAGAAGTACTGATCAGCTGTTCGTGTCAATACAGGTGAACCAGCTGTAGTCGTCGCTCGAGCGGACGCCTAAAGCACTTCCTTCCTTCCTCCTTCCAACCACTAAAGTGAGTGGCTACCAACCCGATTAGCTAGCCCTACTTGCTAGTCTTCATATCTAAAGCTCGTGTTCGTGCTTGCCCCGATCAAACGATACCAAGTAATAACTAAAAGATATCAAGATAATAAGGGAATAGACTTGGATCTGTATGCTTGTCATTGAAACTTGTGAACGATTACTTACTACATGCCTGCTTATTCAAAATGTTTACCATATGCATATATACAAGTTAGAATGCTTACTTCTTCTTCTATAAATATGCTATATGTAGAACACCCTTTGCCATGCATCAATTATTCAGGGAGACTATGCAAAATACATCACACAATGCTACATGCCCTTGAATTCATTGCCTCAGCTACATAAATGCAAACTTAACACAAACGCCGTTGATCACGGACAACTTGTGCACAAGGCCTCTCGGTTCCTGCGGACGGTCGCTGGGGCACTGGCACCGATCCGATCCGGACGAAACCTCAAGATTAGTCTCTCCCATAGGCGGGATGGCGTGCAGCGATACATGTGCCTCCGTCACCTTAGCCTGAGACTAAGACCGTCCATTATGGCATCAAAGCCAGTGATCCCCTCATATATTTAAACCTGTAGAAACTAACTTGTGTCTTCTTGACAGGGAAGGCAAGGTAAGTATTGTGCAGGTGGTTCAGACGGACAGGTAAATGTCACCGAACGGTGACGAGTCATTTCAATGATTCTATATCTATGTCTTATTGTAAAATGAACTAAGGCAAGATAGAAACCCACAAATATGCATGCTTCATTAAAACAATGTGTTGATTGGTATAGTTGGGATAGCTTGCCTTCACCAGTACGTTTCGATGTACTGACCCTCGTTGAAACAGGTTCCCCGCGCTAGGAAGAACCGAGCGAGGAGCAGGAGACAAACCCCCAATCCAGTCCAGCTGTAGGCACGCCTCGACCGTGCCACCTTAGAAGCATTTTGAAGAAGAAGCCTTTTGAAGAAGAAGCTAGCCACCAAAGCAATCATGCAGCTCCGTGGCAAGGCAGTCGTTCCGTCCCAAGGTCTTATATTTTGAGTTTAGTAAGGGATGTAATGTACAGGACTGCTATCTCATTTTGTGTCAACACTTTTGTAAGCCACAGAGGCAATCCTTACGACTCAGTTCAAGGATTTTGTAATAGATGTTCATATTATCAATAAAAGAGAACTTTTCCATGTTTCAATCTGTGTTCAATTATCTGCGTACTCTGAATATGTGCTCGCTATACGAAACAAAAATACTTAGCCTCGTGCGGTGCGCAACCTAGGCCCGCACGGCGGTCACGCCCGGGGGGACGACTAACGATTCCACGGAATCGGGGCGTGACAGTGGCTGTGGTGGCAGTGGCTTACGGCGGTGGTTGGGGGTTGTCGTCGGGTCATCGGGGGAAGCTCGGTCGGAGCTGGCTAGCGGAGGGGCGGCGAGGACGGTGGCTGAGGGTTTGGGAGAACGGGTGGCCGAGGTCGGGGTTTTATAGGGGGAGAGGGAGGAGAACGGTCGGCGGTTGCGGGAGGTGGAGCGGCGCGGAGGCGGAGCACCACGGCGGGTTAACGGCCGAGAAGACGACGGTTCGGCCGAGGCGGTGAATGACAGGGAGACGAGGGGTTCGGGGGTTAGGACTTTACTGTAGTGGGCGGGTAGGCGGGTTATCGGGTCGGGTTTCGGATTTAGGATCCAGATCCGACCCGATCCGATAGGGTATGGGTCGGGTTCGGGTTAGCGGGTTCCGGGTTGGGTTCAGACCCGACCCGACCCGCTAGGGTTTAGGCCCGATTCAGGACTTTGGGCCGGTCTGGGTTGGTTTGGTTCAATAAACCGGTTGGTTCAAGTTGGTTTATTTTGGTTTAAATAAAAACTTAGTTTTTAGGTCTTTAAAACTAGTTCTGGGGTCCAATAAATTTCAGAAAAATTACTCTATATTATTTTTATACTATTTTAATATTTAATAAAAATATTTAAAATTATTTAAACTAGAATACCTTGATTTTAATTAATAAAAAATCACAAAAAATTCCAGAAAATTTTTAAATTCTAAAAAATCTGGAGCACTACCTGCCACGACCACCTCTTCTTCCACGACCTTCATTCCCCTCGTTGAGTCCTCCACGTCGGAGTTTCTCGCAGCCCCTATCTCCGGAGCAGCCGATCGGACCCCTCTGCGATACCACTGACCCCATCACCATTCCAGTCAGCCACCCTCTTCCATCCTCGACCACCTCGCCACCAGCAATGCCACCGTCATCACGACCACCACCGCTGTCCTTGTCCCTCTTCTTTTCGACCTCCAACACCCACACCACCAGTCCGTCCACCCGAGCACCCCGTCTCCGGTGAAACTCCTCTACACGACTTCCTCTTCCTCCTCCTCTCCTCCTGACATCAGCCTCGCTCCCTGTTCCTCTCCTCCTCCTGGCCGGACCCCCCACTAGTCGGAGTTCAACAGTCATCACCACCATCATTAGCGTTATCACCACCCTGTCCACCACCCATCACCACCACGGTCCTCCTCCCCTTCTCCTCGACCTCGCCCTGCGCTCCTCCTCTCCTCCTCTCCTCTAGTCGGATATTCCCTCCACTGGCCGAATTCCGGCGAGCCTCAAATAATCACCATCATCATCCATGTTAGCATCATCATCACCCCCATCAACCCTCGTCGTAATCATCATCGTAATCATCACCTCATCGTCATCTCACCATCATCCCATCATCATCATCGCATCATCGTCATCTCACCATCGTCGTTATAGTCGTCACCATCGTCATCATCGTAATCATCACCTCATCGTCATCTCACCATCATCCCATCATCATCATCGCATCATCGCTATCTCATCATCGTCGTTATAGTCGTCACCATCATCATCATCGTCGTCAACCTCACCGTCGTACCCATGCACGTACTCCGAGGTATGAATATGTCTGTCTTTTCCTTTTATGTATGTTCGTGTATGTGCCATTAGGATATGCGTATTACTTATGACTGCTAGCTGATATCGGATCGTGAGTCGGTGAACCCAGTGCTGCGTACACGAACTCGTACTCGTAGCGTATATTATTCAGTTTGATATATTTAGTATATGCATACTATTCAACTTGGTATACGTATAATTATTGGATGATATATATATATATATATATATATATATATATATATATATATATATATATATATATGGTATATATGTATATTGTAATTAATTATATGCTAATAATAATTAGGAGTATGTGTATTCAGACTGTACGACCCTAGGACACCGTGGACTGTCCCGTACTTATCTTGACCATGTTGACCTTAAGAACATGCTAGATGACTGTCTTGTGTACATTTATGTACTGGCCTAGACACATGCTATTTTGACTGACTGACTGTGACACAATATTTAATATAGGACACCCGCGTAAGTAGTCCCGCAATTGACTGTGTTAGATGACTAACCACCCCTAGTGTACCCCTGAGTCCAGTGTAAATATGGTTGTGTATGTGCTAGTGTAATGACTAATGATTTTATTGTATTATATTATATATACATAGGATATTGGCTTTGCTCTGCGCGACTTCTGGAGCAGGTTATTGGTACATTGCAGCTTCCTTGCCAGGCAAGTATACCTTGCCATTGTACTATTATTCATATTCCATATGTTGCATGCATCTTTATTTTCTGTCTTTAGTTCATATATTTTAACTGTTATATAAAATGCGCGCGACGGTGTCGTCGCGATATGTTTTACTTATGTATTTGCATTGACCTTGTTTATGAGACTACCCCATTATCATGTAGCATCTTTAGGTTCATTGGTCGTGACACAGTGGTTACACGAGTTGTGAGTCTCATGTAGATCACGGACTTGCGTGCAGGGTTTGGCCTCCTGTACGTATGGGCCGTGCGTTAGGAATTACTGCTGTTAGAAACTTTGTATGCTAGAAGACTTAGCAGTTATTAGAGGTCCATGGACATAGCTTATTATAGTACGGTGGTCCCATCCTTGTCCTTGTTTGGTTGCAGGATTGGGCTAGGGTACTAAGAATAGGCTATGAACCAAATTGTGTCATGGATGTGACATGCTTAGAGCATGGAGTGGAGAGAACAACAAGTACCGCATTTGAGCTCCTTTGCACTTTTCTCCTGTGCGCCCGGATTCTCCGCCGGAGATACGGGTGGTGATGACCTCTATATATTATGTACTATCAGGTGGGCCACCGGCGTTCAAAAGATGACGTGCCTTTTAGGCCCCTGGATTTCCAATAGAGAACCATGCCAAATCCCAGTTTTCAGCCAGATAGCTCACTTGTGGGAAAAGTTGTTCTTAACTGCATTCACTTAGACGGTTAGGCGACCATTGGATATTTATTTCAGTACTTCATTGGCGTACTTTTATGTATCTTGTTATGTCCCTCTGAGGACCTGGCCCCTTCCAGGTGTATCTGTTCTTGAGTGTTCGCAGGAGCGCAGATTCGGATGGTTACATAATTTCGAGGATGTCTTCTCTTCGAGCCCGTGATTGTTAGCTGGTATTCTTATATGGTGTTTGTTGTGTTGTACTTATATTGTATTTGCTCTTATATTCGAGTGATATTGGATTTGTTTCCATCCAACTATCATCCTTAGATACTTCTTATTGAGATCTAGTTTCATAGATACTGGTTAATTATTTATACTTGATTTTCTGTGGATGAGATTTAGCTTATACCCTGTGACTTATGACATATGTTATACCACTATGGATTTGATATTCATATTATAGCGTAAGTATGGGTTTGGTTTCCATATATTGGAGTTGCCATACCCATGCGGCTGGCATGCTTACGTGTCATAGTCCTATATATTTTTGGGACTGGGGCGTGACATATTTTTGTGGTGGCCCATGCAGGTCGAGAGCATATTGTCTCGGTTATGTTACTGTACCGAACAAGCCTGCACCTAGGACTAGAGTATAGGATCTCATCCTTGATTGACTATGATTCGCCCTCCTTCCCGTCCATACTATTCGAATAATTGTATCCTGCTTGATTCATGTACTTCCCTAATAGTTCTTTGAGTATAGCCTTCTGCTAGAATATAGGAACCCCTGTTATTAGGATGATAATTAGGGTAGCACACCTATTAAGAATACAACGAGGATATAGACACACCACTAAGTTTAGAATATCTAGTGAACCCTAGAATTCCTTATCTCTAGAATTGGTTTACCATTACCCCCTGATGTATTATGAATACTTAAGAGTAGTATAGACACTACTAGAGTTAGTTAGAAGTTTACCATAATGTTTGACCCTAGTATTGAGGAACTAATAAAAAATTAAAATTGAATATTAGGACTGAACCTAACCTTCGCAGTTAGATAAGTATTGGAGAACTATAAATTTAGATTCTTGTCTTGAGATAAGCAGACAGTACCTTAGAAAGCCAAGAGCAAGGCATAGAATATTTTCCTAATCATACCTCAAACATAGCAACTAGCATACCACTTTTCCTTAGAAAATCATGATGCTATCTAGAGCCCCCTATTTTAATTTTATATGTTGATCCTCTGCGACCTTAACGTTCGTTAATTGCACGACGAATAAATTATCTTCTTCTTTTCTTCATTTTTCAACTTGTGCCACTTGACACCTCTGATTATAGACCAAGTGATTTTATTCTATGTTAGGATATATAGCTTGCTAGGATTTTGGTTGTTACTTTTGAATTTTGAATTATGTGATTGGTAATTAGAACTTGACAGTTTAAGTTATTCTTGTAGATTGCAACCTAATGATTATCCCTTAGTTTTCAAATTGCGTAATTTGTACCCTCACCTCGATACAAGTTATATTCCCTTCCCGTGAGGCTAGTAACCTTTCTATTCTTGCTGTTAACACTTGTTCTATAAGCGCTATGACTAAGACTTAAGACGACCATGATCTATATAGTGTAAGCGGATACCCTAATAAGTACCAAGACCCCTTCTCGTAGACCTTAACAAGAGCTTCTACGGTATCCTCAAGGCAATTACAATAGTAGTTCAATTGTTATAAGTTAGGTAGTATACCTCACAACCTAGAATCGCATAGCCCTATTGATCCATTAATGAAGTGTAACTGAATGACATTAATTGTATGCTAGCATAAGATGACAGTGTTTATTCAGACGATAGAATTTAGAGGTCCATGCCCCTATTTGGTTGACTAGCGACTTAGACAAGGAGGTTGTATGATAACTGTAGAGATTATAGAGTCTTTTATTATTATTGCTTATTTTGTTTTATTTTTTGTGAACTTGAATTAATTTGTACCTCCTTTCATCATCATCTAGCGTACTTATATTTGTTGTACTACCTTGACTTATGCCGCTATTATAGCCTAGTTTTTGCAAGCCTATCCTTTATCGAGCTTGTTCATGACATATATGTTATTGGGGCCTGATCAGCCACACTAATACATTTCAGAATCAGTGTATTACGGTCTGATCAACCATAGTACGCTTGATTCGCCCTTCGCAATAATACTTTACGTGGATTGAGATATATAGTTGACTAGTAGACACCTGTAGTTGCCCTCTATATATGTCTGAGCGGATCGTATCGGTTACATAACTGTACTAATACGACCATGCGAATAAGGAATTACCAAAATAGGATTTCAATCTACAACTGCCCTGACAATTCCTATTTGAATTCTTTAAACGCCTTGATCCCGATACTTCTATTCTATTACCTCTCCCTTGAACTCTTTATTATTGATCTTCGTCTTTCCTTATTTCGAAAAGATGAAACATCTTGCTGGGTATAAATTTGATATATAGATAGTACTAGATATGCCCCACAGGCCAATCGCATTGTTTGGTGACTATCTTTTATAAATGTTTAAGGGAATATCATAGATGATATGTTTGGTGTTAAAAACTTTGAGGATTCAATAACATGATTAAATAATTTAGGGCATAGCTTTCTTAGATGTATAGCCTTAGATGATAGATGGGTAAATTCTAAGTTGGGTAGAAACTGCAATGTTAACTTGAGGAGAATTCTTTAGACTGTAACCAAGTAAGATTTGATAGAGAGAAACCCTACCCTAGTTTAATTTCGAGGACAAAATTATTTTAACTTGGGTAGATTGTAAACCCTCTCACCCAAAATTAGGCCTGCTTTGCTTAGATAGTGAAACTAGGGCTAGTTTGAGCCAAATAGAATTAGAACACGACATTTATTTAAGTATACAATAATTTATATCATGTAAAGCACCTTACCGTTGCTTCGATAATTGGAGCACTTCACTAGCCATTGCCTATCTACAAATTTTACAACCTTATCCTAGACATGCCCGCCTACTATTCTGACCCTTGTGTAACTTATAATATTGCTCTCTTGTGCTATATTTTAGTCGCACAATAAACATCGTGGACGTTATTATTATAATTCTAAATAAATTATGACCTTGTACCCTTGTGCGTCCCAATCAAAATTGGAGACACAATCTTGACCGTTTTGTGCAACCCAAATTTTATTAAAATTCTACATTGTACCCTCTACGTCCCTGACATTTGTGTCCCACCATTAATTCCATGTACTCCTAATTAATTCTAGAACATCTTGCGCATTCAATTTGATTAATTAAAATCTAATTTCCGTCCTTGTGCAATTCTTTCAATTGTTGGGGGACTTTTACGCAAAAATGCATTGAGGTGTCCCCACCATTGGACAATTCATAAAGAAATCTATTTTTCCCCTTCACATGAATTTTTCCCATAATTTTTAGAATGTGCAAACGCACAACATCGATCCCTCATTTAAACCCCATCCTTATATTTTAAACCATGTAAATTATAGCCCCGACATCCTCATGCAAGCCCAAGGCCCACTCCAAGGAGAGTTAACCAAGCCCACATTGTCCTAGGTCAAACCCCCAAACCCTAATTTTATGTGTATATAAGCAACTTTTCTTCCCTTTTTCTTATTTTCTAAATCATACCTAAACCTAACTTTAACTCAGCCGACCACTCATCCCTACACTATTCACCCTTCTTCCTCCTCCCGATTCTTCCTCGCCGGATACCCCTGGCCGGAGTAGCCACCGGCATCTCCTACCACAGCGATGTCACCACCACCTTGTCGACCCCGACATCACAAACTACCCCACCATCGTCATCATTCCTTCTCCTAGAGTTGCCATCATCATCTATACCACCACTTCCCCGAATCATCGCCGGAGCCCAGGCCCGACTTCGTCGACCTCGTCCCACCACTATCGACGACTTCCATCGACGGCAGGCTCCCCTAGTTGCACGACTCCATCACCGCCAACCCCTGCGCCGTGGAGCACCACCTGCCACGACCACCTCTTCTTCCACGACCCTCCTTCCACTCGTCGAGTCCTCCCCGCCGGAGCTGCTTGCAACCTCAATCTCCGGAGCAGCCGACCGGACCCCTCTGCGACACCACCGACCCTATCACCATTCCAGTCAGCCACCCTCTTTCATCCTCGACCACCTCGCCACCAGCAATGCCACCGTCATCACGACCACCACCGCTGTCCTCGTCCCTCTTCTTTCCGACCTCCATCACCCACACCACCAGTCCGTCCACCCGAGCACCCCGTCTCCGGTGAAACTCCTCTATACGACTTCCTCTTTCTACTCCTCTCCTCCTGACATCAGCCCCGCTCCATGTTCCTCTCCTCCTCCTGGCCGGACCCCCCACTAGTCGGAGTTTAACAGTCATCACCACCATCATTAGCGTTATCACCACCCTGTCCACCACCCATCACCACCACGGTCCTCCTCCCCTTCTCCTCGACCTCGCCCTCCGCTCCTCCTCTCCTCCTCCCTCTGGCCGAACATTCTCCCCACTGGCCGGATTCTGGCGAGCCTCAAATAATCACCATCATCATCCATGTTAGCATCATCATCACCCCCATCAACCCTCGTTGTAGTCATTATCGTAATCATCACCTCATCGTCATCTCACCATCATCCCATCATTATCATCGCATCATCGTCATCTCACCATCGTCGTTATAGTCGTCACCATCATCATCATCGTAATCATCACCTCATTGTCATCTTACCATTATCCCATTATCATTATCGCATCATCGTCATCTCATCATCGTCGTTATAGTCGTCACCATCGTCATCATCGTCGTCAACCTCGCCGTCGTGCCCGTGCACGTACTTCGAGGTATGAACCTGTTTGTCTTCTTCTTTTATGTATGTTCGTGTGTGTGCCATTAGGACATGCGTATTGCTTATGACTGTTAGCTGATATATGACCCTGAGTCGGTGAACCCAGTGCTGCGTACACGAACTCGTACTCGTACGCGTATATTATTCAGTTTGATATATTTATATATATTTAGTATATGCATACTATTCAACTTGGTATACGTATAATTATTGGATGATATATATATATATATATATATATATATATATATATATGGTATATATGTATATTGTAATTAATTATATGCTAATAATAATTAGGAGTATGTGTATTCAGACTGTACGACCCTAGGACACCGTGGACTGTCCCGTACTTACCTTGACCATGTTGACCTTAAGAACATGCTAGATGACTGTCTTGTGTACATTTATGTATTGGCCTAGACACATATTATTTTGACTGACTGACTGTGACACAATATTTAATATAGGACACCCGCGTAAGTAGTCGCGCAATTGACTGTGTTAGATGACTAGTACCACCCCTAGTGTACCCCTGAGTCCAGTATAAATATGGTTGTGTATGTGCTAGTGTAATGACTAATAATTTTATTGTATTATATTATATGTACATAGGATATTGGCTATGTTCTGCACGACTTCTGGAGCAGGTTATTGGTACATTGCAGCTTCCTTGCCAGGCAAGTATACCTTGCCATTGTACTGTTATTCATATCCCATATGTTGCATGCATCTTTAATTTTTGTCTTTAGTTTATATATTTTAACTGTTATATAAAATGCGCGCGACGGTGTCGTCGCGATATGTTTTACTTATGTATTTGCATTGACCTTGTTTATGAGACTACCCCATTATCATGTAGCATCTTTAGGTTCATTGGTCGTGACACAGTGGTTACACGAGTTGTGAGTCTCATGTAGATCACGGACTTGCGTGCAAGATTTGGCCTCCTGTACGTATGGGCCGTGCGTTAGGAATTACTGCTGTTAGAAACTTTGCATGCTAGAAGACTTAGCAGTTATTAGAGGTCCATGGACATAGCTTATTATAGTACGGTGGTCCCATCCTTGTCCTTGTTTGGTTGCAGGATTGGGCTAGGGTACTAAGATTGTGTCATGGATGTGACATGCTTAGAGCATGGGGTGGGGAGAACAACAAGTACCGCATTTGAGCTCCTTTGCACTTTTCTCCTGTGCGCCTGGATTCTCCGTCGGAGATACGGGTGGTGATGACCTCTATATATTATGTACTATCAGGCGGGCCACCGGCGTTCAAAAGATGACGTACCTTTTAGGCCCCTAGATCTCCTAAAAAGAACCATGCCAAATCCCAGTTTTCAGCCAGATAGCTCACTTGTGGGGAAAGTTGTTCTTAACTGCATTCACTTAGACGGTTAGGCGACCATTGGATATTTATTTCAGTACTTCATTGGCATGCTTTCATATATCTTGTTATGTCCCTCTGAGGACCTGGCCTCTTCCAGGTGTATCTGTTCTTGAGTGTTCGCAGGAGCGCAGATTCGGATGGTTACATAATTTCGAGGATGTCTTCTCTTCGAGCCCGTGATTGTTAGCTGGTATTCTTATATGGTGTTTGTTGTGTTGTACTTATATTGTATTTGCTCTTATATTCGAGTGGTAGTGGATTTGTTTTCACCCAACTATCATCCTTAGATACTTCTTATTGAGATCTAGTTTCATAGATACTGGTTAATTATTTATACTTGATTTTCTGTGGATGAGATTTAGATTATACCCTGTGACTTGTGACATATGTTATACCACTGTGGATTTGATATTCATATTACAGCGTACGTATGGGTTTGGTTTCTATATATTGGAGTTGCCATACCCATGCGGCTGGCAAGCTTACGTGTCCTAGTCCTACGTATTTTTGGGACTGGGGCGTGACAAACAGTTTGTCACGACCCGCACCCAAAAATTCGGGCACGAGTGCGTGGGTACGTCCAGCCTACGCCGCAGAGTCGGCGGTAGTACGCTATCTAGGTCAATCCATTATTTCCTAACTAGCTCATTCACAAATAACATAGGCAAGATAAAAATGAGAATGAAACTTAAGATTGCATCTGAAAATAATTGTGACAACAGATTCAAATGTCTTAATACAGGATTTCAAAGTGAAATCGGGGACAAACCCGATAAATAAGGTGAGAATATAAATGAAAGATAGCTACTACTAGCTACTCAGCAGCAGGGGTCTCCTGGGTGGGTCCTGGCTCCTCATAGGTATCATCAGTCCCCTCATAGGGACCATAATAAGTAGGGGCAAGATCCTCATCATCGCCTAAATCAACAGATCCAGTCAGGAAAGGAGCAAAGTACACAGTGCACAACAAGATTAAACTAAATATTTATGACAATTAAATATTTGATATCATGTTGAGAAACAGCATAACAGAACATTATTATCTCAGAGTTAAACTGTAAACAGGAATATGAGAAACAGAACTAAATGAAACAGAAAATGAAACTACAATAGCCAACAAGAAATATAACATGACCAGAACTATCTGTGTGAACTTGTGTTTGTTTTAGAATACATAGTTGGCATGTAGGGGTTTATAAGGCTAATCCGGCCGTCATGAACGGCTATTAAACAGGGGAAATTAAGATCCGGCTGAGGTACAGTCGTGTACCAACAGCTATTAAACAGGACAAGGGGAAGGGTAAACTACATGCCTTCTAGGTATCCTCCCACCCGACATGAAAAACAAGACAGGAACTCCATTATTCAAGACATGAAATCCAGTATTTCTAACACTAGGTGTAATCATCAAGGGTACATGTAAGGCAGGGAATTAATTATCACAATATATAAATATTAACTTGAAGTGCAGGTACTTGCCTGTTGTTTGGATCTGATTAATTTGGTTCTTGGAGGAAAAGTCCAGAGATGAGTCCAAAAGCTGAAATAGACATTACCATCATGCTCAGAAGATGTCAAATAGCTAGAAACGCCTATCCTTGGGTCCAATTTGAAGACAAGGACAAAAATGGCAGTTTTGGGTCAAAACGGGGTCCGCCGGTGGGCCCGCTTTGCACCGAAAAATGTGTCCGGGTCAAAGGTCTCCAAATTCACCAAACTTAGTGTCAACAGGTCAGGAACGCTGATACGAACCCAACGGAACTTTCAGATTTGGATTCCGATGAGCCGAACACAAAATCGCTCGTCGAGCGGGGCCTATGGGGCCCACGACACGCAATTTCGTCAACGTTCTCAAAATTGAACCAAACTTGACCCACAGGACCAGCGTATCGCTACGAGTCCGATGGCACAAGTTTCGTCTCGATCTGACGTGTGTGCACGAAGTTATGGTGAATTGCAAAAAAGGCGGATACGGGGCGATGTCCGCTGATACGCGTTGATTCCGGTGTGCACGCACACCCGAATCAGCTTCCACGAAAACTCACACGTCCGTATCGACGATGCGCACGTATCTGTGAAGACCGCACGCGACCAAGTCATCCCGTTTGGCGGGGCGTACTCAGTTCCGGGGTGAAACAGGGTCTGGTTTTTCCTGTTTTTGGATCGCGGTGTGCGATCACCACAGGATGCGATGCCCCGAACAGTTTATCCGGACACCGAGAGGGTCGTACAGGCTTCACAACGCAATTTGCGAAATTGGAAACAGAGCTACGAGGCGAAAGTTACACGCACCTGAAGGGGACCCGAAAATCAGGGTCGAGTCGTGTCCGACTCGTGTCGGACACGCGAATCCCAAAAATTAGGGTTAGGGTTCAGGGCTTGGGGGCTCTCCGGCGGAGCTCCGGCGGCTCGACAGCGGGGGAGGCCGGCCGGAGGGAGCTGGGGGCAGCGCTGCATGGCGGGGGACGCTCGGCCGGAGGCGGCGGCGCACCGGAACGGGCGGCTCGAGGAGGGCGGCTGCTCGGGGAGGCGTGGCGGAGGAGGAAGACAGGCGGCCGGGGGTCTGGGGAGTTGGGGACGGAGCCGAGGGGGCTAGGCGGCTGGAGGGAGTGGGTGGTGGTTCGCCGGCGGGAGGGATGGCTGGAGTTAGGGCTCAGGCGGGTTAGGGGAATGAGGCGGAGGAGGAAGAGAGGGGAGGGTTTTATAGGGGTTCCGGGGCGGGGCTGGGTGGCCGAGTTAGGCGGGGCCGAGGGGTCGTGGCCCCGCTCCGGCGGAGGCGGCGGGGGCCACGGGCGGTTGGCCGGAAGACTCGGGATCGTGGGGGTGAGCTGGGGAAGAACGGGTCGCCGGGTCAGTGGGCTGGCGGGTCGGGTTTGATCGACCCGACCCGACCCGGGTTGGCGGGCTGGGCTGGCTGTTGGGCTCGGCCCACTGGGCCGGGCCCAAAAGAAAGAAAAAAATAAAAATAAAAATAAAAATAAAATAATAACAGTTTAAATAATTATTTAATTAAAAAAATAGTTTTGAGGCATTTAAAAATAGGTCTGAGGTCCCGAAAAATCCAGAAAAATTACCCTAAGTCCAGTTTTTCATTTTACATCCAAAAATATTATTTTCATGATATTTTAATATTATTTATTAATAATTAAAAATCATTTAATTATTAAGAACCTTGATTTTAATTTCAGAAAATTCCCAGAAAATTCCAGAAAATTGGGAAAAATCCAAGATTTAATAATTTAAAAAATTCGGGGGTTTACAACCTACCCAACTTACAAAAATTTCGTCCTCGAAATTTAAGAATAACAAGGCACGAAAGGAAAGGCCAAAAAAATAAAATATACCTCAGGGTTCAAAAAGATAGGGGTATCGCTCTCTAATCTCGTCTTCTCGCTCCCAGGTGGATTCGCCGGGAGAATGGTGCTTCCAAGCTACGCGAACCAAGAAGATAACCTGGTTCCGTAGGACTTTCTCCGAGCGATCCAGTATCTCCACGGGTTGCTCCTGGTAAGTCAGACTTGGGCCTACTTCGAGCTCTGAGTGATCCAAAATGTGTCTGGGGTCTGACACGTACTTCCTCAGCTACGGCACGTGGAAGACGTTATGTACTCCATCCAGAGAGGGTGGCAATGCCAGTCGGTATGCCACTTCTCCAATTTTCTCCTGTATGCCAAAAGGTCCAATAAATCTTGGGCTGAGTTTTCCACTCCTTCCGAACCTAATGGTGCCACGTGTCGGGGAAATCTTTAAGAATACCAGCTCTCCAACCTTTAATAAAGTCACAATCAAGTCTTAGTTCCATAAGCAAAATGTTTAAATTGACTTGAATTTCATAAATTTAATTACCTCAAATTCCAAGGGCCTTCGGTGGCTATTTGCCCAATGTCGTTGCCTGTCTTGAGCCACTCGAAGTCTGTCCCTTATTTGCTTTACCTTCTCAGCTGAATCGATCACCATCTCTGGTCCCAGCAGGGCTCTTTCTCCAACGTCGTCCCATGATAGCGGGGTACGACATCTTCGTCCATACAGAGCTTCAAATGGAGTCATCTCAATACTTGCTTGGTAACTGTTATTATAAGAGAACTCCACAAGATGTAGGTAGTCTTCCCAGGATCCTCCAAAATCCAGAACACATGTACGGAGCATATCTTCAAGTGTCTGGATTGTACGTTCCGATTGTCCATCGGTTTGGGGATGATAAGCTGTGCTGAATTTGAGTTGCGTCCCCAAGCTGGCTTGTAAGCTCTTCCAGAAGTGAGAGGTGAATCTTGAATCTCGGTCGGAGACAATACTTACTGGAACTTCATGCAGCCTGACAATATGTATGATATATAAATCTGCCAGCTTCTCTGTAGATAACCCTACTTTGAAAGGTAGAAAATATGCAGACTTGGTCAGTCTATCTACTATCACCCAGATTGCATCCTTTCCACTAGGTGTCCTTGGAAGTCCGGAAACAAAATCCATTGTGATATGTTCCCACTTCCACTCCGAAATGGATAGTGGTTGAAGCAATCCTCCAGGTCTTTGTCTTTCTGCCTTGACTTGCTGGCACACTAAACAACGAGATACGAACCTGGCTACTTCTCTTTTCATGCCATGCCACCAAACATGCGTTCTCAGGTCCTTGTACATCTTGTTGGCTCCTGGATGTATAGAGTATTGCGATCTGTGCGCCTCTTGCATGATTTCTTCTCTTATGTCTCCTTGAGGTACACATAATCTATCGCCATGCCTCAGTGATCCATCTTCATGAATTCTGAATTCTTCTACTAGTCCAGCTTGCACTTGACCTCGAAGGCTTCGCAGGCCTTCGTCCTGAAACTGAGTCTCCTTGATCTTGTCCATTAAAGTAGACTGAATCTGCAAGTTCATCATTTGGCCTTCTTTTCCTGGGATAATTACTTCAATACCTAAACTTTCCAAGTCCTCCAGCAGGTGTCTGTCCATAGTCAAGTACATCGCCATAGGATACCTGCTTAGAGCATCAGCAACTACATTTGCCTTCCCAGGATGATATTGAAGAGTGATATCAAAGTCTTTCATTAGTTCCAGCCACCTTCTTTGCCTCATGTTTAGCTCTTTCTGGGTGAAGATATATTTTAAGCTTTTATGGTCTGTAAATATTTCCACCTTTTCTCCATAAAGATAATGCTTCCATAGTTTAAGAGCAAAAATGACAGCTGCCAATTCTAAATCATGAGTTGGATAGTTCTTTTCATGGGGTCGAAGCTGTCTAGAGGCATAGGCTATTACCTTCTTGTTCTGCTCCAGTACACAACCTAGACCTTTTCCAGAAGCATCACTATAAATAGCGAAACCTCCGGTTCCGGAAGGTAAGGTCAGAATAGGGGCAGAAGTCAGTCTTTTCTTCAATTCCTCAAAAGCACGCTGACATTTATCAGTCCAGGTGAACTCTTCATCCTTTCTTGTTAATTTTGTTATGGGCTCCGCAATTCTTGCAAAATCCTTCACGAACTTCCGATAGTAGCCAGCTAGTCCCAGGAAGCTTCTAATCTCAGCTACAGAGTCTGGAGTGGGCCAGGATTCTACTGTCGCTATCTTCTTAGGATCTACTGCTATTCCATCTCCAGTCACAACATGTCCCAAGAATTCCACTTTGTCTAGGAAGAAAGCACATTTAGATAATTTTCCATAAAGTTTTTCCTTCCTCAAAGTCTCCAATGCTAACCTCAAATGTTCTTCATGTTCTTCGGGGGTCTTGGAGTAGATCAAAATATCATCAATAAAGACCACTACAAATTTGTCTAGGTATGGCTGGAAAACTCTGTTCATTAGGTTCATAAAAACTGCTGGAGCATTCGTCAACCCGAACGGCATTACTAAAAATTCGTAGTGTCCGTTCCGGGTATTGAAAGCAGTTTTAGGGATGTCTTCCTTTCTCACCCTTACTTGGTGGTAACCAGACCTTAAATCAATCTTTGAAAATACCCGAGCTCCACTCAGCTGGTCAAATAAGTCATCTATCCTGGGCAGGGGATACTTATTCTTAATTGTTAAGGCATTCAAGGCCCTATAGTCAATACACATTCGGGATGTTCCGTCCTTCTTGGGCACGAATAATACTGGAGCTCCCCAGGGTGAGATACTAGACCTAATGAAGTATTTGTCTTCTAGTTCTTTGATTTGCTCATTTAGTTCTATTATCTCCTTCTTGTTGATTCTGTAGGGATTTTGAGATACTGGTGCTGCTCCTGGCACTAAGTCAATGGAGAATTCAACTTCTCGGTCTGGGGGTAAGCCTGGGAGATCTTCAGGGAAGACATCAAGGTATTCAGAGATGATAGGTAGTGGCACTTCTTCTGTTACTAGGGCTCCACAAATTTTGTTATTACCCATTTCTCTAGAACCTCTAGCAAATTCAAATTCTGGCTTGTCAGGGGGTCTGAAGATTACACTACCTCTGTGGCAGTCTATGGTGGCATGATGTTGACTTAACCAACCCATACCCAGTATAATGTCAAAACTGGGCACTGGCATTACAAGTAATCTAGCATACAGTTCTCTTCCAAACAAGGTAATAGGACAATTGTTACAGACATCACTAACCGGGATGATTCCTCCACCGGTAATGATCTTATAACAATTCCTAAGGGGTTTAGTGATTAAGCTATGCTTCATAAGGAAATCTACTGACATGAATGAATGCGAAGCTCCATAGTCAAATAAAGTAATAGCTGGTATTGAATTTATAAGCACAGAACCTGTAATCACGTCTGTTGTGGCCTCAGCTTCTTCCAGAGTCATTGCATAAGCACGGCCTTGCTGCGGTGCACCCCTCTGTTGCTGCTGGTGCTGAGCAAAGCGTTGTTGTTGTGTTGGAAGTGGGGGTCCCCTCTGTTGTACTGCTGGGGCCCTGGCCTGGGCTGGAGCCTTGGGTGCAGCGGTGCGTCCTTGAGCAGCTGGACAGTCCCTCATTTGGTGCGCTGCTGAGCCGCAGTAAAGGCAGGAACCTAGCCTCTTCCTGCAGACTTGCCAAGTATGACCTGGTTTTTGGCAAAAGTTACAAGCAGCAGCTTGTTGGTTCTGTCCCTGAGCCTGGTGTTGGGGTGCTGGAGCTCGAGGGAGAGGACACTGAGTTTGCTGCGGGGCCCTCTGCTGTTGTTGCTGTTGTTGTTGTTGAAAAGGGCGTTTGTTGGGTCCTGCATTTCCGGTATCTCTTTTCCGCTTCAGTTTATGCCCCATATCTCTCTCTACGCCTTGTGCCACGCTCAGGATTTCTTCATAGGTACGAGCTCGGCTGGTGGTGACAGCAAGGCGAATATCCGGAGACAGCCCCTTCTTGAATCTACGGGCCCTGTCCTCCGGGGTACGAACCATGTACTCCGCAAAATGGCTTAACCTGCTAAATTCAGCAGTATATTCATCAACTGTCAGGGTACCTTGTTCCAGTCTCTCGAATTGGCTTTCGAGAGCTTCCCGAGCCACTTCGGGGTAGAATTTCTCCTTGAATAGCCTTTTGAAGTCTTCCCAGGTGATGTCAGGAGCAGATAGTTGGGGTTCATCTCTGTACCAGGTTCGAGCAATGTCGAACAGTTGCAGGCTTGCGGACTCCACTTTGAGGTCATCAGGGACCCGAGCAGTCTTCGGGAGTCTCTCGACATTCTCTATCCACTCATCGGCATAGAGAATGCCCTCAGTTCCGTAAAATTCCAGGGGTCTTAGATTCTTGAAATCTTTGGCACTCCCTGGCCTCTTGAGTGACGACTCCTGGGACTTAAGAGCTTCTGAGAGGCTGGTCCGCAGAAGTGCAGTCTGTTCTTTCTGGGATTCCACCAATCCCTGGAACACTCTAAGTAGCTGTGCCCCATCTAGAGTAACTGCCGGAACAGATGGAGGCGGCGGAAGTACAAGAGTCTCGGGCACATTCTGCTCAGCAGGTTCTGATGTGCCTCCTACTGTGTTCCTGGTCTGGACCATTCTGAAAGATTAAGGGATAGGAAGATCAGAATAGAATACTTGGAAATCAAAGGCGATAGGAAAAATTGAGCAGCAAAGATATCAAGAATTGAAATAAGGACACTATACTGTGAATGAGCTTTTCCTAGAATCCTCAATTTTATTCCATACCCTGTCCTAGGGTATTACCCTATTTTAGGATAGGACCTGCATGGGCCACCATAAAAATGTGTCACGACCCGCACCCGGAAATTCGGGCACGAGTGCGTGGGTACGTCCAGCCTACGCCGCAGAGTCGGCGGTAGTACACTGTCTAGGTCAATCCATTATTTGCTAACTAGCTCATTCACAAATAACATAGGCAAGATAAAAATGAGAATGAAACTTAAGATTGCATCTGAAAATAAATGTGACAACAGATTCAAATATCTTAATACAGGATTTCAAAGTGAAATCGGGGACAAACCCGATAAATAAGGTGAGAATATAAATGAAAGAAGCTACTACTAGCTACTCAGCAGCAGGGGTCTCCTGGGTAGGTCCTGGCTCCTCATAGGTATCATCAGTCCCCTCATAGGGACCATAATAAGTAGGGGCAAGATCCTCATCATCGCCTAAATCAACAGATCCAGTCAGGAAAGGAGCAAAGTACACAGTGCACAACAAGATTAAACTAAATATTTATGACAATTAAATATTTGATATCATGTTGAGAAACAGCATAACAGAATATTATTATCTCAGAGTTAAACTGTAAACAGGAATATGAGAAACAGAACTAAATGAAACAGAAAATGAAACTACAATAGCCAGCAAGAAATATAACATGACCAGAACTATCTGTGTGAACTTGTGTTTGTTTTAGAATACATAGTTGGCATATAGGGGTTTATAAGGCTAATCTGGCCGTCATGAACGGCTATTAAACAGGGGAAATCAAGATCCGACTGAGGTACAGTCGTGTACCAACAGCTATTAAACAGGACAAGGGGAAGGGTAAACTACATGCCTTCTAGGTATCCTCCTACCCGACATGAAAAACAAGACAGGAACTCCATTATTCAAGACATGAAATCCAGTATTTCTAACACTAGGTGTAATCATCAAGGGTACATGTAAGGCAGGGAATTAATTATCATAATATATAAAGATTAACTTGAAGTGCTGGTACTTGCCTGTTGTTTGGATCCGATTAATTTGGTTCTTGGGGGAAAAGTCCAGAGATGAGTCCAAAAGCTGAAATAGACATTACCATCATGCTCAAAAAATGTCAAATAGCTAGAAACGCCTGTCCTTGGGTCCAATTTGGAGACAAGGGCAAAAACGACAGTTTCGGGTCAAAACGGGGTCCGCCGGTGGGCCCGCTTTGCACCGAAAAACGTGTCCGGGTCAAAGGTCTCCAAATTCACCAAACTTAGTGTCAACAGGTCAGGAACGCTGATACGAACCCAACGGAACTTCCAGATTTGGATTTCGATGAGCCGAACACAAAATCGCCCGTCGAGCGGGGCCTGTGGGGCCCATGACACGCGATTTCGTCAACGTTCTCAAAATTGAACCAAACTTGACCCACAGGACCAGCGTATCGCTACGAGTCCGATGGCGCAAGTTTTGTCTCGATCTGACGTGTGTGCACGAAGTTAGGGTAAATTGCAGAAAAGGCGAATACGGGGCGATGTCCGCGGATACGCGTTGATTTCGGTGTGCACGCACACCCGAATCAGCTTCCACGAAAACTCACACGTCCGTATCGACGATGCGCACGTATCTGTGAAGACCGCACGCGACCAAGTCATCCCGTTTGGCGGGGCGTACTCAGTTCCGGGGTGAAACAGGGTCTGGTTTTTCCTGTTTTTGGATCGCGGTGTGCGATCACCACAGGACGCGATGCCCCGAACAGTTTGTCCGGACACCGAGAGGGTCGTACAGGCTTCACAACGCAATTTGCGGAATTGGAAACAGAGCTACGAGGCGAAAGTTACACGCACCTGAAGGGGACCCGAAAATCAGGGTCGAGTCGTGTCTGACTCGTGTCGGACACGCGAATCCCAAAAATTAGGGTTAGGGTTCAGGGCTTGGGGGCTCTCCGGCGGAGCTCCGGCGGCTCGACAGCGGGGGAGGCCGGCCGGAGGGAGCTGGGGGCAGCGCTGCACGGCGGGGGACGCTCGGCCGGAGGCGGCGGCGCACCGGAACGGGCGGCTCGAGGAGGGCGGCTGCTCGGGGAGGCGTGGCGGAGGAGGAAGACAGGGCGGCCGGGGGTCTGGGGAGTCGGGGACGGAGCCGAGGGGGCTAGGCGGCTGGAGGGAGTGGGTGGTGGAGGGGAATGAGGCGGAGGAGGAAGAGAGGGGAGGGTTTTATAGGGGTTCCGGGGCGGGGCTGGGTGGCCGAGTTAGGCGGGGCCGAGGGGTCATGGCCCCGCTCCGGCGGAGGCAGCGGGGGCCACGGGCGGTTGGCCGGAAGACTCGGGATCGTGGGGGTGAGCTGGGGAAGAACGGGTCGCCGGGTTAGTGGGCTGGCGGGTCGGGTTTGATCGACCCGACCCGACCCGGGTTGGCGGGCTGGGCTGGCTGTTGGGCTCGGCCCACTGGGCCGGGCCGGGCCCAAAAGAAAGAAAAAAATAAAAATAAAAATAAAATAATAACAGTTTAAATAATTATTTAATTAAAAAAATAGTTTTGAGGCATTTAAAAATAGGTCTGAGGTTCCAAAAAATCCAGAAAAATTACCCTAAGTCCAGTTTTTCATTTTACATCCAAAAATGTTATTTTCATGATATTTTAATATTATTTATTAATAATTAAAAATTATTTAATAATTAAGAACCTTGATTTTAATTTCAGAAAATTTTCAGAAAATTCTAAAAAATTGGGAAAAATCCAAGATTTAATAATTTGAAAAATTCGGGGGTTTATACAGTCACCTGAACAGGGCTCCGAAGATGACTGAAATTGCGTCCTCGCGAGGTGGCACGACATGGCACGGCCGGCTAGGGCACGGCCGGCTAGGGCTTCTGCTGCTGCGGGAAGGCATCGCCGGAGCTGGAGGTGGCCGGAGGAGCTCGTCGTGGCGGCGCTAGTGGTCGGCGGAGGAGGCGATGGTGGTGAGGGTTCTGGATGGCGGAGGAGACGGCGGGGTTCGTCGAGGTGGTTGCAGAGGAGGAAGGCGGTGGGGCTCGGGGAGAGTGGTGGCCGTGGCTGTGGTGGCAGTGGCTTACGACAATGGTTGGGGATTGTCGTCGGGTCATCGAGGGAAGCTCGGCCGGAGCTGGCTAGCAGAGGGGAGGCGAGGACGGTGGCTGAGGGTTTGGGAGAACGGGTGGCCGAGGTCGGGGTTTTATAGGGGGAGAGGGAGGAGAACGGTCGGCGGTTGCGGGAGGTGGAGCGGCACGGAGGCGGAGCACCACGGCAGGTTAACGGCCGAGAAGACGGTGGGTCGGCCGACGGCGGTGAACGTTAGGGATACGAGGGGTTCGGGGGTTAGGGCTTTACTGTAGCGGGCGGGTAGGCGGGTTATCGGGTCAGGTTTCGGATTTAGGATCCGGATCTGACCCGATTCGATAGGGTATGGGTCGGGTTCGGGTTCTGGGTTGGGTTCAGACCCGACCCGAATCGCTAGGGTTTAGGTCCGGTTCTGGACTTTGGGCCGGTCTGGGTTCGGTTCAATAAACCGGTTGGTTCAGGTTGGTTTATTTTGGTTTAAATAAAAACTTA